>CM033646.1:112040042-112115563 GCA_019512145.1 Engystomops pustulosus
CATACATGGTCCCCTTATCAAACGAGCTGTGTCTAGGCCAGAATTTGGTTGTTTTCATGGCTTCCTCATCAAACTTGTTAACTTTGTCGCCACCCTGCTGTGTAATCCACACAAATATAATGGCAAACCTTTTATGTATCATTTACCGATATTTAGTTGGCGCTCTTGCTCACCTCCTTTGGTTCCTCTCTGCCACCCATTGGTTTTAAGCCTGAGTCCATTTGGGGTATGTTGCCAAGACACTCTCTAGCCTGCCGCTGCTGCCGCTGCCTCTGCATAGTCCTATAGTGTCAGGGTCAATTATTGGATGTTTTAGATGCTATCTGCCTATTCGGTCACTCTGTCATTGCCATGCTGTTGCCCATACTTTTGGCATAATAGTGCGATTAAGCAGCCTCAGAGGCATCCAGCATGCTGCCCCTGCTGTTTTCTGTCCATTTCCGTGGTTGTTTCCATCCTTTTCTGAGGTTCCCAGGTGCTTGGCCAAGCTTCCTGTGCAGTCCTTGGTCCCCTTGAAAAATGCTCGAGTCTCCCATTGACTTCAATGGGGCTCGTTATCGAGACGAGCACTCGAGCATCGGGAAAAGTTGTCTCGAATAACGAGTACCCGAGCATTTTAGTGCTCGCTCATCTCTAATTATTATTGTTTGATAAATCAGAGAATTTTGTATGCGGCGTACCTAAGTTGTTATGATTTTGTTTTATTTTATATTTAATCAGTTCTAGGGAAAGGGGGGTAAATTTATTTTATTTTACTATTTTTCAGACTCTCCTAGGTACTTTAACCCTAGGTTGTTGACGATCCTACCATATACGTGTCATACTACAGTATGGTAGTATATGGGGGATTTCCTCCTCATTCATTACAATGTGCTCGTAAAAATGAGACAGCCTCTGTGTCTTTGTGCCATCATTTAAAGCCACCGCCGGCGATCAGAAACGCCCATTAGCCCTGCATCTGGCACCCACACCCGGCATGTGACGTAATACTACATCCTGTAGATGTCTAAGTCTGTATCATCCTTTCCATTATTTAAGATGGGAATGTTAGTTAGGCTTACCTAAATACAGCAAAATAGCTGCAGAAGTTTGGCACAGCAGTAATTCCGTAGCTATTTTCTGGAAACATTCACCAGCTAAATTGGCTGGATTGATTTGTAGTTGGGGCGAGCTCATACGTTGTTTGCAAAAAAGATGATTCTGTGCCAAGTGAAAGGAATCATTTCCATGCAGAACATCAATGTGTAACAGCATCAGTACGGACCCTTCTAATATTATATGATATTTGTGAAATAATTCTGAAACAGATCTTTGTGTTGTCGTTTTTCTTATTATGAAAGTTATGGTATATGGTTTTCTTGTGGATGTTACCTGAAATAGTGTTGAAGCACATGTGAAGGAAAAAGTTAAAAAATCTGCACACAGAAAATCTGCATCAACACCACAATACATTTAACAAAAATACACATTAAATAATGCGATTAATATGAAGATTCTCTGTATGACAATCAGGACCACATACAGACATCCTAAAACGTAAAATGTCACTTTAAAACCTAAATAACAGTAGTTTCATCATAATGGGCATGAATGTAAAGTAAAACAGTTATATTAAATAATATTAATCATTTCTAATCATGTGCAAAACTACAAACCCTTTACATAGCTATTAGCCTGTAGGCAGTATAGGACCATGTATAAGAACTGTGATAGCCCTTTAAGCTTCACAATGGAAATGGTTAGAGTTGAAGAATCACTGTCATGTCCTTCTACAAATGCAGATCCTTTTATTTCTTCTTCATAAATAATATGTGCCTTCCACATCATTTTTCAGACCTCTTTATTTCTGCATAACCTAGCAGTATATTTTATGATATGCTGTACAAATCTGCATAATCAGACCCGACTATTCAGGAAAATTAAGAAGAACATGCTGCTTTCAGGAACGCCTGTTCGTTACAGGATGCATTTTGTCTCATATTATGGAACCTGCATATGGAATATACCTTACTCTCACTCAGGAAATAAATCCTATTCTAAGCACCGTAATGTTATTTTCAATACAAATCTTATATTATTCTAAAGACAAAATTGTGAGTGATATTCAGTAGAGAAACTGATATAATCGTGCATCTACTACATGTTTTTTCATGAGAGGGGGAGTTGGCACTTGTTCCAATGCGGTAAAGAGAAGAAACCCCCCACAGAATGATATAAAAGGAGGCCACTTAGGTGATCACAGGAGGAAATCTGTCTTCTTTAGAAAATTTGAGGGACCCATAAGGTTCACAATATTTTTGGTACCAGAATTTTTATAAACTTGCTTAAGGTGCTGTCCATGTGAGAAAGTTCCAAAATGTAATCCCCTATTGATATTTACACAATAAAGATCATTTTTAACCCTTAGTTTGCAACTTTTCTTAGGTTTTTTGCTGTTGTGCTCAGATGATAGTCAGTGTAATGATTTAAGGTGTTGGTGGAGACTACCTAAGTACTTCTAGATTCCTCGTGCTGAGATGCTGTGTGCTGAACAATCTACTTAAATTATCAGGGTACAGGGTTAATGTTACACTTTCATTTAGCTTCTGAATGCCCTCCCTCTGCAATCTTCCCAACCGTGCTAGGAGTTTATGGTCGTATCCAAGGACAACTAAATGTATGAAACACTGGACTGAAGGCGGGTTGGAATTATATCTGTGACATGCGTTATTTGGTTACTAACATTGAATTAGAGAATGTGTTATTTTGCTATCCCGATTATAATTAAGACGTTGTGTTCAGGGGAATAACCCCTTATAATGTCCATCAGACTAATTCAGCCCTTACCTGCAACAATTCCCGCCATGCCGCATTGCTCCTCATCCGATTGGCTGATGCAGGGCGCAAAGAAGCAAAAGTCACAATTTTGTGGCATGTGCAAGAAATTGAGACTTTATAATGTCTTGTGTCATAAATGCTGCACAAGTCATTATACATCTTCCAGCAGAATCTTACATTTTGGAAAGGATTGTGCAATCTTAAGAGCTAATCCCACTGATGAGCTTTTGCTTTGGAATTAGTTCTTGCCACACAAATCCTGGCCACAAACAATGGGTCTTGTGTCGTTGCATGACGGTTGACATAGGCTCATGTCCCCCGTCCACTGTCCTTGGAAAGTGCTCACCATGCCACCCCAGGCTTGTAAAAGGAGCAGGTCTATATATGCTACACGACTATACAACCTCACTGCACCTTGACCGTGTCTAATAGTTAATAGACCAATAATCAACTGCCTCATATAGCATGTGTGCATAAGGTCTTGGAGACACCTCATTGAAAATTTCCACACTGGCATTTGCTCTATGCTTCCTGGCTCATTAGTAGCTACTCATTATTGAGCACTCATATGCAGATTCATGACCAAATTCCAGATGGTTAGGGCCGCATGATCATGCGGCCAACCACCAGCAACCAGCAAAATTTTAAATTTTACAGGAATGGATTGTATTTTTGGATTCCTAAAAGTTTAATCAATTTGCAAGTAACAACAAGCCAAAAAATGAAGTTGGGCAAGTACTATTTTCTATTCATATCATCTGAATTAAAGTGCACCTCTGTACTTTCATGGTCAAATGTTTAAATTCTAGACACAGCTGATAGCCTAGTTTGTCAGTATCGTGAATGACACCATAGATTTACTGGTCATAAAGACGTTGTTTCAAAGAAAATGCATAGCGAGCAAGTACAAATCTTTTTTATTTCATTGCAGTCATACAAGTAACCTCCAACAAATCATATTTATCTACCATCGGAAAAGCTTATTCCACTATCACCTACATGAGACACTACCATAAATCAGTCCTAAATCGTTAATGCAATGTCCTGCTGCTACCAGTCGGTGTGAAAAAAGAAAAAAAAATCGCTCCCTAAATGTAGTCTATTACGCCCAATAAACATCACAGACATCAGGGTCTCCCACCTAAACATATCCATCTTGTTTCTACTATTTTCAACTAAAGAAAAAAATCGCTTTTTAAATCTTCTGACATTCTCTTTTGTACAAGTACACAAAGAATCATAAGGGAAAAATAGGATGAACTCCGGGCAGGTGCCAGCTTTTTGCACATAGATATCCAGTAGAAGCTTCCAGTATCAGAGATATTTGGCTGCCTTAAACCACAGATGGCTCAGGATCTAATCAGGCCTGATACCAACTCACAGAAGAAAACTACCCTTCTGAGACGTCGACCCTCTGAGTGAAGGGCAGGTCATAATTGTGTGGTATGGTGAAGAGGCATTTGTGAAGCAGGAGTCTCGAATGAAAGGTTAATGTGCAATAGAAGTGGCAAATTTGCTGACGAGGATACTGACCTGCTTAACCCAGTATTCCCCAGTGGCAATATTGGTGGTGATTAAAATTACCCTGCGGCTTTGTCCAATTAGTAGTACCCTGAGGTTATATTCAGTTTGGCTTTAGTTATGTTGGAGGGGTGTACCGGACCTGAGACACTAATATGAGGCCATAAGCTTATTGAGGTCAAACACTGGTGGGCCTGGAACATGCTTTTTGATAAAACCTCTTCATGGACGTCCTTGGCTGCTCTCAGCCATTATTAAAATTCCATCCAAAACTGGACCCTACCTTGTCCCATGTGGGCCCTAACTACCTAATAGGTAGGTGTGGTCTGTACAAGTGGAAAAGTTTGGTTCTCAGAGACTTAGAACCAGCATATGTTTTTTGCTTTATTGGGGTAAATAGCAATGTATTACTATGTTGTTTCGGCTGGTGGCCTTCATCAGGACACCAATGATCAACAGTAAAATCCACTTCATCAGTAGACAACTTATTTGCCTTGTGTTTTGCTCTAAGACTAATAAAAATTGGTGCAAATGAAAGAAGGGGAGTAGGCGCCGTCCGTAGTTTCCAGTTCCCCTCATTTATTACAAAAACAGGGTTAAACTATTCAAATGAGCTTAGGACAGCGTTCTGCCATCAGAGGCCAGCAGGGATGTGTCTTTAATCATTCACTCCCCCCCTCCTATTTCCCTCTCCAGCCAGAAAAGCTATGATGTCAGACGATTCTTAGCATCCTCACGCATGCGCCGTAGTATCCCCCATGGCAGCCGGCTCTCTGGCTGGAGGAAGGTGGAGGAGGTGGGTTGTAAGTTGAAGGTAGGTGTGAGTAAATAAAAAGATAGCAGAGCCCAAACGGGGCTCTGATGACACAATACTGAACCTCACAGGCTCATTTGTATGTATTTTAATTCAGGGTCAGTGGAAACTAAAGGAAGACATGAATCTTGACTAAAGGGACACACCACCAACATGTGTGGTTGTTTCTGTGGTAGATTCCTTTGAAGGGGTAATGCTTCCTGGAGATATCATGGAAATACTCTAGTAGTAATGTAGTGCAGGTAGAGAATTTGTATTTCTTAGGTATGGGGCGTATAACATTCTTGTTCTCTAGCCTGCTCACGACTCTTGGCACCTATCTGTGAAAGAGAGCTAGGAGCCCATACATTTACACAGGGTCCATCTGGTGACACCCAATGCTCAATCATTACAAGAATGGGGAGCAAAACGATGCAGTGTAGAGAAATCTGCACGTACTGTACCCATAATTCATGTAGTCTGTCAGACAATGAGTGCAGCTTTACAAAAGAGCCACTATGTAAAACACAGTGTACAGTCACCTGAATAATGACTATGCATTTCTGAACGGCTGACAAATTAGGGAGGCTTTTATAATGTCCGAGAGAGGAGGGAGAGTGGAAAACAAAACTAAGGTTTGTTGCCACTGAATATCATTCCCAGAGGAAGCACATGACTAATTGATGGGGAGCTAATGAGAGATTACTTAATGGCTGAGCTACAAAGGGAGCAAAAATGCCGACTCTGGACTCCTTTAATCTAAGGCCAACAATATCTAACATAACCACAGGTAAATCGTGCTGTTCTATCCCCCTGAGAGGGATTTAAAAGCCTAATGTTCCCATTATCTCACCAAACAACTCCCTCGTTAGTCCGTTCACAATAAAAGGACGGGAAGATCGCAATTTTCTGTTTTCTAATTTCTTCCCATGATGGCAAAACATCTTTCAATGATTATATCAAAATTCGGAAGCTGCTCAAAAAAGGAAAACTGAAAACTTTCATCTTGTCATTATTAAGATGTGAACCTGCTCCTTTATTAAGGAATTATTATCCTAACATCTTGTTATCTTCCACTGTCTTTTAGATCTCTTATCCAATTAAAAATAGAATGAAGTGATTGTGAGGAGAGTGACTTTGTTGCAGCAATTGGGGAAAACGCATTCACTTGTATGTACTCCGCAACCTAAAATGTAGTTATCTGGCAGAGTAGGATTTTATAAGAGGCAGCTTGGTAGGGTTCACCGGCTGCGTGCCATATATTTTCTACACATATGGCTCACTAAATGCAATCCCTATAGAATAGATCGATCCCATGGCCATTATCATTGACTTCTGTACAACAATGTGGACAAAATCAGCCGTGATAATGTCTGTTTTACTATGACTCATTTGCTTCAGTTCTGGAATCCGTTATTTAAAGATCCTATAACTAAAAATCTATTTGGGGGGACATGTTTCTTTATTTCTGCTCATTTAATTGTCCATTCACTGCGACTTTTGCTATAGTTTTTCAACTGCGCCTTGGTCTGCACCTTGTGCCAGTGTGTCATATGTATCTCTATTTTCCAGATGTTCTGTGTGACATTTCACTTATGTATCACTTTTTGTTTGCCTATTTTGTGACTTTAGATGCAATCTGCACCTGTCCAGGGCAGGTGCAAAGAAGGATTTTTTTTTATATAACCCCTTTTGTAACATGTAAATGGAATTTATTTTCACATGCTTTAAATGTTTAATGTTTTTTTTTTTTCATTCATAAATTTTTGCATTCACATTTTGTTACTTCTAAGGGTGAGGATCACACGTTGCATTACAGACATGCGTTCACAACAGTGAACATGGCTTTAAAAACAACGTGCCAATAACGCAATATCAACACATATATTAACACTGTATTATTAACACATGACACATGTATTAATGCTATGTTGACATGGGTGTAAAGATATCTTGTCAACAGGTGCGTTGTGTTCGTTAACGACCATGTTGACTAGCAATGTAATCAGGCAATATACTCTTAGTCAGCTGTTGTGATGAATTTGAAATTCATGTGTTAATGCAACATGTGACCACAGGCTTCATATTCGTTAATACCCCTGGGGTGTGGCTACAGTGCTTAAAAATGTAGGTAACATGGCCTCAAATCCAAAATTTACGTAGTGTCCACTCCTGTATATAACACATGGCTTGGTCATGTGGTTTGAGACATTGCAACAAAAAGCCAAAAAGTTGCACCTGCTAGGACAGGAAAAACAAATATGTATGACATCAAAAAAAAGACTGATCGTACATCATGAAGGAAAAAAGACCATCCAAATGTCTCCATATACACCAAAGAAAAAAAAAAGGAACATGTTCCCCTTTGAGTGATCCATGAAAAAATCTTTGACTAGGATATAATCTAAATTTTTAATTGCTAAAGTAAATAAAAAGTTTAGTATTTAGTGTAGCCGTGCGCCTCTTTTATAATAGTAAATGTGGAGTGCAGCCCTCTGTATTCACAGACTATTTTGGGGGTGTTTCACAAATTTTCCCCTGGAATTTAAGGGTTATTGCTACATGTATATAAAGAGTGAAATCACATTAACTAGAAAACCAATGACAGATACATTCAGTGCTGAATTTGTCTTCTAGCAGCAATGACCCTTTGAATAACTGCAGCAGCTGATTATCTGAAATGTCCTATTGTGTGCACATATATCTGCTTGCCTAATACATAACCATTACATTCATTACATATAAAATGCGGACAATGGCGGTGAAGATCTTTCATTCTAACAACATATCAGGTAGTGGATTTGATCTCAATACAAGAATTCCATGCAGAAAATCTATTATATTTGACTTTTATAGAGTTTCCACAAACATATAGATACACATTGGGCAGATTTACTTTACCTGGTCCATTGCGATCCAGCGGGAGGTCTCTGCAGGGATTTTGGGTCTGTCCGAGATTCACTAAGCAGTCCTCCGATGTCCACCAAGTGTGTCGCTGCTGTGCTGAAGTCCCCAAGGTCCGCCGGGAGTTCACGGTTCGTTGCTGGGTGCAGGTAAGCGCCTGTCCAGCGACACTTTTTAAAAAAAATGTGGCGGTTTTTCAGAATCGTTTTTCGTATGGCACGCCCCCCCCCTGTTCCGTGCGTGCATGCTGACGCCGTGCGGCACAATCCAATTGTGTTGCGCCGAAAACCTGCGGCAATTCCGGGAAAATCGGCGCCAACGGAAAATTTGGGTACACCGCTGTAAAAACGTGATTCAGGCCTTAGTAAATGCCCCCATTTTGTGTACATTATCAAAATTGTAAACATCAAATCCACTGCTAATCCGTTTGTGTTATAGCAGATTTGGGGTGAGTTGAACCCAAGGGTATCTGTTGCGAATGGCTGTATACACTGTGTGGTTACGCAGCAGAGGAGGTGGGAAGTGCAAGGGAGAAGGGGGAGCAGGAGACAGTGTAACAGCCTGTGAGCTACAGACAGAGGGACTATAGATACCATTCAGAAACTCTTCTAGTTCATTAGCATGATTAAAAAAATAAAAGTTGATTTCAGAAGGAAGGGCACCATAAATAACAATCTAAAAAACACACCAGTCATAGAGTGCCTGGATCATGAGTAAGTTGTTTCATCCAAGCTTGATTTTGAGAGATTGCCTTTAAAGGACATTACCACCAGGAATAAAGAATTGTAAACCAAGCACACTTGACATACTAGTGTGGCCGCCTTGCAGGAGCTGCTTTACTTTTAGCTTCTTATGCTCTTGTTTTTAAGAAAAAGACTTTAAAAAAAGAATGCAAATGAGCCTGAGGGGCTCCAGGTTACATTACACTAATGGTGATTAGCACCTCAGGTGCATTTGCATAATTTTAAAAGCCTTTTTGCCAAAGCAGGGGCATAAGAAGCTAAAAGAATAGCAGATCAGGGCCAGGGGGCACACACCGGTACGTAGTGTGCTGCTTTACAATCCTTCATCTGGTGGTAGATGTCCTTTAATTCCAGGAATCATAGTACCATAAGGCCAGTCAATGGGAAACTTGAGTGGTGCACCATCGAGAACATCAGAGGGCTTGTTGATGAAGATTAGATAATTTGAATAACTGTGCCCCATTTAAAATATTGTGTAACCACTTACCTTATGAATGTAAACTGATACAGTTGCTGCTTGTTGGATGCTTCGCTTTGAGGTAAAATCTTGGGAACATTAAGGGTCAGATTAAGGGTGCAACTGTATGGGGTGCTTGATTTATCGGGCCCTCTTCCACACTCAATGCAGGCAGTCCCGAGTTATATACAGATAGGTTCTGTAGATTTGCGTCAAGATGAAGGTTTGTATGTTACGTCAGAACTGTACTTTTATCATTGTAAAACCCCGCCAAAATTTTTTTTGGTCTCTGTGACAACCCAACATTTTTGGTTGTCATAAGAACCAGGATTAAAAAAATCTTAAAATATTCGACAGAGCAAAGGGGGGACCTTTGAATACATGTTACAGCTGATACCATGTCAAGCCTAGGACTACAAGTACGTAAAACATTACCACAAGATCCAGAGGTTCGTTTGTAATAGGGGTCATTGTCTGTTGTGTGCGTTGCTATACCTTAATATACGTGGTAATGCAATGCACTCGTCTATAATCAATCAATATGGCACGCCTTAATTATATATATTTATGCACCCTTTAATATCTATAGACAGACTTACTGTTTTTTATTAGGAGTGTGATGCATAATGACTATATTATAGCAATACCTCCCTTATACACATAGTATAGAGACTCCCATTATTAAATCACTAATACAGACACCCATTTATTAATTAATTGTGTATCAAGCACACTCCTTATTAATAAGTTTGTATAGCACGCCTCTTATTAATAGTAATAATATTCAGCCAACCCATTTAATAAAAAAACTTAGTGGTATATCAGTGACCTTATTAATTAGTGCATATACAAGCCCCACAGTTCCTCATCAATTTTTTAACATTTAGAGCAGCTAAAAAAAAAACAAATCAGTTCTCAACATCCCAGCGTCTGCAGCCTCTCCTTGCCGACTTCTAGCGGTAACGACAGAGAAATGGGGAACCAACTAGACAATCGTAGTAGTAATAAGCTCGCGGGCTAGACCATGTAAACGAACATCAAACTGACAAACTTACTGTAAAAAGGTAAACACAGACAAGCTGTGTCCCTATGTGATATAGGAGGCACACTTGTTTGTTGTTTCCTTTTTAATTGTTTTTATATTTTGCTTGTGAGTGTAATTCAATGCATTTATAAAGAATAAAATTGGTTTGCTACGTAACAAGTGGCTTTGTGTAAGTTGTTTACAGTTTGATTCTAGCGGTGTATAGCGATTGTATACCACGCAAACAACTTTGATTTTAAAAGAGGCATGATATAAAGATTATCATTGTCCCACTACGCCTTTGCTTCCAGTGGAATCATGTTCATGTGTATATAAGGAAAACATGCAAAAGTAGTAATCTTATTCTCTACCCAGTATATCTATAAACGAGACTAGAACTGAATTAGGTGCAACCTTGGCATGGTCTTTAGGCCTCTCCACACATAGTCAAAGTGCGTTTCCACGTCAGGGTAGCAAGGCGGACAAAACTGACGTTTTGCATGCGTTTTTGTTCCGATTTTATCCTTAGAAAGTAATTAGCGTTTCTTGGTTTGTAATCGCAAGGCAGCGTGTTGTTAGGCGTTTTGTTTTTGCGTTTTCGGCGGACCATTTTTCACCGCGCGAGTCAATGGCGAAAAGGTCAGAAGCATGTATTCAAGGGACGGAACCTGGTTTGGGATTAAATGGTGGTTATTGTAATTAAAAAAATGATACTTCTTGATTAACGTTGCAAACATCTGCTGATCTATTCTTCACTGTTCCCCGTGTATATTATCTCTCCGATCAGTTTAGCAGAGAACGGATAATTAAGAAAAAATAGAACTAATCAAAATGTGAACACAGTGAAAACAGGACCACAGGATATTTAAGAAGAAACACACCAGTGCGAACACAGTGCACGAATATGAATTACAGATGTTCGGCACATCTCTACTTGTACGGAGATACGCCGCGGAACGTTGTGGCCAAACTAGCATGTGAAGAACAATATATAGTGGGGAAGACACATTGTCAGATGTTTAAACATACTCGCGAATGTGTCTTCACCACATATATATTGTTCTTCACATGCATTTTGGCCACAAATTCCGCGCGTCATCGTCCCACAAGTAAGCAATTTGCCGAACATCTGTAATCTATTCTGCACTGTGTTACTGCACTGTGCTATTTCTCTTAAATGTCTGTGCGTCACTGGTTCACTGTTCACGTTTTATTATCTTCACTTAAGTGTTTTTGGTTTTGGGATTAATGAATCTATCCGAAAAAAAAGAGCAGGGGGAGAGAATAAGAATACTATTATTCTGGTCACCTAGCACCTGTACGTATTTGGAAAAAAGGAAAGACGCAATTGACTACGCATTGCATTGGCAATGATTGCGAGGTCATGCGTTCTTGAATGGGCATTCCATAGACTAGTAATTATTGGGCGTGGAAAATTGGGCGTAGACTCGCAAAAATAGAGCATAAAGCTGGCGATTTTTGACGCGGCTTAGCAAACGAACGCAAGCACGCGTCAAAACAACGCTATAAGGAGATAAGAGCAATTGAATACAATGGACAGAGTGCAAATGCAAGTTCTGAAAATTCGAGCGTCAAATGCACGAGGCAGGAACTCGCAGGCGTAAAAGCGCCAGTGGTAGAAGGGGCTTACCATACCAACATATTAATAACCTGGTGCAGGGGACTCATACACGAAGCTGGTTGGTCCAGGGTTATTGCCATATGTGCGACCCCCATGCTCACACGGTATGCATCGCTAAAAAACAGCAGCACACCAACGAGTAGAGAAAGCAGCTAGATAAGGGCCTACAAGCCTCATGTGACTAGAGAGCATTGTAACATCATAGTCCTTCAAGACGCATCACTGGAGGACCGGGATCATTGGAGGGAAAACATTGCAGTTGCCATTTGATCTTTTTCCACCCAGGGGATGCTACAGAATTATATATGTAAATAGAAAATGATTGAGGAAATCTAAGGGAAACATCTACAACCAGTATACAAAAACAAAAGTTTCCGTTCTGAGGCATAAATATAGGCTAAAACTTAAGATCACGACAGAAGTAATGAGATGTATAAATGGAGTCCCATAATAAAGTGAGTACCAACCTCTTATCAAAAATAACAAACATATGTTGTCGCAATAGCCCACTGCTAACATATTTACCAATCGACCCATTCCTTAGGAGGTTAGATTGTGGCCATGGTGGGATTGGAATGGATAAACGAACCCAGGAGAGCACTCTAAGTTGTAGTAGAACAAAGTCGATAGTGTCACGCGTTTTTGGTGTGTCAAATCGTTGGGTGAAAGGGAGGTGCATATCGGAGATTTAGTTGGAGGTTGAGCCGTATACTCAAGTTATCTGTGGTGCCAAGATCCACACCAGGATAACCGTGGCGGGTTGGCTTTGATCTTATGGCACGGTTTTATCCAGGCCCCAAGACTCTACAAAGTCTCTGGCATTGAATGTTGGTCAAGAGGATTAAGCTGAATGACAACACTGGAAAGTTTGTGGCTTAAAAAATCTCAGAAGTTGGATCTGTGGAAAGGCGGTAGTTCATTGAGCTCTCAGGGAAAGGGGGGACTGTATCAAAAACTTGCATAGGTGGAATCCAAAGATGTGGAGGTAACTTTCATAAGTGATACCGATACAAATAGAAAAAGGGAAAGACTTATTCGGCGCGCGCCCAGGATCACGGCTATACGATAAAGCTCAATCGGTGACTGAAGTTTAATATTATAGTCAGGATAATAACATAACAGTAAAATCAATGAAGTGATATCCCTATTTTTTATACTGTATCCAACTGATGAAATACACTCCACTTCTATTTGGTAATCACCTATGCATTTTCTACAACACGCGGGTAGGAACGTCAGATATCACCCATGTGGCAAGGACGGGGCCAATGCGCAAAAACGTGATTGATAGTGTTGTGCTGATTGCACACCCCTAAAGGTGAGCGGAATACACATATGAATTCATATACCTCAAAGAAAAATAAATATTGCGCTAGGGCAAAGCGGCCTTGTTGTTTTATTTCCGCCTGTCTGATCAACAACTACCTGCTCCTTTGTTGATATATCGGGGCAGTGTGTGCATTTTGCAAAGGCCTCTCGGACTGGGTCTGAATTGTTTAGAAATCAGGGCCCATGTTGGAGGAGGGCTCCATGACAAGGGTGAAGATTCATGATGCCTGCGTTCCAGAAATCCTTCTGGCTTTGCCCAAGGATTGCCCAAGTGTGATCTGGAGGAATGTTTTGGATTCTTTTGAATTTCATTCGGATCCACCATTGAAGTTTGGGACTTGGAGAGCTGAAACTGATCCATGAAATCAAAATTGTGGTGTGAGGAAGGAGAATCTGAAGGTGGTGGTTAAGCGCTCTAGGAAAGGGGTTGTGGTCGGCCGAAGTGTGTGGCCCTTGCGTAAGTCGAGCAAGGTACACAGTTCCTGCTGTAACCAATGTATCTAGTTAACATATTTCGCATTGGTATTGAGAATATGTGCATTTCTTCACTTTTATGTATGAGGTGTTCATATGTGATACATAAACGTGAAACTGACATTTTTTTTTCATTGCTTGGACAGATGACTATCCTTTAATGTTACGACTGTGACGTGTAGAGGCTAGACTCTCGTTTAAAGGATAAAATAGATCATTCAATCATATGTATGAATGAAGGGGGCAGCCTGATCAGCTAGTCTTCACTTATTAGAGTATAGTTCATCATCTAGCCTATCATACTGAATCAAAGACTACAATCTAGTAATACAAGTCAAGTTCATGGATCCCATCCCTCCTTCTGCATCTCCTCCTTCTGGCCATTGCAAAAACATCATAGATGTGTTTCTCGAAACGTGAGTACAATTTGATTGAGATTGATGGCAGCAGGTGGCTCAGTGGTTAGCACTACAGCCTTGCAGCGCTGGTCAACATCTGCAAAGAGTGGTTAGTTCTCTCTGTGTCTGCGGGTTTTCCATACATGGTCCCCTTATCAAACGAGCTGTGTCAGGCAGAATTTTGGGTTGTTTTCATGGCTTCCTCATCAAACTTGTTAACTTTGTCGCCACCCTGCTGTGTAATCCACAAAATATACTGGCAAACTTTTATCATTTACCGATATTATTTGAGCGCTTCTTGCTCACCTCCTTTGGTTCCTCTCTGCCACCCATTGGTTTTAAGCCTGAGTCCATTTGGGGTATGTTGCCAAGACACTCTCTAGCCTGCCGCTGCTGCCGCTGCCTCTGCATAGTCCCCTATAGTGTCAGGGTCAATTATTGGATGTTTTAGATGCTATCTAGCCTCATTCGGTCACTCTGTCATTGCCATGCTGTTGCCCATACTTTTGGCATAATAGTGCGATTAAGCAGCCTCAGAGGCATCCATGCATGCTGCCCCTGCTGTTTTCTGTCCATTCCCGTGGTGTTTCCATCCTTTTCTGAGGTTCCCAGGTGCTTGGCCAAGCTTCCCTGTGCAGATCCTTGGTCCCCTTGAAAAATGCTCGAGTCTCCCATTGACTTCAATGGGGCTCGTTATTCGAGACGAGCACTCGAGCATCGGGAAAAGTTTGTCTCGAATAACGAGTACCCGAGCATTTTAGTGCTCGCTCATCTCTAATTATTATGTTTTGATAAATCAGAGAATTTTGTATGCGGCGATACCTAATGTGTTTATGATTTTTATTGTTTATTTATATTTATATCAGTTCTAGGGAAAGGGGGGTAAATTTATTTTTATTTTTACTATTTTTCAGACTCCCTAGGGTACTTTAACCCTAGGTTGTTTGATCGATCCTACCATATACTGTCATACTACAGTATGGTAGTATATGGGGATTTTCCTCCTCATTCATTACAATGTGCTCGTAAAAATGAGACAGCCTCGTGTCTTTGGTGCCATCATTTTAAAGCCACCGCCGGCGATCAGAAACAGCCCATTAGCCCTCTCCATGCACCCACACCCGGCATGTGACGTAATACTACATCCTTAGATAGTCTAATTCTGTATCCATCACTTTCCATTATTAGATGGAATGTTAGTTAGCTTACCTAAATACAGCAAAATAGCTGCAGAATTTGCACAGCAGTAATTCCGTAGCTATTTTACTGGAAACATTCACCAGCTAAAATTGGCTGGGATTTGATTTGTAGTTGGGCAGAGCTCATACGTTGTATTGCAAAAGATGAATTCTGTGCCAAAGTGAAAAGGAATCCATTTCCATGCAGAACATCAATGTGTAACATGCATCATGTACGGACCCTCTAATATTACTATTGTATTTGTGAAATAATTCTGAAAACAGATCTTTGTGTTGTCTTTTTTCTTTATATGAAAGTCTATGGTATATGGTTTTCTTGTGGATGTATACCTGAAATAGTGTTAGATCACATGTGAAGGAAAAAGTTAAAAATCTGCACACAGAAAATCTGCATCATAACCACAATACATTTAACAAAAATACACATTAAATAAATGCAGATTAATATGAAGATTCTCTGTATGACAATCAGGACCACATACAGACATCCTAAAACGTCAAAATGTCACTTTTAAAACCTAAATACAGTAGTTTCAATCATAATGGCATGGATGTAAAAGTAAAACATGTTATATTAAATAATTCTAATCATTTCTAATCATTGCAAAACTACAACCCTTTACATAGCTATTAGCCTGTAGGCAGTATAGGACCATGTATAAGACTGTGAATAGCCCTTTAAGCTTCACAATGGAAATGGTTAGAGTTGAAGAATCACTGTCATGCTCCTTCTACAAATGCAGATCTCTTTATTTCTTCTTCATAAATAATATGTGCCTCCCACATTCATTTTTCAGACCTCTTTATTTCTGCATAACCTAGCAGTATATTTTATTGATATGCTGTACAAATCTGCATTAATCAGACCCGACTATTCAGAAAATTAAGAAGAAATGCTGCTTTCAGGAACAGCCTGTTCTTACAGGATCTGCATTTTGTCTCATTTATGGAACCTGCATATGAATATACCTTACTCTCACTCAGGAAATAAATCCTATTTCTAAGCACCGTAATGTTTATTTCAATACAAATTCTTATATTATTCTAAAGCAAAATTGTGAAGTGATATTCAGTAGAGAAAATCTGATATATCTGTGCATCTACCTACATGTTTTCATGAGAGGGGGAGTTGGCACTGCTTGTTCCAATGCGGTAAAGAGAGAAACCACCCACAGAATGATATAAAAAGGAGCCACTTAGGTGATCACAGGAGGAAATCTGCTCTTCTTTAGAAAATTTGTGAGGACCCATAAGGTTCACAATATTTTTGGTACCAGAATTTTGATAAACTTTGCTTAAAGGTGCTTGTCCATGTGAGAAAGTTCTCAAAATGTAATCCCCTATTGATATTTACACAATAAAGATCATTTTAACCCCTTAGTTTGCAACTTTTCTTAGGTTTTTTGCTGTTTTTGCTCAGTGATAGTCAGTGTAAGATTTAACGGTGTTGGTGGAGACTACCTAAGTACTTCTAGATTCCTCTGTGCTATGAGATGCTGTGTGCTGACAATCTACTTAAATTATCAGGGTACAGGGTTAATGTACACTTTCATTTAGCTTCTGAACTGCCCCTCCCTCTGCAATCTTCCCAACCGTAGCTAGGAGTTTATGGTCGTATCCAAGGACAACTAAATGTATAAACACTAGGACTGATAGGCGGGTTGGAATTATATCTGTGACATGCTGTATTTTGGTTAATAACATTGAATTAGAGAATGTGTTATTTTGCTATCCCGATTATAATTAAGACGTTTGTCTTCAGGGGAATACCCCTTTAATAATGTCCATCAGACTAATTCAGCCCTTACCTGCAACAATTCCCGCCATGGCCTGCATTGCTCCTCATCCGATTGGCTGATGCAGGGCGCAAAAGAAGCAAAGAGTCACAATTTTAGTGGCATGTGCAAGAAATTGAGACTTTTTAAATGTCTTGTGTCATAAAATGCTGCACAAGTCATTATACATCTTCCAAGCAGAATCTTACATTTTGGAAAGGATTGTGCAATCTTAAGAGCCTAATTCCCACTGATGAGCTTTTTGCTTTGGAATTAGTTCTTCTGCACACAAAATCCTGGCCACAAACAATGGGTCTTGTGTCGTTGCATGACGGTTGACATAGGCTCTGCTCCCCTCGTCCATGTCCTTGGAAAGTGCTCAGCCATGCCACAAACCCAGGCTGTAAAAGGAGCAGGTCTATATATTGCTACACGACTATACAACCTCACTGCACCTTGACCGTGTCTAATAGTTAATAGGACCAATAATCTAACTGCCTCATATAGCATTGTGTGCATAAGGTCTTGGAGGACACCTCTTTGAAAATTTCCACACTGGCATTTGCTCTATGCTTCCTGGCTCATTAGTAGCTACTCATTTATTGAGCACTCATATGCAGCATTCTGACCAAAGGTCCAGATGTTAGGCCGCATGATCAATGCAGCCAAACCACCAGCAACCAGCAGAAATTTTAAATATTTACAGGAATGGATGTATTTTTGGATTCCTAAAAGTTTAATCATTTGCAAAGTAACAACAAGCCAAAAAATGAAGTTGGGCAAGTACTATTTTCTATTCATATCATCTGAATTAAAGTGCACCTCTGTACCTTTCCTGGTCAAAATGTTAAATTATAAGACACAGCTGATAGCCTAGTTTGCAGTATCTGAATGACACCCATAGATTTACTGGTCATTAAAATGACAGTTGTTTCAAAGAAAATGCATAGCGAGCAAGACAAATCTTTTTTATGTTCATTGCAGTCTAACAAGTAACCTCCAACAAATCATATTCTACCATACGGAAAAGCTTATTCCACTATTCACCTACATGAGACACTACCATAAATCAGTCCTAAATCGTTAATGCAATGTCCTGCTGCTACCAGTCGGTGGTGAAAAAAGAAAAAAAATCGCTCCCTGAAATGTA
This sequence comes from Engystomops pustulosus, assembly GCA_019512145.1. Classification (NCBI taxonomy): domain Eukaryota; kingdom Metazoa; phylum Chordata; class Amphibia; order Anura; family Leptodactylidae; genus Engystomops; species Engystomops pustulosus. The sequence continues at coordinate 112,058,269 of CM033646.1, forward strand.
GTCTATTAAGCCCAATAAACATCACAGACATCAGGGTCTCCACCTAAACATATCCATCTTGTTTCTTAACTATTTTAAACTAAAGAAAAAAATGCTTTTTACATCTTTCTGACATTCTCTTTTGTACAAGTACAGCAGAAGTCATAAGGGAAAAATAGGATGAACTCCGGGCAGGTGCCAGCCTTTTTGCACAGTAGATATCCATGAGAAGCTTCCAGTATCAGAGATTATTTGGTGCTGCCTGTAAACCACAGATGGCTCAGGATATTAAATCAGGCCTGATACACTACTTCACAGAAGAAAACTACCCTTCTGAGACGTCGACCCTCTGAGTGAGGGCAGGTCATAATTGTGTGGTGTGAGAGGCATTTGTGAAGCAAGGAGCTCGCATGAAAGGTTAATGTGCAATAGAAGTGGCAAATTTGCTGACTAGGATTACTGACCTGCCTTAGACCCAGTATTCCCCAGTGGCAATATTGGTGGTGTTAAAATTACCCTGCGGCTTTGTCAATTAGTAGTCCCTGATGTTATATTCAGTTGGATTAGGTTGATGTTGGAGGGGGTGTACCAGACCTGAGACACTAATATGAGGCCATAAGCTTATTGAGGGTCAAACACTGGTTGGGCCTGGAACAATGCTTTTTGATAACACCTCTTCATGGTACTCCTTGGCTGCTCTCAGCCATTATAAAATTCCATCCAAAACTGGACCCTACCTTGTCCCATGTGGGCCCTTACTACCTAAATAGGTAAGGTGTGGTCTGTACAAGTGGAAAAGTTTTGGTTCTCAGAGACTTAGAACCAGCATATGTTTTTGCTTTTATTGTGGTAAAATAGCAATGTATTACTCTGTTGTTTCGGCTGTGTGGCCTTCATCAGACACAATGATCAACAAGTAAAATCCACTTCATCAGGAGACAACTTATTTGCCTTGTGTTTTGCTCTGACTAATAAAAATTGGTGCAAAGAAGGGGATTAGGCCGTCCGTAGTTTCCAGTTCCCTCATTTTTACAAAAACAGGGTTAAAAACTATTCAAATGAGCCTTAGGCAGCGTTCTGCCATCAGAGGCCAGCAGGGCTCTGTTGTCTTTTAATCATTAACTCCCCACCTCCTATTTCCCATCTCCAGCCAGAAAGCCTATGATGTCAGACGATTCTTAGCAATCCTCACGCATGCGCCGTAGTATCCCCATTGCGCAGCCGGCTCTCTGGCTGGAGGAAGGTTGGAGGAGGTGGGTTGTAAGTTGAAGGTAGGTGTGAGTAAATAAAAGATAGCAGAGCCCAAACGGGGCTCTGATGACACAATACTGAACCTCACAGGCTCATTTGTATGTATTTTAATCAAGGGCAGTGGAAACTAAAGGAAGAATGAATCTTGACTAAAGGGACACACACCAACATGTGTGGGTTGTTTCTGGTGGTAGATTTCCTTTGAAGGGGTAATGCTTTCCTGGAGATATCATGGAAATACTCTAGTAGTAATGTAGTGCAGGTAGAGAATTTGTTTCTTAGGTATGGGGCAGTATAACATTTCTTGTTCTCTAGCCTGCTCACGACTCTTGGCACCTATCTGTGAAAGAGAGCTAGGAGCCCATACATTTACACAGGGTCCATCTGCTGACACCCAATGCTCAATCATTACAAGAATGGGGAAGCAAACGAGCAGTGTAGAGAAATCTGCACGTACTGTACCCATAATTCATTGTAGTCTGTCAGACAATGAGTGCAGCTTTACAAAAGAGCCACTATGAAAACACAGTGTACATGTCACCTGAATAATGACTAATAGCATTTCTGAACGGCTGAACAAATTAAGGAGGCTTTTATAATGTCACGAGGAGAGCTGGAAAAAAAACATAAGTGTTTGTTGCCACTGAATATCTTTCCCAGAGGAAGCACATGACATCAATTGATGGGGAGCTAATGAGAGATTACTTAATGGCTGAGCTACAAAGGGAGCAAAAATGCCGACTCTGGACTCCTTTAAATCTAAGGCAAGCAATTTATCTACATAACCACAGGTAAATCGTGCTGTTCTATCCCCCTGAGAGGGATTTAAAAGCCCTATATGTTTCCCATTATCTCACCAAACAACTCCCTCGTTAGTCCGTTCACAATCAAAAGGACGGGAAGATCGACAATTTCTTGTTTCTAATTTATTCCCATGATGGCAAAACATCTTTCAATGATTATATCAAAATTCGGAAGCTGCTCAAAAAAGGAAAACCTGAAAACTTTCATCTTGTCATTATTTAAGATGTGAACCTGCTCCTTTATTAAGGAATTATTATCCTAACATCTTGTTATCTTCCAATGTCTTTAGATCTCTTATCCAATTAAAAATAGAAATGAAGTGATTTGCTGGAAGAGCTGACTTTTGTGCAGCAATTAGGGGTAAACGCATTCACTTGTATGTACTCGCAACCTAAAATGTAGTTATCTGGCAGAAGTAGGATTTTATAAGATGCAGCTTGGTAAGGGTTCATCGGCTGCGTGCCATATATTTTTCTACAACATATGGCTACACTAAATGCAATCCCTTAGAATAGATCAGTTCCCATGGCCATTATCATTGACTTCCTGTACAACAATGTGGACAAAATCAGCCGTGATCAATGTCTGTTTTCTATGACTCATTTGCTTCAGTCTGGAATCCGTTATTTAAAGATCCTTATAAACTAAAATCTATTGGGGGACATGTTTCTTTATTTCTGCTCATTTAATTGTCTCATTTTCACTGCGACTTTTGCTATAGTTTTTCAACTGCGCCTTGGTCTGCACCTTGTGCAGTGTGTCATATGTATCTCTATTTTCCAGATGTTCTGTGTGACTTTTCACTTATGTATCACTTTTTTTTGCCTATTTTTGTGACTTTTAGATGCAAATCTGCACCTGGTCCAGGGCAGGTGCAAAAGAAGGATTTTTTTTCATAACCCCTTTTTAACATGTAAATTGGAATTATTTCACATGCTTTAAATGTTTAATGTTTTTTTTTTTTCATTCATAAATTTTTGCATTCACATTTTGTTTACTTCTAAGGGTGAGGTCACACGTTGCATTAAGACATGCGTTCACAACAGTGAACATGGCTTTTAAAAAACGCTTGCAATAACGCAATATCAACACATATATTAACACTGTATTAACACATGCACATGTATTAATGCTATGTTGACATGGGTGTAAATATCTTGTCAACAGGTGCGTTGTGTTAACGCCATGTTGACAGCAATGTAATCAGGCAAATATACTCTTCTCAGCTGTTGTGATGAATTTGAAATTCATGTGTTAATGCAACTTGTGACCACAGGCTCATATTTCGTCATACCCCTGGGGTGTGGCTACAGTGCTTAAAAATGTAGGTCATGGCCTCAAATCCAAAATTTACAGTAGTGTCCACTCCTGTATATAACACATGGCTTGTGTCCATGTGGGTTTGAGACATTTGCAACAAAAAGCCAAAAGTTGCACCTGCTAGGACAGGAAAAACTAAATATGTATGACTCAAAAAAAAGACCTGATCGTACATAAGGAGCAAAAAAGACCATCCAAATGTCTCAATTATACACCAAAGGAAAAAAAAAAGGAACATGTTCCCCTTTGAGTGATCCATGAAAAAATCTTTTGACTAGGATATAATCTAAATTTTTAATTTGCTAAAGTAAAATAAAAAAGTTTAGTATTTAGTGTAGCCGTGCGCCTCTTTTATAATAGTAAATGTGGAGTGCAGCCCTCTGTATTCACAGACTATTTTGGGGTGTGTTCACAACATTTTCCCCTGTAATTTAAGGAGTTATTGCTACATGTATGTAAAGAGTGAAATCCACAGTAACTAGAAAACCTACATGACAGATACATTCAGTGCTGAATTTGTCTTCTAGCAGCAATGACCCTTTGAATAGCTGCAAGCAGCTGTATTACTCTGAAATGTCCTATTTTGCACATATAATCTGCTGCCTAATACATAACCATTACATTCAATTACATATAAAAATGCGGACATGCGGTGCAGATCTTTCATTCTACAACATATCAGTGTAGTGGATTTGATCTCAATACAAGAATTCCATGCAGAAAATCTATTATATGTTGACTTTTATAGAGTTTCCACACATATAGATACACATTGGGGCAGATTTACTTACCTGGTCCATTGCGATCCAGCGGCGCGTTCTCTGCAGTGGATTTGGGTCTTCCGGCGATTCACTAAGGCAGTCCTCCGATGTCCACCAGGTGTCGCTGCTGTGCTGAAGTCCGCCAAGGTCCGCCGGAGTTCACGGTTCGTTGCTGGGTGCAGGTAAGCGCCTGTCCAGCGACACTTTTTTAAAAAAAATGTGGCGGTTTTTCAGAATCCGTTTTTTCGTATGGCCACGCCCCCCCCCTTTCCGTTGCGTGCATGCTGACGCCGATGCGCCACAATCCAATTGCGTGCGCCGAAAACCTGCGGCAATTCAGGGAAAATCGGCGCAAAACGGAAAAATTTGGGTAACCCGCTGTAAAAACGTGATTCAGGCCCTTAGTAAATGCCCCCATTGTGTGTACATTATCAAAATTGTCAACATCAAAATCCACTGCTAAATCCGTTTGTGTTATAGCAGATTTTGGGGTGAGTTGAACCCAAGGGTATCTGTTGCAGAATGGCTGTAATACACTGTGTGAGATTACAGCAGGCAGAGGGAGGTGGGAAGTGCAAGGGAGAAGGGGGAGCAGGAGACAGTGTAACAGCCTGTGAAGCTACAGCACAGAGGGACTCTAGTAATACCATTCAGAACTCTTCTAGTTCATTAGCATGATTAAAAAAATAAAAGTTGATTTCAGAAGGAAGGGCACCATAAATAACAAATCTAAAAAGATCACCACAGTCATAGAGTGCCTGGATCCATGAGTAAGTTGTTCATCCAAGCTTGATTTTGATGATAGATTGCCTTTAAAGGACATCTACCACCAGGATAAAGAATTGTAAACCAAGCACACTGACATACTAGTGTGTGCCGCCTCTGGCAGGATCTGCTTTACTTTTAGCTTCTTATGCTCTTGTTTTTAAGAAAAAAAGACTTAAAAAATGATGCAAATGAGCCTGAGGGGCTCCAGGTTACATTAACACTAATGGTGAATGTAGCACCTCAGGTTCATTTGCATAATTTTAAAAGCCTTTTTTTGCCAAAAGCAGGGCATAAGAAGCTAAAAGAATAGCAGATCAGGGCCAGAGGGGGCACACACCGGTACGTAAGTGTGCTTGCTTTACAATCCTTCATCCTGGTGGTAGATGTCCTTTAAATTCCAGGAATTCATCAGACCATAAGGCCAGTCAATGGGAAAACTTGAGTGGTGCACCATCGAGAACATCAGAGTGGCTTGTTGCATGAAAGATTAGATTAATTTGAATAATGTGCCCCCATTTAAAATATTGTGTAACCACTTACCTTATGAATGTAAACTGAGACAGTTGCTTGCTTGTTGGATTGCTTCTACTTTGAGTAAAAATCTTGGGAACATTAAGGGTCAGATTAAGGGTGCAACTGTATGGGGTGCTTGATTTATGCAGGGCCCTCTTTCACATCAATGCAGGCAGTCCCCGAGTTATATACAAGATAGGTTCTGTAGATTTGCGCTTAAGTTGAATTTGTATGTTAGTCAGAACTGTATATTTTATAATTGTAACCCCAGCCAAAATTTTTTTTGGTCTCTGTGACAACCCAACTTTTGGGTTGTCATAAGAACCAGGATTAAAATAAATCTTTATTACAGACACCTTTGATAACTGTTACAGCTGATCATTGTAGCCTAGGACTAAAGTACAGTAAATTACCAAAATCCAGAGGTCCGTTTGTAACTAGGGGTCATCTGTAAGTCATGTGTTCTGCTATACCCTTAATATACTGTATAATGCAGCACTCTCTTAATATATCAATTGGCATCGCCTTAATTCATATATTATTTAGCACCCCTTTAATATATTATGCAGCACTTATGTTTTTATTAAGGAGGGTGATGCATAATGCACTATATTATGCAATACCTCCCTTTAAAATAGTATACAGAACTCCCATTATTAAATAAATAATACAGAACCCATTTATTAATTAGTGTTATAAAGCACCTCCTTATTAATAAGTGTTGTATAGCACCCTCTTATTAATTAGTAATATTCAGCCAACCATTATTAATTAGTGATATTCAGTGCCCCTTATTAATTAGTGCTATACAGCACATTCCTCATCAATTTTTAACTTTAGAGCAGCATAAAAAAATAACAAAATCAGTTCTCACATCCCACGTCTGCAGCCTCTCCTTGCCTGACTTCTAGCGGTAAACACAGAGAAATGGGGACCAAACTAGACAATAGTAGTATATCTCGCTAGACACATGTACGAACATCAAACTGAAAAACTTACATTAAAAAGGTAAACAACAGACAAGCTGTGTCCCTATGTGATATAGGGACACAACTTGTTTGTTGTTTACCTTTTTAATTGTTTTTATATTTTGCTTGGTGAGTTGTTTCATATGCATTTATAAAGAATAAAAATTGGTTTGCTACGTAACAAGTGGCTTTGTGTAAGTTTTTCAGTTTGACTTCTAGCGGTGATGCGATTGGTCTCCCCGCACACCTTTGTTTTAAAGAGGCATTGATATAAAGGTATTTCTGTCCCACTGCCTTTGCTTCCAGTGGAATCATTTTCATGTGTCTATTAAGGAAAAACATGCAAATAATTATATACTATAACGAGACTAGCTGAATTGTGCAACCTGGCACTGGTCTTTAAGGCCTCTTCCACACTAGCGTTGCGTTTCACGTCAGGGTGCAATGCGTGAAAAACTGACGTTTTTGGCTGCGTTTTTGTTCCATTTTTCCTTGGAGTAATTAGCGTTTTTGCGGTTGTCACGCCGGGTTGTTAGCGTTTTTTTTGCGTTTTGGCGCATTTTCACGCGCGAGTCAATGGGAGAATCGAGCATTTTTCAAAGGGACCATGGTTTGGGATTAAAATGGGTTATTTAATTTAAAAATAATGTCTTTGATAAGTTGCAAACATCTGCGATCTATTCTTCACTGTTCCCGTGTATATTATCTCCGACAAGTTAGCAGATGTGAAGAACAGTGAGAATAGAATAAAACCAGTGAACACAGTGAAAACAGTGACCACAGGATCATTTAAGAGAAAAACACAGTGCAGAACACAGTGCAGAATAGATTACAGATGTTCGGCACATCTGCTACTTGTCGGGAGATACGCGCGGAACGTTGTGGCCAAAATAGCATGTGAAGAACAATAAATGTGTGGTGAAGAACAAATTGCAGATGTTAATACATCTGCAATGGTGTCTTCACATATATATTGTTCTTCACATGCTATTTTGGCCAACGTTCCGCGGTATCTCCCGACAAGTAAGCAGATGTGCCGAACATCTGTAATCTATTCTGCACTGTGTCTGACTGTGTTTTTCTCTTAAATGATCCTGTGGTCACGTGTTCACTGTGTTCACTGGTTTATCTATCTTCACTGTGTTGTTTTTTAATAGATCGTTCGGAGCAGGGGAAATACTGTTTTCTGGTCACCTAGCAACCCTTACGTTTTAAAACGCATTGGACTCGCATTGCACTTGCAATGATTGCGGAGTGCAATGCGTTCTTGAGCATTCCATAGACTGAATGGGGCGTGAAAATTGCGCGTGACTCGCAAAAATAGAGATGCTGCGATTTTGACGCGCGTGCAAACGAACGCAAGCACGCGCGTCAAAAACAACGCTAATGGAGAAAGAGCCATTGAATACAATGGGACAGAGTGCAATGCAAGTTCTGCGCGTCAAATGCACGCGCAGAACTCGCGCGTGAAAAACGCCAGTGTAGAAGGGGCTTAACAGTACCAACAATATTTAATCCTGGTGACAGGGGACTCATACAGAAGCCTGGTATGTCCAGGGTGTATTCCATATTGTGCGACCCCATCCCACGGTAGCATCCTAACAACAGGCAGCACCCAGTAGAGAACAGCTAGATAAACCTACAAGCCCATGTGACTAGAGAGCTTGTAACTCATAGCCTTCAAGGACCATCACTGGATGGACCGGGATCATTGGGAAAACATTGCAGTTGCCAGTTGATCTGTTGCCACCATGCTACAGAATATATATGTAAATAGCAATGATTGGAAATCTAAACTCTAAAACCAGTATACAAACAAAGTTTCCTTCTGAGGCATAATATAGGCTAAAACTTAAGATCACGACAGAAGTAATGAGATGTAATAAATGGATCAGCATAATAGTGAGTACCACTCTTACAATACAAAATCAGTGTTGTCCAATGAGCCCACTGCTATACATGTTCACAATCGACCCATTCCTTAGGAGGGTTGATTGTGGCCAATGGTGGGAGTTGGAATGGATCAGACGACGCCAGAAGCCACTCTAAGTTTAGTAGCAAATGTCGATATTGTCACCGTTTTTGTCTCTTTGGGTGGGGAGGTGCTTCGGGTTTAGTTGGAGGTTGACCGATACTCAGAGGCTTCTGGGTCCAAGATCAACCAGGATAACCAGGGCGGTTTAGGCTTTGATCTTATGGACAGTTTTCCAAGGCCCCAAGACTCTACCAAAGTTCTCTGCATTGAATGTGGTCAAGAGGATTACTGAATGACAAACTGGGAAAGTTTTGGCTTAAAATCAACGCTCAGAAAGTAGATCTGTTGAGGGGCTAGTCATTGACTCTCAGGGAAAGGGGGGACCTGATCAAAACTTGCATAGGTGGATCCAAAAGATGTGGAGTGTAATTTCATCAATGGATACCAGATAAAAAATAGGGACTTCTTCTGGCGCAGCCCAAGGAATCACGGCTATACGTAAAGCTCAATCGTGACTGAATTTAATATTATAATCAGGATAAAATATATACAGATAAAATCAGATGAATATTCCCTATTTTTTATCTGGTATCCACTGAGGAAATTACACTCCACATCTTTTGGATCCACCTATGCATTTTCTACAACCCGAGGACAGCAAATCACCCATGGGCAAGGACGGGGCAGCAGCCAAAAACGTGATCTGATAGTGTTGTGCCTGATTGCACACCCACTAAAGGTGAGCGGAATACACATATGAATTCATATACACTCAAAAGAAAATTTATTTGCACTAGGCAGCGCCTGTTGTTTTTTCTTTCCCCTGTCTGATCAAAACTTACCTGCTCCCTTTGTTGATATATCTGGGCAGTGTGTGCATTTTGCCAGAGCCTCTCTGGACTTGGGTCTGGGAATGTTTGAGATCAGGGCCATGTTGAGGAGGCTCCATGACAAGCAGATTCTGATGACTGCTTTCCAGAAGCCTCTGGCTTGCCCAATGGATTGCCCAAGTTGTGATCTGGAGGTGAGTTTGAGTCTTTTGAATTTCATCCGGATCCCCTTGAAGTTTTGGGACTTGGCCTGAAACTGATTCCATGGAAATCTGTGTGTGAGGGAGAATCTGAAGTGTTGCTGCTCTAAGGAAAGGGGTTGTGTGCGGCAGAAGTGTGGTGGCTTGCTGGAGAGCAAAGACCACTTCCTGCTTCAATGTATCATTAACAATTTTCGCATTGTATGAGAATATGTGCTATTCTTACACTTTTTATGAAGGTGTTCTATTGATTACAAACGTGACTGACATTTTTTTCATTGCTTGGAACAGATGACTATACTTTAATGTTACGACTGGTGACAGTGTAGAGCTAGACTCCTCGGTAATAATTCATTCACATAATGTACTGAATGAGAGGGGCAGGCCTGATAGCTATCTTACCTTATTATGAGTATAGTTCATCTCCTCCAGCATATTCATCATGAATAATAAGCTCTAATTGTAATAAGTCAAGTTCATTCCCCAATCTCCTCCTTCTGATCTCCTCCTTCTGGCCATTGCAAAACATCATAGATGTGTTCTCGGTGAAGTACAATTCCTGAGAGCCAGTCCCCAGCTCAGTTTTCTTCTTTACAAGGATTGCACTTTTAAAAGGGTACTGTGATTTCAGAATAATATACTTTATATTTTAATATCTTAACTTTTTCCTTTTTTGCTCTGATTGGAAAGATTCACACACTTAGTCTTGTGTACAGACACATATTTTGGACATGTAATAGCCGTTGTTTAATTGGATAGCACATATCCTCATTTACTTCTATTGTCTCATACACAAGTCCATTGTTTCCACAGCCCTGTGTATAGCAAAATCAATTCTCACCTGCCTCTGCAGTTTCTCCCCATCCGGCTTCTAGTGGAGGACATAGGAACGTGATTGGCATCACCGCACTCCTTTGCTTTATTTTTATCCCACTGTCTTTACTTCTCGTAGAATCATTTGCATGCTTGTCTTATGTATGATGTTATACTATATCAAGACTAGCTAAATCCTGGCACCTGGTCTTCTACAGTGCCAATAAAAGTCTGTCCTGGTGACAGGAGACTCGTACAAAAGCCTGGTGTGTCCTGGGGGTATTCCATCCTATGCTACCCCTCTGTAGCATCCAAACCAAAGCCTGCACCCAGGAGAGAACAGCTGGATATTACTAACAACAGGGAAATCTGCACTAAATGCAGTTTGCCTGTGTATGGTGCAGGGGGCACTAGATTCAGGATTTCTGGTGCACGTTCTTCATGAGTCTGGCATTCCCTTCTCTGCCCCGACAGAGTGCACCATTTTTTGGGTGCCCCTTTAACATTGGGCATGCGACACAATTCTGTCAGACTTTGCATGATAAATCTATTGTGCGGTCCAACTGAGAACCGGAACGCCCCCTAAATTGTGTTGCATGATGCCTAGTGTAGCTTCGCCACAAAACGGTCAACACAATTGTGGTGCAGATGCTTCTTAAATACCTTTGCAAGCAGTTTGCACCTAAAAGCATGTGAAAAGTCAGACAGAAATCTGGTTCATGGCCCTTAGGGTACATTCATAACGCCCTGTGCTGGAGAGGAGGAGGGGGTAAACCCTAGACCCTCCATAGAAAACAGCAGAACACGGCTGCACACACGGGAAACATATAGCATGCTCTATCTTTTCCCGGTGTACAGTCGCCGGGCCTTTTCATACACATTTGAAGTATAAAAGGTCATGATACTTTTTTTTACAGTTTAATTACTAGAACATTATATAAACTATATAAATTGGTATTTCTGTGATTGTGACCCAAAGAATAAGGGGGGGTTTGCCTTTTGGACCACACAGAAAAAGGTTTTTGGAAGGCAATGGGGTAGAAAACAGAATAGGGATATAGTGCTACAGAATTTTCTCCCGATGTGTATCTGGTCTAATACTACCTGTAAGTAACTTTAGTTTCAGTGCTCAGTAGAGGATAGTATAAGAATGATTCAACTGAATGGGGCTTATTTACTAAGGTCCCGCAGGCACATTTCCTTTGGGTTTTCCGATGTTTTTGGGGATTGCGCCGGAGATTGCGTCACAAGCGATCGGATTGTGTCGCAATTGTGACGACTTTCACGCGACACAAATCGGGGGCGGGACGATGGACGATTCGACGGATTCAGACAACACGCAGGATTTAACATTTGAAATTGAGTTACAAGCCAAGCACTTACATGCACCGGGAAGAAGAAGGTGAACTCCGGCGGACCTGATCGGGGAAGCGACAGATGCAGGATATCGGACGCATTCTGGTAGTGAATCCCGGCAGACTTCATCCTCGTTGGACATTCCGGATCGGGAATCGGGCAAGGACCAGGTAAGTAAATGTGCCCCAACATGTTGAATATATATGTTTGGGCAGATGAACCTATAATATGACACATGCAAATGTTTAGGGCCTCAGGGATCACGGGAGTCCTAATAGGTGTTTGGGTTCAGCAAATCATTTTGGGCTACTTGTGAGAAAACTAAGATGCTTATCTAGAGCGGATGCTATCTAGAGCGGAGCTATGCTTTAGGGACCCCATCAAGCCTAAATTTGATAGTAGTCCTAGAATTGTCTAAACCAGCCCTGATTTTATATTTTATATAAAATACTAAATATAAAGTTAACAAACACTTTTTATTTATATTTCTTTTTCTTAAGAAGATGCTGCTTGCATAGAATAATGAAGCGGCAATGCTGAGAAAATAGAATTACAGAGCAGAATGACAAAACAAACAAAGATGTCCAACTATTAAATATTCATAACTGACATTTCAGAAAGTTGCAAAAAATATAAAATAAAAATTACTGGACCTTTTTCGAGCTGTATAATAATTATTTCATTTAGAGGAAATGACCTTATATGAAAACAGTGAGCTTTAGAAGAGAAAAATTCACTGTATTTTTCCAACGTCACATTTAGTTATGCATAATAAATTCTATGTAAAAAATTATTTCTTTCATTTAAATGCATTAGTATGAAACTGAGTGAACATACTGGGGCACATTTACTTACCCGGCCGCAGGAGTTCATCCAAAGTGCATTGTCTGATGAAAATGCACTGTGCTGCGATTCACAAAGAACGTGTGCCCGATATCCTGCATGTGTCAATTCCCCGCTCAGGTCCGCCAGAGTTCACCTTCTTCTTCCTGGTGCATGTGAGTGCGACACAGTTTGAATATTAAATCCTGCGTTCAGTCCGAATCAGTCATATCGTTCTATGGCCCGGCCCCTCATTTCTGACACATGAATGCCGGAGCGCCGCTGCGCCAAAATCCGATTGCGTGCGACACAATTCCCTTCTAAATAGCTGTCACAGAGGTGCAGATAGATCTGGCTGACACATGAACTGAGCGTAAAATGGGCCTAAAAGGGTTTCTCCAGTCACTAAATTTACTTTCCATATATTATGGTTACACACTCTTACATTACCACCCTGGGCTGTATACTTTCTTTTCCTTCACTTTTAAACTTCACAGCTCACTGCTGCAGCTGTATCACACCAAGATGGCTGCCCCCATTATGCTAAAAGATTGCATATCCCACAATCCCCCTGGTCAGCATATCCTCTTTATATAGAGATACGTGCAGCCATACCCCAACAGTAGGGAACAAGGAGCTGACTGCACATGCCCGACTGGAGAGCAGAGAAAGAATACAGGTCGTTTCTGTGGAAACTGTAAGTGTAGCAGGAGCTGCCAGGGCCCAGGAATGGCTTTGATTTCATGAAAAGGAAGATTTAATGACACTGAATTAATAAAGATAAGTGTAGGAAGATAAGGTATAGTAGAGTCAATCTTTGTCACTGAAGATCCTCTTTAAGCTTTATGCATAGTATATACACAGCACGCAAACCACAATCTGTGGGCCATTGGTCATTTCATGGGGCTGCAGAATATACAGTCCTATGCATTAGCCCATAAAAGTGGAGAAGTTTATGGCTGTTGAAAAAGGTTAGCACATGACTCAAATTCTCATAGGTCTGAATGAGCCTTGAACTTGCCTTTACTGGTGTGAGGGTAGGGAGAAGCCTTATCTATGCCTGTAGCCATCATTCTACAAGTTTCACACAAGCATATCTGGTTTGTATTATATAGATCTATTAGTATCTTTAATAAGGTGCCAGTTTTAGATAAGCTGTCACCAGAACAGCATTTTTAGGTTCTCCCATGTCCCCACAGTCAATACCAAGAATACCTGAAAACAGTTTTTATCAGATTTCTGCCTCTTTTCTTTCAAACAGTAACTTTTATAAAACTTTACCTTGCTCCCTGCTTTGGAAAGGTGAGTATTAAGTTTTATTTTTTATAGACTTGAGTATAAGCCAAGTTTAGCTTTTTCAGCACATTTTTTGTGTATACAGTATATACAGTGATTATTTTGATATTATTTGGTCTAAATGTACAACAATAATCGCAGAAAAATGTGATGGAAAACTAGAAGAAAATTTGCCCAAATTGAGAGAAAAAAACTGAGCTTTTGTGTTTCGAAGACTCTATAAGTCTGTCATAACAAGAACAAAGTGAATTTCCCAAAACAAAACTGTCTTGTTCTCTTTGAAAATTATAGACTAGATTAGGCAAGAATCATCCCATACTTAAAGGGGTCAGAGAGTTTAGAAAATTTAAATAGATGGAAAAGTTGTTATAAAACATTTAATAAAAACCATGACTTGCCTAAATACAAAAAAATATAAAATTTAAAGTTAAAAAACTGCCCTGAGAAAGATACACCAATTCAATTCCTTTTATGACTTTTTAAACATTGTATTGTAAAATGACCCGAACAACCATAAACATAAACACCAATTAGCCTACAAAAATTTTTTTTAAAAATTACGATTACAATGTATTTTAATGAAAGCTGCAATAATTATTTTGGCAGCAGAAAATAACTGCCTGCCATGGGACTTCTATAGCCAATCTTTGGCCACAGCTCCAGTATTAACAACTGCTGGGGTAAGGAATTTGGCTGTAGTGGCCATATGGATACACAAAGGTTTCCACAGCTGGGCATACAGCTATTTCTAGTGCATGGCATGGGCATAGGAGCTGGTGCTTGTGCCATCCACATTAGATTCCAAACTGTAATATATAGTTACATTCAATAGCATTAGCTGGTATTAGTGTTCCTTACAATTCCAGACATTTAACTCCTTGGATGGAGCTTCCAATAGTGACTGTGGCATCCAGTTGGGGAGGAGCCATGTCTATCTCCCTGCGATGTGCAGATGGATCAACATCTCAGTTTAGGTTTTAAGACCTTGCAGCCTGGGTAATGGGGGCAATAATTCTGTATTGTAGTGCATCTATAGCATCTATGGAGTACATCAAAGTTTTCACTCATATACACTGGAGGCCTTTGTGATAAATCCCCCTTCAGGTTTTTATAGACCTTATAGATACTGGTAAGGTGACAAGAGTTCTGATCTCTTAAATGGCTGATCTACATATGAATATTATCCAGATAATAGCCCGCACTGGAATATAATTACATCCTTTCCTTTCTTGCAGTCTCTCAATTGATCACATAAATTTTCGCAAGAAGACAATTTCCGCCCCATGATCCCTGACTGACAAAACTTTTACAGGAACGAGCCCAGCTCAATTACTTGTAACACAGGCAGTGGGTTTTATTATAATTAACCATTTTTTTTTACATTTATTGTGTTTGCTCTCTGTGTAGTTCTAGATGAGGTCCTCTTCTAAGATTCACTACCTTTATTTTGTGACTATTGAACCTATGCTGACACAAAGAATCAGTTTGATTTAGTTTAATCCCTTATGTTATGATACACAGTCCAAGCGGATAAAAGCGCTGCAGAAACGTGAGATGCTGTGTTCGTATGAAGACATTTTCTACAAGTTTAGCAAGAAAATACATATTTTTGTAAGTGACAGTTTCTACTTTTATTTAGAAATGTTGCTGTTTTTTTATTCTGCAGCTTTGCCCCGCTGCCACCATAGCTGTGCCCAATTACCAAGAAATCACGGTAAAACGTGTAGAACCCTCAGTGTGATACAATCCAGGTGAAGCAAAATGCACAGATTATTTTGTGGCAGTGGCGCCTGATAGGCAGAAAGAAAACTGTCAGTTCTTTTTTCTTTTAATATACTCAAGTATATACTCGAGCTCTGAAAAACACGGCTTATACATGAGTATGTTAAGGTAAACCTAGCTGATAGATCAAATCCTGTCATTTCTACTTGTCTTATTTTCCTAAAAAGTACTGTAATAGAAACATTGAACTCAAGATGGCGCTAGCATTGTGGGCCACAACCCAAAACATCAAGGCTAAAGAATTTCAGAAATCCACTATGATGACGTCAATGTGCGATAGCAGGGAAGTTCTCCAATCAAAAGACTACATAAGCTGGAAACGCTGATGTTAAGATTAGTATTCTCCTCCTATTCTGCTTCTATCCTATTTTTCTATATAGACTTGTGAAACCAAATAAAGCTTGCGCGGTGCTGATTTTTCCCAGGGCAGTAGCATGTGAGACTTGAATCAGCAGGTGTCTGAGTCATCCCTTACAATATGCTTTATTGATTAGAAACACAGCCAACGCACACTAAAAGAGGATATCTTAAATCCTACCCTAACAAGTATATACGTTAATTATTTTCTCTGTGATATGGGGGGAACCAGGCTATCTGCTACAGTACCCTGACATTATGCTGGGCTTAGCTTTAGTCTTGGGCTGGGGCAGACGGCTTGACACCTCCATCTGAAACACAGATTGTTTTAGAACAGAGGTGATAAAAATTCCTCTGAAAGTGTTGAAAACTCAAGAATTAGTGTACAGACCTGAACAAATTTGTGAAATTTACACCAATGGGTCAATCCTTTATTTTTGGGACTTTCTGGCATGCAGTTGTCAGTCCTGACCAAAAGTATTTCAAGTAAGCACAACTGGCGAACTAGTGAGATGTCCAAGAGAACCAAGTCAGAATGGTTTAATCTCACAGTTATTCTACTGTAGCTATGGATCAGTCACTGTCACTTCAATTACCTGGAAAAGAAATGGCATCTGGATGCACTATGATTGTAATGCAAATCCACAGGTGCAGTATGGCGCTCCTGGGAGTTTTCTGCGGAAAAACTTTAGGTCCTGACATTAATGTAGATGTCACTTTAAAACACGCCACCTCTGTGTCACTTCTAAGTACTTCTCTTCATGGCAGTGAAATTCCCTAATAGTATTGGTCTTTTTCATCAGGATAATGCCCCTCTAACCTCCTGTGGAATTTGGCTGTAATATGTAGCACAGTAAGTTGGATGTTATGCTGAGTGAAGGATTGGCTTTTGATAGCAGTGTGTGAAATAAGCAAATTTTAACCTACATATCAAGAGTAGCGTTGATAGAAACCTGTTTCCATGGCAACTAATAACCAATTTGATAGAAGAAACCTGTTGAGCATGACCTAAACATAGTTTGTGTTGTGGAGAGACCTTAAGGGTAACCAGACAGAAATGATGGCTCTCTTAAAATGCTTCCCTCAGAAAACTTGATTAAATTATGTTTGCCTAGAAAAGTGGAGCTGAGGTGTAAGTATTTTTCCAGTTTTCTTACTTAACTTTTTCTATAAAAGGGAACAAACAGACAAATTCTATACTATTAGATATAAAAGGGATATGTACAGAGAACTGTTACCTAGAATCATCACAGTTCAGACAATACATCTGTATAGAACAGAACAGCCCAAAAATGTAACTCAATTTGGTGCATGTATTCCTGTTGCAGACATAGTGCTGCAAAGAATCTAGCAGTTCCCCACCTAGCAGCCATAATGCCCCCAGACAGCTAGTATCCCCCCAATAGCCACAGTGCCCGCCAGAAGCCAGAGTCCCCACAGTGCCCCCACAGAAGTCACAGTGCCACATCAGTAGTCACAGTGCCCCCACAGTAGCCAAAAGTGTCCCAAGCAACCTCAGTGCCCCCGCACTGCTTATCAGCAACCACAGTGCCCCCCCAGCCAGAGCCCCCACTCTGCTCCCCAACAGCCTCCGTGCCTCCAGCAACCAGAGCCCCCACACCGCCCTGCAGCAGCTACAGTGCCCCCAGCAGCACAGCCTGATCCCCACACTTGCTCCAGCAGCCAAGGCCCACACACTGCCCCCTAACAGCCACAGTGCCCCCCAGCAGCACCAGCTCTGAAAACGGTACACATGATGTGATGACATGATCTCTGGAGATGGGCGATTTATCAAAATTCGATTCCACCTGGTTTCAGAGAAAATTTGATTACAACTGAATTGAATCAAAGCATGTGACGTAACAGTACTTCACATGCCAAGTGCGGGTGCATGAAGTGGGCTCACGGGCTAAGCCCTCTTTAGAGCCGGTAAGTCTTTGCTGCATATTGCACCGATCATGGGTGTTTTCCCTCCGATGGCCGCTGGCTCCAAAAAGATGGCGGCGCAGGGTCGTGACATGATCGTGACATGATCGAGGAGCAGCGATCCATCGCCATGACAGCCTCGGGTCTAAAACTACGGCCATTTAGTGAGGAATACCACCCATACAGTGAGGGACACTACCCCCATACAGTGAGGAACACTACCCCCATACAGTGAGGAACACTACAGCCATACAGTGAGGAACACTTTCCCCATACAGTGAGGAACACTGCCCCCATACAGAGAGGAACACTACCGCCATACAGTGAGGAACATTTCCTCCATACAGTGAGGAACACTACCGCCATACAGTGAGGAACACTACTGTCGTACAGTGAGGAACAGTACCCCCCATACAGTGAGGAACATTACCGTCATACAGTGAGGAACACTACCGCCATACAGTGAGGAACACCACCCCCATAGAATGAGGAACACTACCGCCATACAGTGAGGAACACTACTACCATACAGTGGAGAATACAGCCATACAGTGAGGAACACTACTACCATACAGTGGAGAATACAGCCATACAGTGGGGAACACTACTGTCATACAGTGAAGAATACAGCCATACAGTGAGGAACACTACCGCCATACAGTGAGGAACACTACCCCCATACGAAAAAAAAAAAAAAAAAAAAAAAAAAAAAAAAAAAAAAAAAAAAAAAAAAAAAAGAAACAGTGGAGATACGCCAACAGTGGGGAACACTACTGTCATACAGTGAAGAATACAGCCATACAGTGAGAAACACTACCGCCATACAGTGAGGAACACTTCCCCCATACAGTGAGGAACACTACTGCCGTACAGTGAGGGACACTACCCCCATATAGTGAGGAATACTACCTCAATACAGAGGTAGTAAGATGCCCCATGTAAGATGTTGTGCTCAAGGATATTTTTGCTAATAAAAAAAAAAAGAAAATTCGAAGTTCGATCCCACCAATCACTATTAACTTTGGATTTGTGACAAATCGAAGTTTTCCTGAAATTCTAAACAAATTTAGAATTGTTAGAATCGATTTGCCCATCTCTAATGATCATGTGTTCTGCCTTCAGAGATAGTGGGTACAGCGGAGAGCACTACTTCATGAAAGTGAGGAAAGGCGAGTATCCGACCTGCCTCTATGCTGTACTCCCGACAAGCGCAGCATAGAGGCAAGGACACAAGAGCCGAGCCAGATAACACAAGGGCCTTGTGTTTGACGCTTGTGCCTTACATCATAACTAAACTTTCAACAAAATTGCATAAATCATTAGTGGAGATAATAGTTATGGTATAATAAACTTTATTAACCCCTTCACAACTACCATGCAACTATACACCTCCTTACACATTCCCCGTGCAGATATCATGGATATGAACGTCATGACAGTGTCAAACTTTAAACAGTCATATCTCCTGAACCACGAAACAGAACTAAAGATATACAGTACACTATTAAAGTTACAGTAAAAAATGTGTACAGTAAATAAAGACATATCTCAATTCCTGACTGTAACTTTAAGATATATCCAGTTCTGTTTCATCTAGAAACACAATGCGATATATTAAAGAGGAGAAGACAAAAAAGACAAAAAATGACTTCACATTTTTATTGTCTGCTAATTCTTAAAGAAATGTTATTAATAAAATGATTCTATCAAGTTAAAGTCTTACATGTCATTAAAACAAAGTAAAAATTGTTATGATTTGTAAAGTGGTTCCAAAGACATCATCATTTAAAGAATAGCAGAACAGAACTGCAAAAATTGACCTAAACATTCAGGCACCAATGAACCCACGTCACAAAGGGGTTAAAGGGGTCGTATGTCCCTGTGTCCTTTTTCCCCCATGTATTTCTTCTTTATTAATCTCTTAATGCCTTTTTCGTTTTTAAGTTTCCATCTTCAAAAATCCATTTTTATTTTCCTGTGTACAGAGCTGTATGAATGTTTGTTTTCCATGTTACAAATTGTACTTCCTAGTGTTGTTTATAATATTTCATATTAATACAATATAAAAAAACTACTGGCGCTAACCCGCCTATCACGAGATGACCCGTGTCAGCCAGGAATCTATGTCATTAAGTAGGATTTGTAACACCCTCACACAGGTCTGCAAACACAAAAATAAGGAATGTATGAATTTTGAAAAGGGGGGAGCAAAAACTTGAAAGCAAAAAAAGACATCAGTGGCAAGGGAAATATACTCTAGGTTTGGAAAGAGTTAATCATTAGTCTTCTTTTCTGTCTGATGAGGATAGACTTCACTGCCATTTAACATAATGTGCATTGCTTGGTGACAGTCTACCACTCCTAAATCTGCTGGTAGATGTCCTTGAAGCTTTTCTGTATGTACCTAGCATGCTTTTTATGTGTTATAATATTTTATAAAGTTTCTGCTCCAAGTGAAACCATTTTATTGGCTGTATTTGTGAGGAAATAAGAACATAAAAGAAGTTAGAGTCCATGAGTGCAGCATCATCCAGTGTTTTCCTTAGTATTATTTCTTTGTTTATTACATTTTTTTTATTTATATTTTTAAGTACTTTGCAAGCGCATGTGCCATGTTGTTACCACCAGTTTCAGCTCTCTAGCCCTTTCTACCAATATTTAAATCCATTTTGGGATGTAAAATTCTGATTCCCTTTGATGTTCATGTTTGTGCCAAAGTGAACTGAAAATTTTCCTGTTTTTAGGCTGAATTTCGACCAATCTGCTCATTGTACTGTATGAAGGTGTTCAATAATAAACATTGGACAGACTTTGGAAGTTAAATAATCTTTGTGTATTTGTTCATTCTACCATGATTTTATGTGACTACAAATATAAAGTTTATAAAGAAGACATTAAAGACTTGGATTGTTCTTTATCCCTGGACTGATGCAATGAAAATGATGCCAAACACTTATCATCTGTGTTACACTCTGATAAAGCTAATCCTTCCATCCTCTTTGACATGTATATGTAATAATTTTCACAGGCTGCTGCATGCTGATAATCTTACTGCCCATGCTGGCCATAATTTTCTCCAGGATCTTTCTTAAAGCTATTGTACCGGAACCTGTAACTCTGACCAAGCAATCTGGCCTGTGTGGTGGCGGTAGTGGCATACAAGCTTTTAGTGAATTGATTTTTAGGTTCAATAATAGTGTAAAGGTGGTGTTACCCACTGGGGCAGATTTATCATTCGGCAAGTATCTTATTCCAATTTCTGGATTTAGTGTGGAACTCAGAACACACTTAAAATGCAATAAATTTCCCCATTGTATCTGATCTTTCCATTACATTGTTTTGTATTTGTATTAGTTGCTACACAGTCAGAATGGTCAGATGGGATAAAGTAAGTGGCCTGGAAAGGATATAAATCACTTATTTAAATGGTCTAATAGACTTAAACACTTAGCTAAATCAAGTGATTTTTAAATGAGCCATTGCAGATAGCTGTCCCATAAAGCTGGCAATGTCAAAGGATTGCCTTGTAATGATACATGTAAAGATGTACCTGCATTACAGCATTTTTTTTAACATGCTCGATATGTTAAAAAAATCACAAAAATATGAATTAAAACTGAATGCCATTTTTTTAATGCGATTTATAATGTTTGAAAGCAACCTCACACATTCAGGCTCCATGGACACCTCCACAAATGGCGGTCGCTCATCTCCTTATGGAGAGTGGAGGAGTGAGCAGTGCTCACCCTTCCTTCTCCATCCGGCTTGCGGCTCACGGCGGACATGTGAATGGAGCCTTAGGTTTCCTGCACACCCCATTTGCAGTTCTTTGGGCTGCAAATAATGATCCCCTAGGTGAACACTGCTCATGTGCCTAGGACATTAAAAAAAAGTCGGCCGAGGCGTAAATAGGTCATGCTCTGTCTTTTGTGATCCAGACAGTCAGCTCATGCTTGGAGCATGGAATCCATGGCCATTTGCATGAGCCCATAGAAGTAAATTGGGTAGTGTGCTAGCCAATGAGAAAATACCTACCACATGGCAACATAAGGCCTTACACAAGTATTATAAACATGTATCCAGGGTCGGGAAGTGAAAGTTCTCCTTATGGAGACTGCCAATTAAGGCTGCTATGTAGGCATGTGGAGACATTGACACTCCACTAAGGGAGATTCTATAGTGACAAACCTCTAGTCACAAGCCTCTCGCTCAGCCAAACCAGTTCCCTACATTGTACTGAATAGACCCAATAAGGTCGAAACAATCCTGTCTACAGTTAGGAATCTGTTTCTTCTGGAATCTAAACAGTGGTTTGGTTTTATTCCTGCATGGTTTTCCTTATCCCATCCTGAAAAACTTTTCATATTTTCCCAAAAAAGTTTCCATTATGTGGGCAAGTATGAGAATTCAGTCAAAAGATTATTTGACACAATGGTATTTCACTCGGGGTGGTCAGAATCCAATAGATTTATTTTGATAGGCACATTTTGATTTTTTTAAAAAATACTGTATATACCCAAGTATAACTGAGGCTCCTAACTTTACGACAAAATACTGGGAAAACGTATTAAATTCAGTATAATCGTAAGGTGGGAAATTCATTGGTCACAGCCTCCCCCAGTAATGTAATGCCCAGCCACCTCCCTCAGTAATGAAATGCTCCGCAGCAACCTCCACCAGTAATGAAATGCCCCATGCAGTCTCCTCGAGTCATGCGCGGCTTGTCTATGTGATGGAATACCTGTTGGAAATAAAGGGAATTGTTGTTAAAAGTTGGTGAGTGCCACATATTTCTACTTTGTGAATAAAAAAGGATATGTAGAATATATAATAGAAAAGGAGTGTTACTAGTATCCAATGAGAAAACAGAATCTTTACAACTAATCTTCCATAGTAAGAAAATAAAAGGCCTTGGACCTCCAAAATTTCAACAGCTCAGGCTGCTTTTACGACGGCCTAACAAATGTGTCCGTTAACAATGGATACATTTTATTTCTATTTTGCTTTTTTTCTTTTGTCCATATCTGTTGTTCCATTTTTTTCACATCCAAGAAAACCCTTTTTGATAAATTATGAAAATGATTAAAAAAAGTCCCATCCGCATCCCATCCAAATGCTACCAAATGCTATGAAATGTGTATGGGTGCCCTAAGAGGGATTTCACACTTAGGATTTTCTTTGCAAGACCAACTGAAATATCATACCAGGAAAAAAAATTGATCTACATTTCATTGTTGTTCTGCTAAAAATATAGGAAATGAGGGTTTAAAATTTGTATTGGAGAACCCAACATGGAGAATTTTGATGCAGATTTTCCAGTGGATAATCCATTTCAGATTCATGTGAGATCTTTAACCCTGAGGAAGTCTCCGGGAGGAGACGTAAAGTGTGGGGAGCCCTCCACCTTTTCTCTACCTACCTCTACCCCTGTGACCTGATCTATAGACCTAGACTTGCATACTAACTACCTACCATTGCCTGACTTGTAACATATGGGATTGTCACCCCTTTCATGTGTTTGTAGGTCGGTCTTGACTCATTATGCACAGGGTATATGCATACTACATATCTTTTTGTGACCTATAGGTTTATGTTTCCTAGGAGGGGTAGTTGTTTACATTACCACTGATAGAGGAGGTGGTTTGTTGATTGGCCTTACCTGGCCAATCCAACTAGGTGTTGTTTACATGTACTGGTAATTTTTAAGTCATTTTAACACGTCTATGTTATTGTCAGGATAGTATTGTTTGTTTTTTTCTAATAAAGTATTCACTATTTACACTGATTTTGTTGCCTCTTGACACACAAGTTTTCTCTCTTCTGTGTATTGTTGTTCATTACTGAGTGTGTTGGCGACTCTCTACATTGGTGGTGCAGGGGACCATTATTGTGTATGTAGATTCCTGGGAGTTCATATTTTAGAGCTTTATACTGCATATGAATTAGTTCCCTCATGCTTGTACTGATTTCCGTCTGAGGACCTTCTTATTTTAATAGTAAGCTGTGCAGATGTGATGCAGTCACTCCTGTTGCTCCGTGGTGGACATGATCTGACTAATTGAACACCCACATGTGCTTCCAAGTGGATGCAGATTTAGTTGTTTGGCACTCCGGGTCTGTCCTTGTATGAGCAGATTATCAGGCTGTCAAGCTTCTGCGCCTACAATTTAGTACATTGATTACTGCTAGTAACAGCTTTTCTTCCCTGCTCCGCAGCTTGTAACAAACCAGATTGGCAATCAGTAATTTCAGAAAGAGCATGTTCAGCTAGCTCCGTACACCGGTCATGGTGGCTGAGAATTAAATAGTTTGTTGACTAGTAAAAAAAAAAAACTTTCTGTGAATAAAGCATTGATATACTATACTGTATACAGTAAATGTATTTACAATATACAATGTAATATGTATAGAAATGTACTAAACCTGTAGTATGCATGAAAGAGCCCCTCCATCTGTGTTCTCATAAGACACACATATTATGGAGGTAAAGTATAATGCAATATGTCAGCACTAAAGTAGTTTTGCAGATTTTCTGGAAAACGCTTGGGAAGCCAGGACAGAAGCAAGATAATATAAATATATTCTACAAAGCCACTCTGGCACCCAGTTTCAACTGCACACCCTTCCTTTTGTGTCTTTGCTGCAAATTCAGTGACCAAGACATCACACCTTTTATGCAGTTTTTTGCATGTATTTTTGTTGGGCAAGAATTCTATAGGAGCCATGGCTGCAGTTATGGCATCCAGGCAGTGCTTGGAGGTAACTTCTTCCAGATCTGAGCTGAGTTTATGAATTATAGCGCTTGGCTGTGTAAATCAGACATTAGTATCCTATCCTGCAGATTGCTATGCCAGATCAAAGTTGATTCTCAGGATACACAATTTATTTTACAGATTTTCTGAAGAAGAGTGGCACATTGTAACAGTCTGTAAAGCCAGACCACAGAGGGGCTGTGGTAGCCCCGCAGACTCATTAGCATAAAAGTAAATGTTGAAGGATGCATAATTAATAAAACATGGAGAACTAATAAAAGCCACAGTGCCTGGATCTACCAGTGCAATAGAGGAAAAAGCAGCAGCACTGCATTGTAATCCAGTGAATCAGGTGTTATTCATCAGAAATACATGCAGCTAGGGTCGGACTGGAGTACCTGGGGACCACCAGTGAAATAGATTTTGGGGGCCTACCTACTGCTAAATAGAAATATTCTGGAATCAGTATAAACCTGCCTCTCCCTGCACACCCTGCCGGATCTTCGTGCCTAGTACCGTAGAAAAAGCTTGTTCCCATGCCCTTTGCGTTTAGTATGTTTTACCGTTGTGACCCTGATCCCGTTCCTGATCTACTGCTGCCTGCCTTGACCGATTGCTATGCATCTGACCACGATCCTGTGCTGCCCGTTCTGACCTCCTGCCTACGATTCTGCCTAAGGTCTGTGTACCTCACCTTGGCTGCCACCGCGGACAAAGTCACGCCTGTGGTGGTACCATGCTGCAACAAGTCCAACAAGCGAAAACCGGGTATCACTTCTGGTGCCAGGTATCGACTTATTTCATCGTTCACTACCCCAGTAACTAGCAGCATGTAATCAGCTTTCCTTATAACCATTTGCCGGGTGCTGATCCAGCGTGGAAAAAATTTACATTTAATTCTCTTTTGTGATTGACGTCTCTACCTTCAAACTGCCCTGCTCTTTTGCAGTGATTAATTCTATCCGCATATACTGATGTTTCAAGCATGGGACATGTGTGCTGAGTTCCATTGTGTGTCCTACATTCTGATTGCAGAGTGCGTACCGTCCATGTGCAGGAATCCAGTGTACACAACGCATGCGCAACACATCAGAAAAGCCAGGCAGTTTGAAAGTAAAGTCAATCACATTGGACGGTGGTGCTAACTTTGGGGTTCAGCTCCCACTTCCTTGACGCTATTAAACACACAGTAAAAGTAGTTTTTTTGTAATTTTTTGCAACAGAACTTGGATATGAGGAAAGAGGATAACATGATGAACAAGGCACTGATTTACTGGAAAACTCTCTGTTGACTGGTTCCCTTTAAATTGATTTATTTCTGTGTACTGTCCCCCCAAACATTTTATATACTAGGGCACATTTACTAAGAACAGCACAGTGTGTACTATGTGCACTTTCCAGAGGGCACCAGATTCAGGATTTTTTGGCGCCTATTCTGCATGAATCTGCTCCTTTAACATGGGACGTGGAACACGCATGATAAATGTGGTACACTGTCTGACTGTGCACCGGAAACGCCCCTCTACGTTCAGAAATAAGTATAGTGCAACCATGACACAAATCAGTCGCTTGCAACACATATATGGAACAGATACTTCTTATATACTTGTGTAAGCTGTTTGCACATAAAAGAATGTGGAAAGTCTGAAAGAAAAATGGGGCAAGGGCCTTAGTAAATGTGGGCCATTATGTTATCCCTTTGCATTTTCAATTCTAGGCCCCCTTGTCAAATATACACACTGAGCCATCCCATGCATTATACACACTGAACCCCCTAATATATTATAAACAATGGGACCCCTCCAAATTTATTATACACAATGGGCCAGATTTACTTACCCGTCCTGTCGCGATCCCGTGGTGCATTGTCTGACGTGGATTCGGGTCCGGCGCGATTCACTAACATCGTGAGTCTGAGTTCCTTCCTGTGTCGCTGCTGTGCGGAGGTCCGCCGGAGTTCACCTTCTTCTTCCTGGTGTATGTGAGTGCTTGATTTTATGACACAAATCCTTTTTTAAATTCCGTGGTTTGTCCGAATCCGTCAGGTTTCATGTCCGAACCCCGATTTCTGTTGCGTGCAAGCCGGCGCCGATGCACCAAAATCCGATCATGTGCGCCAAAATCCCGGGGCAATTCGTCACAAAACGGAAATATTCGGGAAACCCGACGAAAGTGCGGCGTTCGGACCCTTAGTAAATGAGCCCCAATGGGCCCCTCCTCTTTCATTATATACAATGGGCCCCTCCTCTGTTATTATACACAACGAGCCCCCTCCTCTTTTATTTTATACAATGGGCCCCCTCCTCTTTTATTATACACAATGAGCCCCCTCCTCTTTTATAATATACAATGGGCCCCTTCCTCTTTTATTATACATAATGGGCCCCTTCCACTTTTATTATATGAAATGGGTCCCCTCCACTTTTATTGTACACAATGAGTCCCCTCCTCGTTTATTATATATAATAAGCCCCCCCTTCATGAAATAACCAGAATGGCCCCCTTCATGAAATAACCAGAATGGCACCCCTTCATGAAATAAACAGAATGGCCCCCCTTCATGAAATAATTGGAATGCCCCCCTCTTCATTAAATAAATAGAATGGGCCCTATAAATTGTTTATAATAAATCCCTCATTAAACACAATAGCCCCCCCCATATTTATTTTATACCTTCTGTGGCTTTAAAAAAAATTACTGTACTTGCCTATATCTCCATTTGTCCTCCTGCGTCCTCTTGTCGCTGCTGCAGTCGGGTCTGAAATGGATGCGCAGCCACGTGATGAAGCTATGACGTGTCCACGTATCCAGGGTCAGAGTGTGCATGAGCGTCGGATGGCTCTCGGCCGTGTCACACTTACAGATTCAATAACATTGGCATCATAAAGATGCCAATGTTATTGAATGTGGCCACTGAAATCAAAGTACTCGATCAGCTGGTTCCGGACGCATCCAGTACTATTAATACCACTCGCAGGGTCCTCCTATGGGTATGGATGGAGGCCCCTGCCATTTCTACAGGGGTCGGGGTCCCACCGGGGGATTCACAGGCCCACCGGTGGGCGAGTCTGACCCTGCATGCAACTTTTTGACACTGGGGCAGATTTATCAAGCTGTCTGAAAGTCAGAATATTCCTAGTTGACCATGGCAACCAATCACAGCTTCCCTTTAAAATATTCCTAAGCAAAGCTAAAATGAAAGCTGAGCTGTAATTGGTGGCCATGGACAACTAGGAATATTCTGACTTTCAGACAGCTTGATAAATCTGCCCCACTGTCTTTGTTGTTGCATGTATTTCTGATGAATAAATAGAACACCTGATTCACTGAATTACAGTGGAGTGATACTGCTTTTTCCTCAATTGTATCTTCCTGGACCCGTGCAACTGGGATCTTTCTGCTGCAGGCATCCACCACAGTGTAAGCAGACCCAGATTGGGCAAACTTGGATGCTGTCTCAAACTTGGTTTTTCTGGATCTATCTGTAAGTGTTCCTTGTTTATCATGCTTGGATTTGATGGTAGATTTCTTTTAAAGGGGTTTTCCCACTAAACAAGTTAGGCCCTTTTTGCAGGAGAGGGACAAACCTGCTTATTGGTCGGGGTCTCAGTGATGTGACCCCCTCAGATCACTAGAATGAGGGATCCGATGTACTCCAGTCGGACTACTTGTCTCCCCCTGAGATGAGCTGAGCAGCTGGTCGCGCATGGCCAGGCTGCCCCATTCATCTCTATGTAACTGATGGAGCTTGCTGAGTACAGGGCTCAGCAATCTCACTGTTTCATTGAGATGAACCACTCATCTCAGGGAGCAACAAGGGGTTCGACTGGGGTAAATCGGACCCCATCAAACTCCCCATTCTCTTGATCTGTGGGGTCTCATCACTGAGACCCCCACCGATCAGCAAGTTAGGCCCTATCTTGTGGATATTACCATAAATGTAAATTGAATACAAAACAAATAATCCAACACCAGATTCATTGTGTTCAGAATATTTTCTATTGGTAGAACAAATCAAGCCATCTAAGGATTTACAATGTAATCTGTCGTCAGATATAGCATTTCGTTACATAAACTGTGAACAATGAGTAGATATTATGAGTTGAAGATGATTGATTCCACTCTCCATTCCTTGCCATCTCTTCCTGTTGTGTGCAAGACAGCACATCTTATCGCATATATAAAACATAGAGATGTCAATGGCTCGATAAACCCAGCGCTGGATGCGTCAGGATGACTTATTGCATTTTTCTAGCAGAGTAAAAGACAGCCTTTCTTGATTGCTTTTATGGTGATAACTTTTTGTCTTTTATTTAATCCTTGTGTTATCTTTCTTTAACCCATTTATGGCCATCTATTATGTGTCCATCTGTATTCCACAGTGTAGGTTTGTGCAATCATATGATCAGCTGTCATGTCACACTGATGTTCAGTTTGTGTCCATTGCATATACTGTACATTTTTGAGTATGTATAATCATTTTTGCTTGTAATGTGAATATTTAAAAGAAAAAGTACAGAAGAGATAGGGACACATAGAAAATATATATTGAAGACTTTTCTTCGGATATGCCGTTACCTCCAGAAAGCCACTAAAAAACACAAAAATGTGGGCTTCATTGTCACTTTGTCCCCTGGATTTTAGGCTTCATGCACACAAACGGATATCCATCCCCATAGACGCCTATGGTCATGTCCTATTTTTTTCCATTGTACAGCGTGGCCGCTCGCTTCTCCATGGAGAGGGGAGGGGTGAGCAGTGCTCTCCAGTGTGCGGCTGTATGCTTGCCTGGGCTACAGTCTCATAGTCATTGGTCTCATATATACTGTGTTGTTACTAGGGGTTAGCTCCCAGTGACTGTGCTGCAGCTGACACACTGCAATTATTCTATTATTATAGAAGCAAATAACCGTTTTTATGAAGCGACTAAACACTAAGGAGCAAATTTATCAATCTGCAGGAAATGTTATCTTTTGCTCTTCCTTTGAATTTATTATCTGATTTTTTTCTGCTTCATCGTCCCTCTTAGTCTTAGTTCGAATGGATGACAATAAAAATGTCAGAAAACTGCATTGAGTGAAGAAAAGTTTCATTCTTATATTCCATGTGACCCCAGGACAGGAAGTAAGCTTGAGATGCATTTACTTTAGACCCGGTTCTATAAATTATCTTGGCTGTTTGACTGTCTAGTCATTGCTTTTAAAAGCGTGTTCTATTTTTTCTATTATGAAGTGGCGGGTAATTATGGGGTCACTGCACACATTGAATTTATCTGCCTGAGACACAGTATTTCAGTAGAAGACACATAGGTTTACATGAAATGGCAGACAGACTCTACTGAAGCATAAGCAATAAGGTTTTTATCTTACTAAATGCCCCTGTAAAATATTTACATAAATAGGGACATATGTGCAGATGTGATTGCCCCATATGAGTACAATACATTACATTTAGCCTTGGGCCCCAGCAGGTCAAAGATCTATTTATGTTAGTAATAATCTATCACTCTCATAATGAGCATTGATTGATATTATAGTAATTATATTACTATGGCAAGTTCAGCTTCATCTACACAGCACAGTTACTGTATCTTATGCTTTCAACATACACATTTTTGTCTATGATGTCATACCTGTTTCCGCAAGCTGAATAGTGAGGATTTTTATGCATAAGGTCTGTGCCATGACATTTGAAAGTCTGACTATTGCTCCTCAAAAAACATAGTGATCCAGTTATTAATAGAAGCTGGACACTTTCAGCAAATATTCAATATTGTTTGATTATACTTTATCAAATCCTCACAGTTGTCTATATTTCTGCATGCTGTCATTCTATAGGACACTTAATAGACAGTTAATAAAGTTTACTTCATGTGGATAAAAACCAGTCCATGGTCTTGTGATATCACACAAATCTGATTACTCTCTGTGATACTAAGGAGCCGAGCACATCACATGACCAAGAACTAGTTTCTATCTACTGGAAGTAAACAATGAAGCTTCCTATAGAAGGACAGCAAGCAGAGATCTAGAAAATATTGAAGAAAATTGTATAACTTTCCAATACACAAAAATATCAATTATTTCCTAAAAGTGGACAACCCCTTCAATATACATTTCTGCAGTCATCCTTATAAAATTAGATAGAATTGAATGGCGTCCAACCCGAATCACTAAATAAAATGGAAAACTAGACAGAGATGAATTAAGTTCTTTGGTTTTATGTTAAGGTATTCATGAAATTGTTAGGTGGAATGCGGAGTTTGCTCTGGTATTCTTTGCGTTTTTTTTTTTTAATCTCCCAAGAATGTTTTCTTTTTCTTTAATGGTGAGCAATTTTAAGATTAAATGAAACCTACCATCATGGATCTACCTTATAAGGTAGATCTGGTAGCAGGTTCCTGTATTTATGTGCAGTCCAATGCTTTTTTTGTTAAAACTTGTGGTGCCCCAGATATATATGAAAAGTTTATTCTATAAATATGTACATTTTCTTTGGAGGCTACTGGGGCGTGGAATAGCTGTGCCATGGAGCTGCAGCTACTCCACGCCCCAGTAGCCTCCTTCGATCCCTACTATGGCTTCTCTTCAGTGCACTGCTCGATGTAGTCTCCATAGCTGGAGTTCTGTGCATGCGCAGTAGCTCGGGCTTCACAGATGAATGCTCAATGTAGCTCCGCGCTGAAGAGAAGCCATTTGGAGGGATCGAAAGAGGCAATTGGGACGTGAGTAGCCGCAGCTCCTGCACCTTGGCTCAGCTATGCCCCCCAAAATTTGCATATTTCTAAAATAAACATATATCTGGGGCACTAAAGGTTTTAATAAAAAAAATCGTTGAGCTGCACATAAATACAGGAACCTGCCAATGGATCAACCTTATTAGGTAGATCTGTGATATTAAGTTTCATTTAAAAAAGACAAATTTAGTATGATAAAAGTAATATTTTTAGTTGAATATAAGTCCTGGACAAAAAATGTTTCCATTTACTGGAATTGACCTTTTATTAAAGTGATGTCCTTTACAAACATAAACACAATCTGGCCTGTATTAATAATTATTTTTTTCTGCCCTTCTAAATGCAGATAACCTGATGTTTGTTTTCACACCAGTGCCAATGGAGCCTGAAGCTGAACAGCTAATGTAAAACCAGGCAGACAGGCTTACAAACAGCATATGCTCTGGAAAAAGTAAGATTTAGAGCCTGGATTAATGGCTAGTGGAGCTGCTTAACTTCCCGGCCTCTTCCTGTGGGAATAAACGGAGGAGGACAGAATGACATAGCAGTAAAAGGCCCCTATAGCATTATGTAATCAGAGATCAGCTTTTACTGATTAGTGTCAATGTGTGAAGAGGGACAAGGGGTCAATGCCCTTCCCTTGGGGGCACAAAGAATAAGAGGTGACATTATCTCAAAAGGTTTTGATGGCCTTAGAAAAACAAAGAGCCTTTTTTAGGAAATGAAAACATCACTTATTTAATCAACTGTAAATTGACTTCTTGTCCAGGGTTTGATTTGTTGCGATGCCTCATGTTCCGGATTTTGTAGCCACCTGAAATTATTTTTTTCCCATGAGAGAGCTATAGTTTACAGATCTGCTTGAAAGCTGGGTAATGAAATGCCTGCAGCACAATGGACAGCGTTCACAAGCCATTGTCTAACGTAGAAGAAGCAGCACCTTGGATAGCTCAGTAATATTTGCAACTAGTGGATTTCTAGAACTCTTTATTATTTATACTGGTCTATGGATATAAAGTATATATCTTTTGTTTGTGAAATGCTCTCTTTAGCGTTGTACAGAAATGGTTTAGCTTTAAAGGAATTTTATGGCTCTAGAGAGGTTTCCAGCACCCCATGGAAAAATAAATTAAAAAAACATCCCTCGCACCCTTAACTTCTCCCTGTTACAGGTACCTAATCCAAGCATTTCAAAGTACCATCAAAAAAGGTGACTTCTCACTGAAGCGTCTCAATGGAATGTACACCTGATTTTGATGGTAATTTGAAGTACTACCATTTCATTGGATTAGTTATCATTATCTCATCATTAAGATCTATGTATGTATCTATGTATCTATCTATCTATGTATCTATCTATGTATCTATCTATCTATCTATCTATCACAAAGCCTATTAGAACATTGCAGAACTTTTCATTTAGCAATGAACAAGCTTAATTTACAATTAATAGGTTGACAGCACCATAGGCATTAATATGATCCGATATCCGTCCCATTATGTTTGTCTGACTGTACCCTTAATACATTTTTTATACCAATAAACATTCATTTTCTTATAGGGTGCTTTATTCCTGATTCGTCAGTCATTCATATCAGAACCGAGAGTCTTATAGACTTTCTTTGAAGATGGTGTTTGAGTCAAAGCACAGGCACCTACTACAAAGGCTCATAAATTAGGAATTAACAACCCTTCTATTGACATGTACTATTATAAGTACAAAATATAAAAGTAAATCGTATTGAGCTTCTTCAATGAATGGTGTTTGGAGAATGTTTGTTTTTTTGTCACCTTTTTTCTTCTGCAAAAAAGTCAAAAGAGGAAACACTTTTGCACTGCTTCCCTACTGTGTATATAAGCCCATTTCTGTATCATAGTATATAAGGCTGGAAGGAGACGCAAGTCCATCAAGTCCAACCTTTAAGAATTAAATAAATATTTTATCCCCATAACCCGTGATATTTTTTCTCTCCAGAAAGGTATCCAGGCGTCTCTTGAACATGTACATAGAGTCCACCGTAACAACCTCCTGCGGCAGAGAGTTCCATAGTCTCACTGCTCGTACAGTAAAGAACCTTTGTCTATGGTGATGGTAAAATCGCCTCTCCTCTAGGCGTAGAGGATGCCCCCTTGTCCTGGCCACTGGGTATGAAAAGATCTTTGGAGATATCCCTGCACTACTTCATTGGGGTATTTGTACATTGCTTTGGAGTTGTCCCTAATACAAAATGGTCTTTTCTCATATACCACCAACATAAAGCTTTTTCAACCAAATTCTATCCATGTGGAATCCTCTTATTAAGGAATGACCAGCATTGCTACCTCAGCAGCAAATATTTAGAGCTTGATTCAATACTCTCCTCTATAGTCATGCAGCTGTGAAAGATGGGTGGATATGTGTCTACGTCATGTTTTGAGGATGAATTATTTTAAGAGATGCGTTTTCTGCTTCCATGCGTTGGGAAAATAAGATGTAGAGATTACTACCGGCCTCAAATGGCTAATCCCAACTGCATGTAAACAGAGGGATCACGCTTGCTGCCAGCACTTGGCCTCATAAGCAGCTTTTCACAACCCTACACGAGTGTTATCTGTCTAGTTTTGTCTTTTACTTAGGGATTAAAGATCCCAAGGAAAAAGCTGCTTCTATGGATTATTTGTCACTTTGTTGACGTCTAAAAAAACCTAGTCTATTTTCCCAAATTTAATTTTCAGTTCAGCCATAGAAAAAGTTAAAATGACTTGTAAGGAAACAAAAACAATATACAGTATAAACATAATCACTCTTCATACGTTTTCTGTAGAAAAGGAACTATACATGTACTAATGGAGATAAAACTTTGCTTCAGTCCTGGAGAGCGGTGGCGTGTGTCAATATGAGCTGCCAACACTCAATTCAATGTAGATGGCACAAGTGTTGGGATAGGTCACCCACGCAATGTCTTTTGTGTTGCTAGGCAACAGCCTAAACTTATTTTGGTTGCTGCTTAGCAAACAGACTGTAAGTTTATCCATTAGGGAGTATGAAAGACTCTCTAATGAATAAATGCAACACAATATTCTAGTTTTCAGTGGATTTCTCCCTTCAAGGATTTAAACTTCCTTTCTTTCTTAACCCTTTAATAACCTGTGATGTAATAGTACAAAGACAATAAAAATACAGAGAACAGTAAGGGCACTGTCAAGTAACAATTATTGTACAGGAAACCATCCAGCAATATTTCTTGACTACAGTACTGTATATGGGGTATATGACCTGTATAGGATTCAGTGGTGCTGTAACCTGAAGAAAACAGACCTGTATATTGCAAAAATGTATAAGCAAATAAGAAGTTGTCACTCACTCTTCCTTGAAATAAAGTCTTTATATCTTCCATCAATAAAACATTTGCCACAGGAGGGAAGAATATAGCAGGAGCCAACTGAAGGCGATGGCCTGTTTTGCGATATCCAATCGATTATTCCTGGATTACACGAAACGGACTGTTGCCTTTAGCTGGCTCCTGCTGTATTCTTTCCTCCCGTGGCAAATATTTTATTGATGGACAAAATAAAGACTTTATTTTAAGGAATGGTGAGTGCCAACTGCTTTTTACCACCATTTTGGCTTCATTTGTGGTAAATCAAAAATGACAAAATAAGTAATTTTGTTGTTGATCTGTTGCTGAAATTACTTAATTTAAAGATCTCCTAAGGACCAGATGTTTTTGTATTATGTCCTAATACATAAAACCAATGAATTACAAGAGGGTGTACTTTCTTCTTCTCATGTACAATTGTCTGTTCTATACCTTAGGTGCTAATGTTTTTTATATTTTCCTAAATAAAAGTAAAACTAGGATTTGGTGCATTTTGTGTCTAGATTAGTTCACAGTTTACACCACATGAAATTCTGCAAACACCAACACTTGGCATAATGCAAAGAATGTGACTGTCTATACGCAAGTTCTGTGAAGTTTAATAAGAAACAATCAATACTTAACCTACAGGTACATTGCTGGAAGGTTGAATTTGTTACAAACAAATTCAAATTTTCCTCTGTGACAGAGGGCCATGAAAGCTTGTAGTCTCTATTAGCTTCCAGGGCCTGTCGTTTAGACAGATCTGTAATGGTCTGTAAGTGGCATACCGATACAGATCATGAGCAAAATTTACTCACTATACAGCTGTATTGCAGTATATGGTTGAAGCGATCAGACCCCCTAGGATTTAAATAACCTAGGAGCCTAAAAGATCTTTTTTAAAAATTATGAAAAATTTGTTGGCATCAGCATATGGAGAAACAAATACATTCTTTTTGTATAAATGGTATTAATATTTGAAATACACTCACCGGCCACTTTATTAGGTACACCTGTCCAACTGCTCGTTAACACTTAATTTCTAATCAGCCAATCACATGGCAGCAACTCAGTGCATTTAGGCATGTAGACATGGTCAAGACAATCTCCTGCAGTTCAAACCGAGAATCAGTATGGGGAAGAAAGGTGATTTGAGTGCCTTTGAACGTGGCATGGTTGTTGGTGCCAGAAGGGCTGGTCTGAGTATTTCAGAAACTGCTGATCTACTGGGATTTTCACGCACAACCATCTCCAGGGTATACAGAGAATGGTCCGAAAAAAGAAAAAACATCCAGTTCTGTGGGCGGAAATGCCTTGTTGATGCCAGAGGTCAGAGGAGAATGGGCAGGCTGGTTCGAGCTGATAGAAAGGCAACAGTGACTCAAATCGCCACCCATTACAACCAAGGTAGGCAGAAGAGCATCTCTGAACGCACAGTACGTCGAACTTTGAGGCAGATGGGCTACAGCAGCAGAAGACCACACCGGGTGCCACTCCTTTCAGCTAAGAACAGGAAACTGAGGCTACAATTTGCACAAGCTCATCGAAATTGGACAGTAGAAGATTGGAAAAACGTTGCCTGGTCTGATGAGTCTCGATTTCTGCTGCGACATTCTGATGGTAGGGTCAGAATTTGGCGTCAACAACATGAAAGCATGGATCCATCCTGCCTTGTATCAACGGTTCAGGCTGGTGGTGGTGGTGTCATGGTGTGGGGAATATTTTCTTGGCACTCTTTGGGCCCCTTGGTACCAATTGAGCATCGTTGCAATGCCACAGCCTGCCTGAGTATTGTTGCTGACCATGTCCATCCCTTTATGACCACAATGTACCCAACATCTGATGGCTACTTTCAGCAGGATAATGCGCCATGTCATAAAGCTGGAATCATCTCAGACTGGTTTCTTGAACATGACAATGAGGTCACTGGACACAAATGGCCTCCACAGTCACCAGATCTCAATCCAATAGAGCATCTTTGGGATGTGGTGGAACGGGAGATTTGCATCATGGATGTGCAGCCGACAAATCTGCGGCAACTGTGTGATGCCATCATGTCAATATGGACCAAAATCTCTGAGGAATGCTTCCAGCACCTTGTTGAATCTATGCCACGAAGAATTGAGGCAGTTCTGAAGGCAAAAGGGGGTCCAACCCGTTACTAGCATGGTGTACCTAATAAAGTGGCCGGTGAGTGTATATTATAACATAATAAAAACCAAATAGAATTGGTACACCTGTGATGGTACCCATTCCAAGAATAAAGGGGAGATGTCATTTTAAGCACACATTGAAAGCCAAGAAACATAGCCCACAAGAAAGTGGAGTAAAGGTGTTTTTTCACCAATTTCAGTGCATTGTATTCCCTGCTTCCCAGTGCCTGGCATGGAATAGTAAATACTGAAACTAGGAAGTATCATTTGTTGAGCAGAAAACAAACTCTTATACAGCTCTGTACACAGAAAAATAAAAGTTATTAGGTATAGGTAGGGAGTTAAAAATGGAAACAAAAACAAAAAAGGGCCAGGTCATGAAGGCTTTTATATTAATTGATTTGCCAACCATGTGGACCTTTTGATTCCCCCCTTAAGCGGACAAATATTATTACAGCTAAGGTTTAGACTGATCCTTTATTTTGGTAGCATCCTTTTCCCAAGTACACATGTAGCACTATCATAGGTCACTTAGAAAATGAGAGTGTCAGAGCCAAGAAAACTGGACGCAAGAAAGGGTTGTGTGGTAACAGTTTCCCACTATGTATTTCATTCATAATAATGGCTATTTGATTAGGATTCTTGATAGATTGACCTGACGGATTGTTGTTTTTGATGGTCAATTGTTCATTCAATTTCATAGATATACTTAATCGCGGGCTCGCGGGCTCACCCGTGCCTCTCGCTCCCCGCAGGCGCCGCGCCAGCGCATCTCACCTTCCCCCGCTCCCGAGTCCCGGCCTCGCTCCGTGTGTGCGCGGTCTCGCGCCTCTGGGCGCGCGCGCGACACTTCTAGGAAATTTAAAGGGCCAGCGCGCCATTAATTGGCGCTGGCCACATTGCCCAAATCTATTTAAGCCTGCCTCTTCCTGCAAGCCCTGCCGGATCTTTGTGCCCCACAGCCTTAGAGAAAGCTCTGTTGCGATTTGCCTGCGTTCCAGTGTTTCCTGCGTTCTAGTGTCTCCCGCGTGCCTGACTCCCTCTGTGTTCCTGCGTTGCCTGACTACCTCCGTGTTCCCGTGTTCCAGTGTCCCTCCGTGTTGCTGTCGTAGTTCTGTGTTCCCGTACCCTTCTGCTTGGACCTCCTGTTGCTGACCCCGGTTTGGATTCTGACGTTGCATCTCTGCCGCCTGCCCTGACCCTGTGCCTGGACTGTGACCCCGAGCTTGACTGCTGTTTTTGTACTTCAACCTTGGCCGCCACTGCAGACAAGTCACGCCTGAGGAACGACCTGGTGGTACCACGCCGCAGCTTGTCTAACCCGCTTTGCGGCGGGCTCTGGTGAAAACCGGGTACCACTTAGACTCCGGTCCTAGGTAGTGGCTTGAGTCATCGTCTGCAGTGGTCCAGCGGATCCACATCCCGCAAGCCTGACAGGGACATGTATCATAGTTTTTTCTTTCTTTGGTGAATTTTAGAGACTTTTGGCAGCTAGTATTTGCACCTTATGTATGATCAGGTCTTTTTACTTGTGATACATGGTTAGTTTTTCCTATCCTGGCAGGCGCACATTTTGGCTTCTTTTTAGACTTTTTGTTGCAAATGTCTCAAATCCACATGGACACAACCCATGTGAGGGGGTTATTTGCAGGAGTGGACATTACTGTTCATTTTGGATTTGAGGCTGTGTCCTGCGTTTTAAGCACTCCAGCAATGTTATTAGGCAAATCACCTCTCCTCAGGTGTTTTAATGTGTTTCAAAACACTATTAAAACACTATCAAAATGCAACGTGTGACCTAACCCTTAGAACTAACTAATAAATTTAAAAAAAATAGTCAGAATTTTCAAAAAACAGGTTACTGTGCAAAATTTAAAACATTTAAAGCATGTGAAATAATTCCAATTTACATGTTAAAATAGGGTAAATGAAAAAAAAATCCTTCCTTTGCATCTGCCTCTGACCAGGTTCAGATTAGTGAAAAGTCACATCTGGGAAACAAAGATACATAAGGCACACTGCACAAGGAGGTGCATATCAATGTGCACTTGAAAAACCTGCAGTGAAAAGTCACAAAAATGGCGCAAATAGGACAAAAGTTGCAAAAATGAGACAATTTGACTAACAAATAATGATACATGTCCCCCAATGTGTCTTTAGCTTGAAGATTTGGGTCTACAGAGGATCTCAAAGCTGTTATGTATGTGGGATGGTATATAGTCTATTGAACTGGTTGAGATACTATTGAAATGTTTGGCATGTACTCACGTACATGGTGCTAAACTGCTGTAAGGGCACACGCCAGGGCAGAGAAGGGAAGCCGCACCATTCAGATCATATTTCAGTTCTCACGTTTTAAAGGCTATAAAATCTTTATTTTTTGGCAATTTGGACATATGAGGGTTTCTGAGAGGCACTTTACAAATACTTTATTTTGTGGGGTCTTTAGCCTATTTATGAGGTTTTATTAACTCTTTAAAGTGTGGTGTAAAAGAACATCATCAGTTCTGGTTTCAAAATTTTTGGCAATTTTTGGTGGCTATCCCCTGTACAACAATATGTTATCTTTGTTCTCAGGATCAGTGAAATTACAGTGATATCTGGTTTATATAGATTTTTTTGTACAATTTTACTGAACAATAACTAAAATAGATAAAATCTTATTTGTTTTAGTATTGACATCTTTTTCAGGGGCATAACTTTAGCGTTTTCCCGTTGACAGAGCTGTTAGATGGCTTATTTTTTGCATAACAAGTTTCATTTGTACTATTTTGGGGCATATTTTTGATCACTTTTTAGAACATTTTTGAGTGGGTCCAATGGTGTTTTTGATGAATTGTATGGTTGTAGCAGATGTGGGGATACCAAATATATGGTTTTTTTTGTGATTTTGTGGTTTTTGTACTTAATAAGATGTGAATATGTAATGAAGGGGTTTATTGGAAATTCACTTTATTTACTTTTCTTTAAAAAAAAACACTTTTTATTTACTTTTTTAAACTTTTGTTTCCCACAAGTTGGCTTGAATAAGCAATCAGTGCGAACCTCGGAAAGTCACCTCCAAAAGTGCAGTACTATTACGTCCTGCGTTCACTTCCACCAAATCATTTTATGTTTATAAAGGGGCCATCTAAAAACATTTTATTTAATGTTGAAGAATTTGTTTTATTTGAAGAATATATTACTTCAAATTAATCATGGGCTGTATATGTGAGCTGTTTTCTTTAATATACAGTCTTACCATATGATGTGATAAGCAATCATTTGATTGTCTGCTTCAATGTCATTACTTTGAGATGTACAAGTGTTATCATTCTGTTACTGAAAAGGCACAAATTTAGTTACTACTTATTTCACCAATGGCTTTCAGAAAAGTTTACGCTGAGCCTGAGGTACTCAGCATTAATTCCTGCTGCTCTATTTCTAATCCAATATTAAAAACAAAGAGATCATTAACAGCTCCATTTGTTTGCTATCTGCAAGTGGGTTTAAGTGTCAGAGAGGCTCAGTCTTATATTGATGTTCCTGACAGAGACTGATCTTCCATACTTCCTAAGTCCTCAAGCATCAGCAACCTCTGTCTGCATAATGCAGAAAGGGGATCAGGAAAATACTGCAAATTAACATAAGGCTTTACCAGGTTAAACTGCTGGGATTAGTAGTCCAGTATTTCCTCAGCTATAATAATGGAGCACTACGTGTGCACAAGGCCTAGATCGACGTAGGATTCCAATTGTGAAAAATTGGAAAAAAAAAAAGAATTTGTTTCACATTCTTCTGGGCTCAGTTTTTACGGCTTGCACCATGCTCTCCAAATAGCATCTCTACTTTATTCTTTGGTTCGGTATGATAACGGTGATACCAAATTTAAACAGGTTTTTATTGCGTTTTAATACATTTTCAAAAATTAATTTAATGTGGGCGAAAGAGAAATTTTTTTTCGCCATCTGTCGTCAATAACGTTTTCATACTATGGTACGGTGTCATTTTTTGTGAAACATATTTGATATCATATAAAATGGTGTAAAAGTTGCGTTTCGGCAATAACCATTTTTAAATTTTGATTTTTACTGTTCGTTTAGTTTTATATCAGTTTTAGGGGGGTGATTTGAATTTTTCATATTTTTTAATTTTTTTATATTTTTAATATTTTATAATTTTTTTTAACTTTTTAAAAAAATGTTTTCACTTATCCTTACATGAGAAAAGTCCACATCAGAGGCCCCATAAAAATAAAGAAAACACTTACCTTCTGCGCTCCAACTTCTTGGCTCCAACTTCTTCTATCCTCCGCTTCCCTGCAGTGCCGGCAGAGGCATGTTTATGCTCTCTACCACACGCACCCGCTATGATGATGTAATCAGACGGTGCGGGAGGAAAGGGAAGCTGCAGGAAAGGGTATTTTAGACCAGGGGCTGCAGGGGGCATTATAGGTTGGGTTTAGATGTGGATTGGGGTCCACTTTTCCTCAAACATTAAATATGCCATGGTACCTTCAATTTTTTAAAAGGGTACTTGCAGAGTTTCTATTCTTCTTGCCCCCCTTACGCCTGACATGTTGCTGAAAATCTGTGAAATACATCTCGAGTAAAGTTTGGAGGGGTATATGAACAGCCTTTCTAGATTAGTAATATCAAATGATGGGGGTCTATTGACGGGCACCACCACTGATCGGGGGAGGATAGCAGAGATGTTGCCAGCTTTGCTGCATGCATGACTGAGACGGGTATAATTAATGCATATTGTGTGGTGGTGGTTTGGGGCTACTGCAGGGTGGGCTCTCATTGAAGTGAATGATGCTGTAGTGGCAGAGAGTCACTTTAAACTCTGCAAACCCAATACATAGCAAATACACCCATACAGCAACAACAGCAGCAACAAAGTGCAGAAGGCTGTCAGCTAAGCAGTTATAGTAGTGAATAAAGCCTTGGGGGTACTTACTAGTACAAATGTATTACTTTATGCTTTTTGTATTCTAGTTTACTTTTTTCGACACCTGAAATGTTTGGTTAGTGATCAGTCATAAGACAATACACATCATTGCTGGTCAACTTTCGTCAACGATATGGATAAATCCAGTTCTTTTTAATCAATTATTTTACATTACCTGGCTCCCTGCCAGCAGTGTGTGGATAGTCCCGGAGGGATGGGTGTGGGGGGGAGGGGTGAGAGGATAGTTCAAATGGCATGAGTTGTCTGCTCATTCCCTCCTCCCCTCCTCACTTAGGCAGCAGGGAAGAGCTGAGGAAGAGGGAGGGCAATGAGTGAGTATGAGGGATTGGGGAGAAGATGCCATTTGAACCCCCGACCATCCCGGGACCCCACACTGCTGACAGGAACCCATATAAAATAATTGATTAAAAAGCAGAGGATTTATTCATATTGCTGACTAAGGCATTTTTGAAAAGAACATGCTATTGGCTACTGGAACCTGTCTTCAGGTGAATATTACCTCCCTGATGACAGGTTCTCTTTAAGGGACACACTGTTCTGTGGTTAGAATATATAGGATTTATTTTTCTCTATGCTGTGTGTATTTTTAAACGTTATACAGAGATTGCTTCTCATAACAAAATCTCTTTCATGCACTTCTTGATGCTTTAATTGTTGCAACTTATTATACCGAAATGTATTGTTTGAGTTAGTAGAGAACTCGGGTCAATATATTAAAATTACAGCTCTAGCCTAGATAAATCTTTTACTTTTGTCACAGAGCCCTTGTATCACTTTTTTTGTATCGCTTTCTGCTGCCAGGGTCCTTGTCTGTAATTTTGCATAGATCATAATGTCCTGTCAATATGTTGAGCATGAGTTGTGCTCCAGACTTTATTATTTAAAGAGGGACAATGTTGACAGCAGTGTGAACATTTGGTTTAATTTGACTTCTATTTAGTAAGAACACATTTTTATGGCAGTTGTGATTTCCGTTTTTTTTTTAATTAAAGGGGAATTATACAATTATGATTTTGTGATTGTTATAGAGCACTTTTGACTATAGTTGAAAGAGATTAACATGTTATATTATCCTTTTTTATGTTAATGATGAATGCAGAGGGTTTTTTTGAAGCATATGCTAAATTTGGCTCCTCTCTCCCAAAATATCTGATAGCTATCTTGAAGCCATAGTTAAAATTAGCACTGGCAATTGTTATTTGTTACCTGTTATTTGCACAGACCAGAAAGTAGTTAGCATCACCCTTCTTACCCTTTCTTTAAATAGTATACTATGTCTCAATTTTTTGGAGGGGGGGGGGGGTTGGGGGGCTAGGCTTATAACGCTTAAAACAAATATAACACCAAGTTAGTAACCAAGACCTTTGTCACCAATCTATAAATCCAATCTACTTACATATACTTATTCTAAACTGAACCCTTGTTCCCCTTGGAAAAAAGGATCTAGATCAGACTTTATGTGAATGTTCAAAATGATCTGCTGTATGCTAGTAAAATCCAGTATGTGGTCATGTGTTATTATCTATTCTTAAATATTTAAAGGGGATTTATTATACATTGTCCTTCGGTAGAATCCATTCTCGGTTGGCCACACTTTATTATTTATAGAGTTATCCAGAATGTTATTCAGAGCAGAGATTTTTTTGGTATCCATACATCACGATTGTGCATATACTGGAAATAATATCCATCTGTTGTGTTAGAGTTACATTGAGTTTTCCCATTTTGTAAGAAGCACCATGCTGAAAAACAGCCGAAAAACAGCTTGTTTTTGATATTATCCATATGTGCAATTGTAATTATATAACAAGCTTTCAATGTTATGGTGTTTTTTTTCTGCTTGTTTTGATGGTCAAAACTAAATATTTTACCTTGCTATACAACCAATGTGAGGCCCTAGCAAAATTATGGGATAAGAATGATCCCATAAATCCCTTATACAGGCCTGGATTCCAGATAATCATGCACAGGACTAAGAGCCAATTTACAAAGGACGATGCAGAGCACATAGGAAATCGTTGTTCACTACTATCTATAATCTACCCTCCCCTGTTTAGTTTTAAGAATTATTGGCAGTATATTCCTGTTTACATAGGTTGATGCGCTGCCGGTAATCTCTTATTTTTCTAAAGTTTTTACAAACTGATAGTTTAGTAGAGTGACAATGACAAGTCACGTAAACAAAGTGTTCGATCCATAGAATAAACAGATAAATTTTAAGGGGTATGAACTAAGGCCCCATGCACATGACAGTCGGGGGGACGTATGTATGTGCTTTCTGTACATGTCCTATCTTTCCCCATGTTACGGCGGCATGCGCCATGTTTCTCTATGGAGAGAGGGGGGGTCACCCCTCCTCTCCATGGCGCCGGATGTGTGCCCGCTTGGCTGGTCACATGTTCGTGTGTAGGTAGCCTAAGGTTTGGATGTGAGGGGGGCAAAGTAAGAGAGGGAAAAATGTGGTGGGAACTAATCTGTCAAGCATAAAAATTGGTGTACATTGGGCACACAAAAAATCTGTGTTATTTTAAACCTCCCATTTAGCAGAATTGAGTGCATCTATTTTTCCTGATACAAGCATGTTTTTTGTTATAATGCAGTCAGACAAGCAGTAGAAAATGCTTATTTTACTGCTTAGTCATTGTAGTAGTAATAGTAGTAGCAGTATTAGTTTATGGTTCTTTTATTTCTATTGTACATTGCATCTGCAGTAAATGTTTACTTTGGAAGCTGTTGTGCACCTTTTGACTACCATT
Organism: Engystomops pustulosus; assembly: GCA_019512145.1. Lineage (NCBI taxonomy): Eukaryota > Metazoa > Chordata > Amphibia > Anura > Leptodactylidae > Engystomops > Engystomops pustulosus. Next base: position 112,102,681 of record CM033646.1, read on the forward strand.
ATCTCAATGAAAGCTCATAAGGTATTTTGTAGCCCTCTGTTTGGCAGTTTTAGCTATTCTATAAAAAAGTGTTTAGTCAAAAAAACTGTACTGTGCGGTTTCCCTTTTTTTCCTTATGGGTGCTTTAAGGTGACAGATGTTCCCAATGGTTTCCATTAACCTTATACATCTGAGGTTTCTCTTAGCTTATAATAGACACTGCACAGAACAGGGTGAAAATAAAAGCATTTACATACAGCTTTTATTCACTTTGTTTTGTGCTCCTCTGGAGAAAAAGATATGGTTGTCCTTTTAATTGAAAAACACCAGATTCTTAATGCCTGTGTTTGTTCTATGGCCTGTCAATTGTAGAGTTAATCTTCATCTGTCACTCCTTCCTTACAGCGAGCTGGATACAAAAAGCTTTCTTCTGGATACATGTCTTCCCTGAACACCAGGGCATAAGGGGATGAACCATCTCCATTGACATCTCACTTCATTTTGACTTGTCATCACATTGGAGATTAAACTCCATCACTTTGTCCCTCCCAGGCTGAACAAAGCGATGTTCTTATTACAAAGAAATATATGAAGGATAAAGAGAGAACTTGTGTGAGGCAGATGAAATGCCTCTGCCTCAGATTTATCGATGACGTGTTCACTGACCAGAAAGGTCTGCGTTGTGAACCCAAGTCTCTTCTTCTTTCACACTTCAATTCATTCTCATTTATGCAGATAAAAACTGGATTATTTTGTGAACTTTTAAGGTCCTTAAAGTGTGCCCCCTCTGTTATTAGCATGGGATCTGGTGCTGGACTGTGGGGTGTTTCTTTACTGTAGCCCTTGAACCTAAATCATTTTTGTGCAGTTTTCTGAAATAGCTTTCTTATAAAGCCATTGGCCAATACTGAACTAAGCACCAATCATTAAAGCATAACCGTCTTCTTAGTTAGTAAAAGATCAGGCTGTAGAACTCCCTCCTTAGCAACTGTAGAGATTCATATTCCACCCAGTATGATGTGGTGTATGGAAGCTGACAACAGGCTTATTTCTACTCCCCCTGGGTTTGTTTATGGAGGTTCTGTGCAACTTTTTACTTATGTATCACCTTTTTTGCTTATTTTTGTGACTTTTCAGGCGCAAATCTGCACCTGGTCCAGGGCAGGTGGAAAGAAAGGATTTTTTTCATGGACCCTGTTTTAACATGTAAATTGGAATTATTTCACATGCTTTAAATGTTTAACATTTTGCACAGTAACCTGTTTTTTGAAAATTCAGAAATGTTTGTATTTAAATTTTTTAATTTATTGGTTACTTCTAAGGGTGATGTGACACGAAGCGTACATCTGTAGAGATGTGATTTGCCTAATTTCATTACTGTTAACATTTGCATTTACAAAAACACAATATAAACGTGACGTCAACGCATTTCAGCTGTTGAAATGCAGTCAAAACGCAATGTGTGACCGCACCCTTAACACCTCATATGTCAACCTTCTCCCTTGGGTGTGACTACAGTGCTTAAAAATGCAGAACATAGCCTCAAATTCCAAATTAACAGAAGCGTCCACTCCTGCATATAACCCCTCACGTGGCTTGTGTCCATGTGGATTTTGAGACATTTGCAGCAAAAAGTCCCAAAAAGAAGCCAAAATGAAGCATTGGAGGTCCAAGTACACAGACCAATCTGATAAGCTTGTACTGTGGATAGGGGATAACTTACTACTTCGGTACAATTCATTTAATAAATCTGTATATTTATATATATCTATATAGATGTATATATCATAAATAATTAAAGTTAATGAAAAGTAAGAAAATTTTCTTTATATTAATTCAACTTCAAAACTCATTATTAGATATCTGGTTTCTGTAGGCAGCGTGTCCTATTTTTCTTTTAGCTAGTTTTGATATGTGAGCCCATTGTGTCTGCTTTCTTTCCAGTTTTCTTACCACTGTTATTCTGGGATCGTTTACCCTTCAATCTGACTTGGGGTTGTCTAAAGCAGCTGAGAAAGCAAATTTGACAAATTCTGTCCTTTGCAAGCTGTTCAACTTGTTCCATGAAGAACACATATTATATCCAGCCTTTGTGTTTTTTTCCCCTTTTTCCTAGTATACTGAATGATCCATGACTCTATTGAATTTTCAGGCTATTCTTAGCTTTCTATTCAGTACTTTTATTTTAACCATTTATTCTCTCCGCCTTAAGAAAGCAAATTGTAGGACCTTACCCATAATAAAATGATATCTATGTAGTGCTTGTAGCATCCTCTATGTTACTCAGTTTTCCCAAATAATCAATTTTTGGAAATGTACGGCTAGTCTAGCAGAAACCCATCGCATCTTGCCCTCTGAGCTAACAGTTGCTGGCCTTCGTTTGTGTAATGCTCACTCTACAGATATAGCACATGCTAAAGTAATGCAGTAGGTGACATGTGTCACACTTTGAGTGTAGGTGCAGGTTTTTCCCCTGCTTTATCCAGTGAGTCGTAAGAAGTGAGCAGGAGGAAGTATCCTGGCACAGCCCGAAGCTAGCGTTCAGCATGATAGCGTGTTTAAAGCTACTCCTGTTAAATTCTCTCATGTCTAACTACTTGACTTTTAAAGGTCACATCTTATATATCACTAGAGCCATTCTGCACTTAAACAGCATTTATACCTCTCTGATGGGAGTAATACAGTGAATTCTATTTATAATAAATCTCACAGAAGAGAATCTTCCATTAACTTGTCATTGATGCCATGTCGGAAATGTTATTGTTGCTAAAGAGAAAAATAAAACGATGAGCTTAGGATATTTTAAGCAAATCTATTGCCTTGTACTTGCACCTTTTTGTGGGAATTTTTCTTAAAAGCTAGTGAATGAAATTTGTTCCACAACAAAATCTATCTCTTTATTAGTTCACTTTAAAGTCTACCTGCAATTGGGAATTTGAATACTTTGGGGCAGATTTACTTACCTGGTCCTGTCGCGATCCAGTGGCGCGTTCTCTGTAGAGGATTCGGGTCTTCTGGCTATTCACTAAGGTAGTGCGCCCGATGTCCACTAGGTGTCGATGCTGCGCTGAAGTCCATCGAAGTTCACTGGAGTTCACCAAGCTATCCTGTGTGCAGGTAAGTGCGTGTCAAGCGACACTTTTTTTGTTTAAATATGGCGGTTTTTCCGAATCCGTCGGTTTTTCTTACGGCCACACCCCCCCTCATTTCCGTCGTGTGCATACCGGTTCCGAGGCGCCACAATCCGATCGCATGCGCTAAAAACCTGGGGCAATTCAGGGAAAATCGTCGCAAAACAGTAATATTCGCGTAACCCGACAGAAAAACGTGATTCGGGCCCTTAGTAAATGACCCCCATTGTGTAAGTTTTACAGTGTTCATAGCAGTGAGATGAGTGAGATACTGGGGCAGATTTACTTACCAATCCAACGGCGCTTTCTCCATCAAGGATTTGGGTCTTGCGGCGATCCACTAAGGTAGTGCGCCCGATGTCCACCAGGTCAGAGTTCGCTGGAGTTCACCGTCTTATCTTGGGTGCCTCTAAATTCAGCGTTTTTTTTCCGAATCCGTCGGGGTTTCCGATGGCCATGCCCCCAGTTTCCATCTCGTGCATGCCGGCACCGATGCGGCACAATCCGATAACGTGCGCCAAAAACCTGGGGCAATTCGGTGCAAATTGGTAATTTTTGCAGAAACCCGACTAAACATAGCAATACGGGCCCTTAGTAAATGACCCCCACTGTGTAAATGGATAGCGAGATGACATACACATTGGAGCCTCAGGGAGGACCTTTCACCTTTGCTCCTTTGGATATTCAAGTAAATACTTATAATATGTACAAAATATCAATTTTAGAACATCTTTTCTAATAATTTTCATTATGCCTTTGATCTATTATTTAGCTTGTTCTGCTATTTTGCTGTTACTCCAGCTATGATAACCTGATCATGGAGTGTTATCATTGCCCTTGTCAATATAGTGTGTTCCAGCCCAATCAGAACTAATTGGAAAATTACATGGACACCCCCTATCCTTTAACACAGCTGTCAATTTATTCAGAACAGCATTATACAGTTGGTACAGAAAGTATTCAGACCCCTTTACATTTGTACACTGTTTGTTTCATTGCAGCCAATGATAAGATCAAAATAGTTCACTCTGCACCCCAGAAAATAAACAGAAATGTAGATATTTTCGGTTATTTATTAAACAAGAAAAACTAAAATATCACATGGTCATAAGTATTCAGACCCTTTGCTCAGTATCGAGTAGAAGCAGCTTTTGAGCTAGTACAGCCATGAGTCTTCTTGGGAATCATGCAACAAATTTTTCACACATGGATTTGGGGATCTTCTGCCATTCCTCCTTGCAGATCCTCTCCAGTTTCCTCTGGTTGGATGGTGAACATTGGTGGACAGCCATTTTCAAGTCTCTCCGGAGATGCTCAATTGGGTTTAGGTCTGGGCTCTGGCTGGGCCAGTCAGGAATGGTCACAGAGTTGTTCTGAAGCTGCTGCTTTGTTATTTTAGCTGTGTGCTTCGTGTCATTGTCTTGTTGGAAGGTGAACATTCTTCCAGTCCATAGCACTCTGGAAGATGTTTTCATCCAGGATATCTCTGTACTTGGCCATATTCCTCTTTCCTTCAATTGCAACCAATTGTCCTGTCCCTGTAGCTGAAAAACACCCCGTAGCATTATGCTGCCACCACCAAGTTTTCACTGTTGGATTGCATTTGGCAGGGGATGAGCAGTGCACGTTCAATTTTTGTTTCATCAGACTAGAGAATCTGATTTCTCATAGTCTGGGAGTCCTTCATGTGTTTTTATTACAAACTGTATGCGGCTTTCACAGAGGAGAGGCTTTTGTCGACACACTGAGCCCTAAAGCCCTGACTGCAGTGATGGTTGACTTTGTGGAACTTTCTCCCATCTCCCTACTATATCTCCAGAGCACAGTCACAGTGATCTCAGAGTTCTTCTTTATATCTCTCACCAAGGCTCTTCTAGGCTTGCTTAGTTTGGCTGAACAGCCAGGTCGAGGAAGAGTTTCCTTTATTGAGGATCATGGAGGCCACTGTACTCTTAGGAACCTTGAGTTCTGCAGAAATTCTTTTTTAACACTGGCCAAATCTGTGCCTTGGGACAATCTGTCTCTGAGCTCCGTGGGCAATTCCTTAGACATCATGATTCTCATGTGCTCTGACATGCACTCACAGCTGTGAGGTCTTATATAGACAGTTGTGTGCCTCTCCTTATCAAGTCCAATCAGTTTAATTAAACTAAGGTGGACTCTAATGAAGGAGTAGAACCATCTCAAGGTAGATCAGAAGGAAATTGACAACGAGTTAAATATGAGTGTCACAGCAAAAGGTCTGAATACTTGTGACTATGTTATATTTCAGTGTTTCTTGTTTTATAAATTAGCAAAAATATCTACATTTTTGTCAATATGGGTTGCAGTGTCTACATTGATGAGCTAAAAAGAACATATTTGATTTTACCAATTGGTTGCAATGAAACAAGGAGTGAACAATTCAAAGGGGTCTAAATACTTTCCATACCCAATGGATATACTTCAGAATGTTATATAATTGGGAATCCAAATGTTAACTTAAACTTATATGCAAATTGTCTGATGTTAGTCCATCACACTAAGTAAATTCAATGAAGCCCTACATATTCAGCAGTTACTGCACTGCCCTGACTCCTTGTTCATGATTGACATCTCTCACTGCTGTGTGGAACGTTGAGAGAGAGAGCTCTGTTACATCACTAGGCACTTTATGTCATATGACCATATTGATGTCATCTAAGGTCCTGTTACATTTGCAGCATCTACCCCATGTTTTAATCTGGTCACAGGAAAATACACAGCATGCCAGGAGGATAAGGAGGAATAGAAATCCATGGAGGATGGGAGGGAGTAGAAGTCCATGGAAGCTACTATGATTTCATGTGATCAGATACATACACAGGGTAGATGTTGCAAATGTACAAGCACCTAAGATTACTTCACCCTGGTCAAATGACATGTTGAGAAGAGGCATGGGAAATGGGGAGGAGCAGATGGAATGTGCCGGACCAGCAGGACACACACCCACTGACGCCAGGTAATATAACATAAAGTTGAAGTATTTAGATGTATTTGTGAAAATGTGGTGACAGGTTCCCTTTAAAAGGTTTGTGCAAATCTGCCCAAAATGTGCAATATTCCAGTATGTAAGAAAGTTGCAAGACACTTTGCAAAAATCTTCACATTCCTGACATATTGCATTGGTTGCCTGGACACTCATTGTGGTAAATATGATACCAACTATTCAGAAAAGTTTGTAAAGTTTGTATAAAGAAAAGTTTGTATACAGTATTTTTACTCCGTATACACTGTATAAGCATCGGAAAGAACTGATCAGTATCATTAGAGTGTATTGATAAGGTCTGGAAGATTTCTGCCATATATTTTTAGCCATATATTCCGTGCCCTTGCACTTACTTCTGCTTGGATGGTTTTGGAAATAGAGATCATTGATTTTTTTGTAAATACATGTATTTGTACACACTTAGTAGACCATAAATGACGCCTTTAGCTGTGACACCAAATTAAACCATTAGTTGACCAGTTGAAGTCCTAAGAATTACAGCATGTGGGCATATTTTGATAATACTTACTATAATTTTTATTTTTACTTTGGATTACTTAGCTCTGCTTCAATAGGCCACAAGTATGATAAGTAACGGAAACTAAGGAGTTTGGGGTAGTATGAAATAAACCATATCTCATATCTGCTACTGTCTTCTTCAGATGTGCTTGACATGTTCTAATATAGAATATACATTCCTGATTCTGCAGAACTTGTTAACTGGTAAATCCTCCCCACCCCCATTAATTAACGCACATAAATCTCATTTATTGATACAGGCAGTCCCCTGGTTACAAACAAAATAGGTTCCATAGGTTTGTTCTTAAGCTGAATTTGTATGTAAGTAGGAACTGTGTATTTTATAATTGTAGCTCCAGTCCATATTTTTTTTTTTCCCAGTGACAATTGGAGTTTCAAATTTTTTTGATGCAATTTGACCAAGGATTATCAATAAAGATTCATTACAGACACCTTACAGGTGGTCATTGCAGTCTGGGACTATAGAAAAGCATTACTGAAGGCAGAGGGGTCAGTCTTTAACTAGGTGTCGTCTGTAAGTCCTTAAGTAGGGCAACGCCTGTACTGAGAAGTGAGACCAACCCCAAAGGTGGCTGTAACAGTATATATATCCAAATTTAGCTGTATAAGGGTGAGAAAGATGCTCTGTTAAATTACCACAATAATCCAAATAGACTCTTTTTTTATACCAACAATTCAGGCAAATGTTACTGTCTACATTATATCCACAAATCCTGTCCTGCTAGTGAAATGGCCCGAACTAGCAGCATTATGGGGATTTATGCTTTTTTTAAGTTTGGGTCATTAAACCCATGGTCACAGAGGAAGATGTGGATGTAATACAGGATGTCAAATACATCCATTGTCTGAATATAACAGATATTTATATTCTATATGCCCTTGTGTTTTTTACATTTGAAAAACTGACATAAACAATCACAAGGTCTCTTTTCCAACACTTACTGATAGTTTGCCTTAGATTGCTGAGAAAATGATGTAGAATTATGGAAGCTCATAATGTTGTCACTTTTCAAGAATGTTTGTAACAAAATGTTGTAATGATATCAATACCTTTGTAAGGCCAGTCGAACAAGACAGCTCACTGCTACACCAGATTAACCCCTTAAGGACGCAGGGTTTTATTGCTCATTTCTTGTTCTCCACCTTCAAAAATCCATAACTTCTTCATTTTTCCGTATACTTAGTTGTGTGAAGGCTAATTTTCCGCATAACAAATTTTACTTCTCGGAGACGTTATTTATTATTAAGCTGCAAAAAAATTCCAAATGTGGTGAAATTGGCAAAAAAATGCGATCACTGAGATACCAAATTTATTTAGGTTTTATTGTGTTTTAATACATTTTCCAAAATTAAATGTGTACGAAAAAAAAGTTTTCACCATTTACTGATGCAAATAACTTTTTCATACTTTGTACAGAGCTGTGTGGGGTGCCATTTTTTGAGAAATGACGTTTCATTGCTACCATTTTGAGGACTGTGTGACATCACTCTTTATTATATTTTTTTCTGTGATGTACAATGGTATAAAAGTCAGGTTTTGGACATTTGGGTGCTATCTTCTGTTATGGGGTTCACCGCATTTTGTGATATGACGATACCTAACATGTTTGTGTTTTACTGTTTATAATGTTTTATATTAGTACTAGGGAAAGGAGGGTGATTGGAAAGGTATTTTACAATTTTTACTATTTTTTAAATTTTTCTAAGTGGGCCACTGGGACATGGTGGATGAAAGCTACAGAAGCTATGTTTGCCATTTTTTTGCCACTGCTTGAAAATCGCATGGCCACAGCTAAAATGAAGACTGCTGGTCTTATGTCTTCACATCTTCATTGATCCCTGGAATACTGTAACATTGGCTTATTAAAGTTTGTGATCATAATGTGGATGAGTTTCAATGTAGATAAAAACCTCACAATTTTGGCTAAAATTCAGGAATAAATACAGGCAGGTGAAATAGGTTCTGTAGATTTGTTGTTAAAGGGGTATTCCCACGAAAACAAGTTTCTTATATTACATTCTGTAATTCACTGTTATTAACAAAAATACAGAATTTCACAGATAAAAGACCAACCTGTCTCTATCAGTCCTGGTGTACACAATTTCAGTTGCCCCTAGACACAACCCTGTAACTTCTGACTTGGAGTCGAGCCACAATCTTGGATTTCTGCGTTACGGCTGTGCTGAGGAGTTTCTCTGTCTCTTCACTGTAGCTCCGGCCACCTACAGACTGCAGGGAGCACACTCGCTGCTGCAGAGAACTACAAACTACACAATGCTTAGTTGTGGGGAAGAACAGCAAATCTAGTGTGTTGTGGAATAGCAGAGATGTAGCAGTGCTGACTGTGTCATTATGTGCAATAGGCATCTAATGGATCTCATCATCTCTCATCTTTTTCATCTCTCTCCATATTTGTCAGATACTAGATAAATGTTCAGAAGCCAGATGAAAGTGTATATAAACCACATTTTCTGCTCCTAGAACTAGAGGGATCATAATGCGGTGGATTTGGGTCCGGTCGGGATTCACTAAGGTAGTTCCTCCGACATCCACCAGGTGTCGCTGCTGCGCTGAATTCCGCCGAGGCCCGCCGGAATGCACTGCAGTTCACCGGCCTATTCCTGGTGAAGGTAAGCGCGAATCCCGCAACACTTTTTTTTTTAAATGCGGCGTTTTTTCCAAATCCGCCTGGTTTTCGTTCGGACACCCCCCCCCCCCGATTTCTGTCACGTGCATGCCAGCGCCGATGCACCACAATCCGATTGCGTGCACCAAAAACCCGGGGGGAATTCAGGGAAAATCGGCGCAAATCGGAAATATACGGGTAACACGTGGGGAAAACGTGAATGGGGCCCTTAGTAAATGACCCCCAATGTCTCTGATTAGAGAATTTTGCATTGAGCAGCCTAGGGGGTGATAATAGCTATAACAGAAATAAAACTGAGTAAATTGTGAAGTAAAAATTATCTTTATTGTGTAACCATCATTAGGGGTTGAGATGTGATAATTTTCTTTCACGGGAAAACCCCTTTAAGTTGAAATTGTATGTAAGTCAGAACAGGTATATTTTGTAACTCAAAACAAATTTTATTCACATTGACAATTGGATTTTCAAAATCTGGTAGTAATAGGAAATGGGATGAACAATAAAGCTTCATTGGAGAGACCTTTGATAACTCTTACAGCTGATCATTGCAGCCTGGGGATAAAGTCCAGTAAATTATTAGCATGCAGATGTCTGTCTGTAAATAGGGTTTGTCTGTAAGTTGGGTGTCCATAAGTAGGGAACTGCCTGTAAATAGTTTTAAATTTTGGTTTAAAAGTTTTTAAAGTTACCTCGTAGTGAAACCTTGACACTGCAGACTTTGTTGTGAGATCTCTTTGCTGCAGGCCGCAATGTAATGAATAGCTATCCTATACATAGTTTATTAGCACATCAGCTTTCTATTGTTTGAATCAGCTGCATGTTGGAAAATAGGAAATAGACCCTTTAATTAGTTTCTTTATCTCAATATTTGGCAATTATGTCCCTTGTATCACACTGCTTATTCGCTGTACTATCTAGCGATGGCATATGGCTGTGGATATCGTACAAACAGCTATTATTTTCCACCGTGTGCATTGCACAGACACCAGAGGTGCCGTGACTTTTACAATATAGATACCAATCATCTGATGTGAAAGTCTCTTGGTGGATAAGGTAATTAAAAAAAGTAATTGCAAGTAAATGAAGATTCCAACTTTGCTTTTGGTCCTGGCTGTGTGCCAGCAAGAATTTGATTACAGATTCTGTTAACAATCCAATGATGGTTCATAGGTTCATAAGACTGCATTGGCTTGCCTTGAGTGTTCATTTTCTTCCACTAATTATCCATACACATGGATGCAGCCGAGGTCGTTAATGATTTCTTTCCCTTGCAGATTTAATTATTAGCAAACTAGCTGTACTATAATACGTATGGATTTTCCGGAAATTCAGTTTATATTTTCACCATTTGTCCATGTATTCTTTAAAGGGGTATTGCAATTCACATTTAATTTATCTGCCATATACAGGCGGTCCCCAGGTTACATAGATGATAGGTTCTTTAGGTTTGTTCTTAAGTTATAATTGTAGCTCCAGACAAATTTTTTTCAGACGCTGTGACAATTGGATTTTCAAAATGCGGTCATGGGAACAGGGATTATTAATAAACTTCATTACAGACACCTTACAGCTGATCATTGCAGCCTGAAACTTAAGTAAAGCATCCAAAGAGCTTCACCAGGGTTTACAGAGGGCACAGTAAGTCCTTATTTGGGGACCGCATTCGATTGGATGTTGTTTAAAATTGGATTTTATTTAAAAAATGTACCTGTGTGAAGATAATATCCCATGAATGAAGCCATGTTGTCCCTTAGAAGCAAAATAGTTGTCCTTGGATACGACTGCTCTCAGCAGTGGCCATACACGCATTATTGAGGGTCCTGGGCATCTGGAATCAGCATGCATAAGGTAGATGAATTGAATTAAATGTCATTGCCCACATGAGAATACCCCTTTAGCATTCTTCTCTGCAAAGTCCAAAAATAAGGCAGTGGTAAGATAATAATGATGATAGAACACTATTTAAACCCATTGAGGACATAGTAACTTTAATTTTTTTCCCCCATCCTTATCTTCAAACATTTTTATTTTACCATCTACATAGTCATGTGAGGGCTTGCTTTTATGCACGTAAATTGTATTTTCTGATAGCATTAAGAAACAAAAACGTTTGATTTTATAAAGTGTTAAAAAAAATTTGGCCTCTGAATGTCTGGCAATAAGTGCATTTAGGAGGGGATTCCAGCAATTTAGATTGATGGCCCGTCTTCAGGATAGGTCATCAATTTTTGTTTGTGAAGGGTCAACACGTTTTTTGGCAGCAATCAATTATTCTGGCATGGCAAAATAGAGAGCATGGAGCCAAAACTCTGTGTAGAAACTGGAAGCCATAACTGCCTGTCATTGAACTGCTTCTGGTTCCATGCTTGGAGCTTATGCAGGGATGAAACAGCTGGATAAGATGGACAACCTCTTTCATTTAGAATGTGTGGGTGTGAAAGAAAACATTTTATACGTAGTTCACTAGAGGATCATTTTCAATTAACACTAGAAAATGTTGATGAAATAACAGTGGCATGCACTAAATGAAAATGTTATATTGATATAAAGTGCAATATTGTAATTGCTTACAATTGGTATAGTCAAGGCAGACTATTGCACCTTTGCATTTTTCGATCCCCCTGACATGCCCTGGAAGTATTTCTCAGATTCTTGGGAAACCCTTTTAACACCTCAATGACTTTTGGTGTTCTGTATTATTAAAGATGTATGGAGAGCGGTCATGTGGATCACTGAGGAAAGAGATGGTCACCTATATAAAAAGATGGAGCGGGCTGCACAGGAGGGAACAGTACTGATCATGGAACATAAATTGGGGTCAGGGCTCTTCTTCATCTGTAAAGGGGATACATTTAATCATCTTTTTGCAGGATGGTACAGTTTGTAGAAGATCTCACAAAAGTGACGCTTTGTTGGACCTTGTGATATCTAACAATGCAGAAATTGTCCAAAATGTCAGTGTCCGGGAAACCCTTGGAAACAGTGATCATAATATAATTATTTTTGTCTTAAGCTGTAACAAGCAAAAACATTCGGCAAAATCAAAAAAATTTAATTGTAAAAAGTTCTATGCCTTCCACATCAGAGGAAAAAATGTGTCAAATGCTATAACAGCATTCAGATAAGATTCACAGAAACAGGTCTATGGCCACCATGGTTTGGATGACTGTTTCCCCTATCTTTTTTGCTAAAATGTCATTCTCCTTAGACTAAATGTAAATATCTTTGCATGGTCAAAGGGCCTAGTACACATTTGTTAGATAGTAAACTGCAGGAAAAAAATATTTTAAAGGAAACCTACCACTTGAAGTGGCAGGTTTCAGATGGAAATACCGAGCACCAGCTCAGCGTGAGCTGGTGCCGGAGCTTATTTTTGTTAGTGTTTTAAACCGCTGTATCGCGGTTTAAAACACTTTTTAAACTTTATAGCCGGCGCAGGGAGGTACGCGCTCGGCGCTTACCATGCGCGCGGCTCTCCTTCACTTCCTATGTAGCCGCGCGCATGGTCGCGCGCATGGTAAGCGCCGAGCGCGTACCTCCCTGGGCCGGCTATAAAGTTTAAAAAGTGTTTTAAACCG
>CM033646.1:113372903-113656971 GCA_019512145.1 Engystomops pustulosus
GCCTGAGCTCAGCGCCAATATTCATCGAGGACAAACTCTAGTCGTGAGAACAGTCAGCAGCTTCTTAGCAGTGAAGAAGTGGGGGCCAGACTTCCACTGCTTCATTGCAGTAGGCGGGGAAGTAGAGATGTGGAGAGTGGCACAGGAGGTTATGTTGCACTTGCAAGTAGTCGGGCTGTGCATACTGGACCATTGAGGAGAATAGTAAGTGACGGGAAAACACAAATCGGATGATGATGTAGACGATTGCACTTGGGAGCCGGGTGAAGCAAGGCCTCATCATCATCATTGGGAGAAGAGGATGTCAGCTTGCGCGTCACATTTTAAAATATGGGCAATTCTCTACATCCTGCTTCTTGTTTTTGCAGGCCTGCCACAACCCCAGAGCAAGAGTGCTGAGTTCAGGGCTATAAACCTTTCAGGAAAGCAATGCCACAGCTTTCATGTTTATCCATCATTAGAAAAAAAAGATTTGTCCCTTCAGTAGTGGACATATTCTATTGATCTTAGCAATTCTACACTGAATATAACCAATAAGACATGTAAAATGTTTATTATATACAATTGCATGTATACTTCCTTTTTTTAGTTCCAATAAAATATTTCTTTAAAAAAAAAAAAAAAAGGCAAAGACATTATATTTTCAGTGAAATTATAATGAACCGATGCAGGGCGTCTGTAATCTTCAGGAGAGGATTTTTAAAATTGTATTAATGTAATATCAAATCAAATATATCAATTTCTGCCTTAATGGAATTCAAATTAAAATTTTTTATTCCAGTATTTGAATAATTGGATCTGAACACTCATAGCACTTTTCGCTACAGTGAGAGAAGGGTCTTTGGTTTTCCCATATTTTTTTTATGCCTATGTTGAAATCAACATGATTACATTTATATCAAATTAAAGTAAAGTAGCAAAGAAGGTAACAGAATGGACAACACCATGATAGGGATCGCAAATGGACAGTTGGAGGTTAACCTTTTGTAAAACGAGTCGGTCTCTCTCATTATTATGGGCGCGTAAATCCGTTTACATTGTGTACAAACAAGTAGGGAATGTGGTGCCGTCATATCATGGTTATATGGAGAACACCTGGAGGCCAACTGTGGGTGTACTGGGTTGCTGCTACTGCCATAGGCCAATATGACACCGAGTTACCAGAAGTACAAGGACGCCATCCAAAGGAGAACACTTAGAGAATGGTGAAGTTGGTCTGAACACCTAAAACACCATTAACCAGTGTGACATAATTTTTCAAAAATTATATTTAAATGGTATTTCTGTTCTGTTTAGAGATGGCGTGAGCACAACGTGTAACATGGGGGCAGAGAACTTGGAAGAAGAAAAGAAAACCGTGTCCGGTCAAATCAACGTAGTTGATGTGTGAATTTTTGCTCAAAGTCAGAGTGTCAGTTTTGGCGTTTGTATTCCCCAAATTCAATTTTTTTTGTTGCTAAAGTAGATATCAATTAATTTGCATCAAACCACATGTTGTGGAGTGTCCAGGGTGTCAGTTTTTTGGGTTCTGTATTCCCAAGTCTGGAGTCCTTAATAGAAGCTTCCTTCACCCGCCTTGTGAGGAGGCCTATTTGGACAGCAATCTTCCACCCCAGGTAGAGGATCATCTGGACTACTGGGCAGCCAAACTTGATGTATGTCCGCAACTTGCGCAATTGCGGAGTTTGCCATAGAGGGCCATCGTTTCCCCAAGGAGAACCCGCTTGTCCACCCGTAATGTGGTGCGACTGACCTTTGTCAAGATGAATCAGGCATGGATCGCCAGGATTTCAGCATACCAATGCCTTATGCATCAGATTAGATCAGCCATGACGCCTCCCCACAAGGGGGTCAGGTGGCATAACATTGTCTTAATTTTCTGCTACCGTCACCTACACACTATTGTGCCACACTGGGCTACCATAGTTGGCCAGCTCCAGAATTTGTCATTGTGCCACTCTCTGACCTCAGCTGGTGATACTGCTGCCGCCACCTAACACAACACTGTCATTGCCACTCTCTGACCTCTGCTGCTGCGCTTGCTGCCACTCAACACTTGTCAAAGCTTCAAGTTTATAGACAAAGAGGAGTTGATACAGAACCCAGAGACATGCAAAGTATCCCATTTTACTGTGTCATCTCTGTTCTGGATCCACTCCTGTTTTTGGCTTTAGCAATACTGAGGATTATTGACCGATTGAAAGCGGATAATGACGGATGAAAGAGGGCACACTTGATCAGTGACATCAATGCATAAAAAAACAAAAAACCACCCTCTCCACTTTTTGGAGGGTTTCTACATGTATCGCGATTTAACAGAAACAGAGTCCTGTCTTAATCTATGCAATCATCTGATTCGTGTAAAAGAGTGCACTCTTTGATGTTATAGTGGGATCTTGGCCCCAGCTCGGTCCTTTCGAGCTGGCACAGACGTTACCTTGTCAGGTTGCATTCCTGCTTCGCTTATTTGTGAAGTTGGCCCCTGTAAGTGCACATGGAAGTGAAGAGTGAAGGCGATCTAAGAGCGGTGGCTGTCAGTGCATGCCATACTAAAACACGCATTGTCTGAAGACCAAACCTATCCCATATGCATATTTAAAGCATGGGCAAACGTTCTACAACACCCTACAGGCTCTCTGCAGCCCGGAAATGCCTGTTTTAAAACACGATTCGTCATGATTTGATTTGGGCTGAATCAAATTTATAGTAAAATTCTGCGAACTCGGCGAAATCGAGCTGTTGAAAACTTCGTCCATCTTAGTGGTGATCAAGATGGGGGCAGGTGCCGAAGCCGCTGTCAAATTTGACTGAATTTCCTGCAGCCAGGCTTCACACACTGTCACCATTTCAGTTGTCACAGTGACAGTTTGTGCACACAAAAATGCCGTCCAGGTGCGGGAACTACAACTTGGAGTACATTTTTCCTATGGTCGACAAGAGGTTAAATTTATTGTTGTTTTAGACCACCGTTAGCTTAGACACAGTTCGATACAGCATTAGTCCATTTATATGTAGTTTTTTATGTTTGAATAATTTTGCGAATAAAAAACCCACTTGGAGAGAAAATTTCATTTGTTTTTGCCTTCTTGTCTTCTTTATAGGTGTAAAGATTTAGATTTTTTTGTAAATGAGCTGCATTAGGGCTTATTTTTTTTGCGTAATGAGTTGTACTTTTTAGTGGAATTATTGTGGATAAATGTGACTTATTGATTACTTTTTATTGCTTTGTTGTTGGTTTGGTTGGATGAGCAAAAAATCTCAAGTTTATCTTAATCACTATGGTAGGCTGCATTTACTCAAGTTTTTATATTGTGGTTACATGAGTTAACATTGCATTGATTAACTGCATCACATGGACACAGTATTTATAGGTTTAATGCAAAAGTAATATGATGCAGTTCATGTGGTGCATTTGCATTGATTGTGATGTTTAGACATGTTATTAAGCACAATGTGAACGTATGTAAGGTGCATTCACAAATTCAATTTAATTTGAGTGAACATTTGCAATGATTTGAACGCATTTATATTAAAAAAATGAACTAGATATTGACAGTGCATTTATGCACAGTAGTGCAATATCGTGCTATATTAGGCTGCGATCATGGGTTTCGTTTACATCATGTTAATCGTACTTTTATTTAAAATGTATTTATTAAACACACGTTAACATGATGTTTACAGGCCATACTTAAACACTATGTGAACACTATATTAGCGGGACCTGAGGGTAGCATACACTTTGGGAGCGAGAGGTGGAAAGGTGAGCGCTGTTCACCCAGTCCCTGTCAAAAATCAATAAAGCTTTCCCCCGTCGACTGACGGTACGGCAGCCATAAGTCCATCCGTATGGATGAACATGAAGTGGCTCTGCTACTTCGTACGAAATGGTATGGGACAGGTAGCATACCGCCAAATATTTCTGGCTCTGTGCAGGGGCCTTAAGGTGTGTTCACACGGTGCTGTTTATTAGGTTTACCTTGCATTAAAATCTGGATGTATGCCCTAAACTTAATGTGAATGTTATATATGATGTGTTCACATAAACACAATGTTTACAAATGTTTATGTGAATTTCTATATAAGGATGTTAGGTTGTGTTCAAAAATGTTGTATTAAGCAACTAAAAAGCCGTATTTACATAGAGGCAAGTGAAGTAGATATTTACGTTACGTCTATTAGGGCTGCGTTCACAGCTTTACAATGTGTTAAGCTTAGTTTGAATTATGTAAATTAACAAGGTTTACACCATATTTAGGTAAACGCTATGCAAACATTGTGTTAATATTTTCACAAGTTCCTGCACAGAACTACTATATAGGACCAGTCCTTCTTAAAACCCTGTGTACCTTAGATTGGATAAAGGAGTTTTTTAAAAAGCGGTAAGAATAAAATTAATTTTGGTATGTTCCCTTAGGTGCAGATATGAGGCATACCCATTTGCGCGCTGTAGTTTCCCAGGGATCTGAAATATGTACCCATAGGACCGTTGTGAGGATTTGTTTTACCATTATCCTTAGAATCTTGACCAGGTAACCAGACAAAAAAAAACATAGATTGCTCACTGTTTAGCCCCATCTGTCGGATAATAATTTACAGTAATTTAGTTTCAATCTGGCAAATGGAATATGGGTTATAAAGGAATTTGGATTATCCAATGAACAAGGGTGTTTTAAAGTATTTTATGTACAGGATACGGTTCAAACTGTTTTACGCAAGTTTCTTGAAACCTAAATCAGTTTTAAAATACCCCATTAGGTTTTGGATTAATTTCCAGTTAAAATGTAATGATTATTTGCAAAGGATGACCACAGACTTGAGGAAAATGATTGGCCGAGGTAGAGAAGCCTCACTTACTCACTTCCCTGTCCCATCCCCGTTTTCTCCATGATCTACTCATAACTTGGTATGGCAGCATTTTGGAGAAAAATTTATACCATATTCAAATTTCTCTGCAGGGATATAAATTTATGCACTCCCTGAGTGGTGGTCCTGCCCCCGAGAGTGTTGTGAGAGCCATGGATGTCACCCGATCACTTTTTAAACCTTTGTGCTGGACAGCAAGCCGGCAGCGCATCAATGTGAAACTTTGCGACATGAACGTGGTTACCATCTCTCAGAACGCTCTCAGGGCTGACCTGCCCAGGGGCGTGCATCAATTATACTGGTTGAGCCTGGTGGTGCTCTGCAGAGCACCATGGCTAATTTGCATATGGTTTAAAAGGATTTTCTCAAAATGTGGCTGTACAAAGTTATTGGGAATATGGAGCATGGAAGAACATAGGGACGGGACGGTGAGTAATAATCACTAAGCTGATGGTGCTGATGGTTGATGTGGTTTTAAAGTTTGTGGTAACTAAAACATGGGGTTGATAGAAGGTGAATATTGTAATGGTGCTTTACTGTTCTCCTGGTCCTGGAAGACATTTGTACAAATGATCTCATGCGCGACTGAGTAACGCTGTGTTGGACAATCAATATGTCATATATATGACCGTCTTTGATGTTTCATGCGTTGTGACTCGGTAGTTATAATATTGAAAGGATTTCTGGACTAAAATTATTGATGACCTATCTAAGGATAGTTACAAATATTAGATGGTGGAGGTCCAACACCTAGCTCTCCACTTAATCTGTTCCCAGTAGCTAATAAATTTGAACAGAAGCGGATAGCTCCATTTTCTGTGTATAGTGGCTGAAATGAGTTCTGGAGCCTCTAGCTATCTATTCAAAAGGAATTAGGGCTGATTTTGGGGAACTTAGTGTTGTGACCATGACTGTCTTTCCTGTTCTGTTCTTTGAGCTCCTATTCGTGGGAGTTTGGGAAATCCATAAATTGTATAAAACCGACTCATCTATCCTATTTATTATATCTGTAAACCCATGAAACTAAGGTGGATGAACCATTTTTTTATGACCGCCGACCAGACTAATGTGCATGGGGACCTCCCAAACTCTCCCCTGACAGGAGATTCCCCAGTGTTTCATTGTCCTTATATAAGGTGTACACTCGTGGAGGCAGGGGATTGATGCAATACGTTGAATCCATCTCCTATAGGTTCCAATGGCTAGCTGAGCGATGACAACAATACGCTTGTCGGAGAGAGGTAAAAAGGATGCCTCAATATGCAGTATAATTTCTATGGAATATGTCTTAAAATATACGCCGGAGCTTCTAGGCTATATGCTAACCATAATGAAATAAACGGCAATGTGAATGTAGTCTTATATTATGGACATGATTCTTCATAATTTTCTTGGGTAAAACCTTATGTAACATTTATACCATGACACGCTGATATCACTAATGGTATTCGATCTTTGTTCTTGAAACGATCTTTCCGAGTACAATGTTCCTGTGTCTTTATGTTAAAGGAAATATAGAGAGCTTATTTTTTTACATCCTATCTACAAATCCCTTGTTATAGTTAGTATAAAAATAGAATCTGGCAGTGATAACCATAAAGTCCACATGGGAAAGACTCTGTAAGTGGATCATCGCTGCCACTGGACCACCTCATCCGCCGCTAGAAGCACCACTGACATAATAAAAGATAAGGGATAACAAAGTAGCGCACTGTTAGATTGACTATGCAGTAGTAATGTGAGATACACTATGTGAATTATATATAGTCCCCCTAGGGAAAGGGAGCTTGTTACTCACATCTAGTGCGCTGTACCTTTGGACAGAGGAGCAGTAACGGGCGTCCTGTATAATCTCTATTTCTAGCAGAATTATTGCTATCTGTAAGTTAAGTGCAGCTCCAGCGGTAACAAGTTTCAAGTTTAATTAGATATTTGTTATTCACCGGCTTTGAGGGCCACAGGGGTTCTTTGTGTGATGTTGATTGTGTTTGTTAAGTGATAATGTATTGACAGCTGTACTAGAGATATGCAATTAAACTAAAATCACGTAGATGAGTTAATGCATATCGTAGGCGTGATGTACCTGCGCCTCATTAATTCCTGGCACACAGAAAATCTCTATAGTGTAGGATCCCATACATAAATGTCAAACTGCTAAAGTCATTTTTTCTCATCTGTTATTTTGCTGACTGATCAACTGTTGAAAGAGTCATGAAAAAATACATTATTATCGGGCATCGCCTCCTGTGATGTTTCTTGTTCTACCCAAGTGCTGCTCCTCAAACTGTAGGATGCAGTATTCTTAGATGAACAATACAGTTAATTTTTCTCTCATTTTTTTCCGCTAACGTTTTTATTGAAATTTCAGTTTATGGACAAATAAGGGTTTTTCCATAGAACAACCGAACAAAGAATATTAGGAGAGTGACAGAAAGGGAGGGATAGAATGGACGGGCAAGGGGGGAAATACTAATAATAATTTTCTTTATTATAATAGCGCACAACAGATTATGCAGGCGCACAAATAAGGGCAAGAAGGGGGTGCGTGAGTGCCATTCAACGTGACGTATTCCATTTATGTCTTATTATATAGGAACAGGATGTGAATGGGAATAGAGGAAGAATGGGAATGGGAAGGCAAATGGTGGAAGAAGTGACAGTGTGGGCCCATGTACGGGCATTGGTCACCATCAGGCAAACTGGTTCCCAGGTGATGCACTCAGTGATGCGATAGGTGAGTCTTGGTTAATGTAATAATAAACGCTTCCAGAGGAGTAAAGTTATTGCTAACGGAAAGGACAAATTAACTTTTATCAAAAATGAGGTGGTTAGAATCGTACCTCTGATAATCTGGGCACTGTCTGCACACAGCATCTCTAGACACAGAGGATCATGAAATTGTCTGCTTAGAGAGTACCCCATCCAATCTCTGAATCTACAAGACCATCACGAGTATATAGGAGTTAAAACAGCAATAAAATGAGTAATGGTAAAGTAATGAGTTAAAAATTATCTTTATTGTG
This sequence comes from Engystomops pustulosus, assembly GCA_019512145.1. Classification (NCBI taxonomy): domain Eukaryota; kingdom Metazoa; phylum Chordata; class Amphibia; order Anura; family Leptodactylidae; genus Engystomops; species Engystomops pustulosus. The sequence continues at coordinate 113,380,793 of CM033646.1, forward strand.
TAAAACATCACAAAGGGATTTAGATGTGAGAGTTTCTGTTCGTGAGGAAACCCCTTAGACTTTAGACTTTTCTTAGACGCCAGTGCTAAAATTCTCCCGCAGTGGTCCTACTCCAACATCCAACCTCTATGTGGACATATGGGAAACAAACTCCACTCCGCCAGATCTGTTTGACCAGATGCGATTTTTTACTATATTCTCGACGGTTTTCCGACATAAGGGATGGGGAGCATTTCTGTGGTTGTCTGGCTCCGAAGCAGTTATAATCTTCTCTACCATTTGGCTAGAACCGACTCAATGTTTCAATGTTTATGAGAAAGGAAGGGGGGATATATAGTGCAGTCTTTCCCCATTTAAGAAAAACTGACTGGCTAATGAATAGATCTAGAGATGTGGAGAGTGGCACAGGAGGTTATGTTGCACTTGCAAGTAGCCGGGCTGTGCATACTGAGACCATTGAGGAGAATAGCAGTGACAGGGAAACACAAATCGATGATGATGTAGCCGATTGCACTTGGGAGCCGGGTGAAGCAAGGGCTTCATCATCATCATCGGGAGAAGAGGGTGTCATCAAGCGTCATTTTTTAAAATATGGGCAATTCTCTACATCCTGCTTCTTGTTTTTGCAGGCCTGCAACAACCCTGGAGCTAGAGTGATGAGTTCAGGGCTATAACCTTTCAGGAAAACAATGCCACAGCTTTCATGTTTATCCATCATTAGAAAAAAAGATTTGTCCCTTCAGTAGTGGACATCTTCTATTGATCTTAGCAATTCTACACTGAATATAACCAATACAAACAGGCAAAGACGTTATATTTTCAGTGAAATTATAATGAACGATGCATGTGGCGTCTGTAATCTTCAGGAGAGGATTTTTAAAATTCGTATTAATGTAAATTCAAAATAATTCAATTCGGCCTTAATGGAACTTCAAATTAAAATTTTTCAATTCCGTATTTGAATAATTGGATCTGAACATTCATAGCACTATTAGCTACAGTGAGAGGAAGGGTCTTTGGTTTTCCCATATTTTTTTTATTCCTATGTTGAAATCAACATGATTACATTTCATATCAAATAAAGTAAAGTAGCAAGAAGGTAACAGAATGGACAACACCCTGATAGGGATCACAAATGCACAGTTGGAGGTTAACCCTTTTGTAAACGAGTCGGTCTCTCTCATTATTATGGGGCGTAAATCAGTTACATTGTGTAATGTACAAACAAGTAGTGGAATGCGGTTCCGTCATATCATGGTTATGTGAGGAGAACACCTGGAGGCCCAACTGTGGTTGTTTACTGGGTTGCTGATACTGCCATAGGCCAATATGACACCGAGTCTACCAGAAGTACAAGGACGCCATCCAAAGGAGAACACTTAGAGAATGGTGAACTAGGTCTGAACACCCATAACAACATTAACCAGTGTGACATAATTTTTCAAAAATTATATTTAAATGGTATTTCTGGTTCTGTTTACAGATGGCTGTGAGCACAACGTGTAACATGGGGCAGAGAACTCTTGGAAGAAGAAAAGAAAACCGTGTCCGTGTCAAATCAACATAGTTGATGGTGTGATTTTTGCTCAAAGTCCAGGGTGTCAGTTTTTGGGGTTCTGTATTCCCCAAGTCTGGAGTCCTTAATGAGCAGCTTCCTTCACCCGCCTAGTGAGGAGGCCTATTTGGACAGCAATCTTCCACCCCAGGTAGAGTATCATCTGGACTACTGGGCAGCCAAACTTGATGTAGGCCTCAACTTGCGCAATTGCGGAGTTTGCAGTAGAGAAGCTGCTCTGCCCGGCCAGATGCCACACATCTGTTGCTAGTTGCTTCATCTGCCTCTTACCATCTTTACCAGGGACTAGAATTGTCACCGACTTCCACACTCTGTCATTGTTCCTCTTTCTGCTGCTGCTAGGGATGTTAGGTTGTGTTCACATGTTGTATTAAGCTAACATAGCCGTATTTACATAGAGGCAATGTGAAGTAGATATTTACGTAAGCTATATTAGGCTGCGTTCACATGTTTACAATGTGTTAAGCTTAGGTTGAATTATGTAAATTAGCAATGTTTACACCATATTTATGTAAACGTTATGTAAACATTGTGTTAACATCATGTTTAGGTAAAGTATGTTTACTTAAACATAATTTTAGTACAATGTTTAAACTGAATTTATGTAAACACAATGTTAGGCTGTGTCCACACTTGAATTTACTTTGCGTTAACATGGCTTTAACATTCCGTTAATTTGAAGCATTTACATTAATGCTATGTGAACACCATGTGAACACGGTGAAAGACTGCATTCACACATTTTTACATTTGTGTTGAATTAAATCCTGTTTACTTAAACAAAATAAGAACACATTGTTTACACCACATTTATGTAAACTCTATGTGAATCTGGTGTCAGGTTGCATTAACATTGTCTTAATTTGCTGCTACCGTCACCTACACACTCATTGTGCCACACTGTGGCCTACCATATTGCTGCCAGCTCCAGAATTTGTCATTGTGCCACTCTCTGACCTCATGCTGGTGCTACTGCTGCCGCCCACCTACTCACACTGTGATTGTGCCACTCTCTGACCTCCTGCTGCTGCTGCCGCCACCTCAACACTCTGTCAAAGCTTCAAGATTTATAGGCAAAAGCAGGAGTGGATACAGAACACAGAGGACATGCAAATATCCCATTTACTGGTCATCTCTGTTCTGGATCCACTCCTGTTTTTGGCTTTAGCAATACTGATGGATTATTGACCGATTGAAAGCGGATACTGACGGATGAAAAGAAGGGCAAACTGATCAGTGACATCAATGCATAAAAAAACAAAAAACCACCCTCTCCACTCTTTTGGAGGGTTTCTACATGTATCCGCATTTAACAGAACAGGTCCTGTCTTAATCTATGCAATCATCTGATGTCAGTGTAAAAAGAGTGCACTCTTTGATGTTATAGTGGGATCTTGGCCCCCAGCTCGGTCCTTTCGAGCTGGCACAGACGTTACCTTGTCAGGTTGCATTCCTGCTTCGCTTATTTTGTGAAGTTGGCCCCTGTAAGTGCACATGGAAGTGAAGAGTGAAGCGATTCTAAGAGCGGTGGCTGTCATGTGCATGCCATACTAAAACACAGCATTGTCTGAAGACCAAACCACTCTCCCTATGCATATTTAAGCATGGCACAACGTTCTACAACACCCTACAGGCTCTCTGCAGCCAGGAAATGCCTGTTTTAAACACGATTCGTCATGATTTGATTTGGGTTGAATCAAATTTTATAGTAAAAATTCTGCGAACTCGGCGAATCGAAGCTTTGAAAACTTCGCCCATCTCTAGTGGTGATCAAGGTGGGGGCAGCTGCGGAAGCCGCTGTCACATTTGACTGAATTTCCTGCATCCAGGCTTCCACACACTGTCACCATTTACAGTTGTCACAGTGACAGTTTCGTGCACAACAAAAATGCACGTCCAGGTGCGGGAACTACAACTTGGAAGTACATTTTTCCTAAATGGTCGACAAGAGGTTAAATTTTATTTGTTGTTTTAGACACCGTATAGCTTAGACAACAGTTCGATTACAGCATTATTCCATTTATATTGCTTTTTTATGTTTGAATAATTTTGCTGAATAAAAACCCACTTGGAGAGAAAATTCATTTGTTTTTGCCTTCTTGTCTTCTTATAGGTGTAAGATTTAGATTTTTTTGTTAAATGAGCTGTATTAGGGCTTATTTTTTGCGTAATGAGTTGTACTTTTTATTGGAATTATTGTGGCATAAATGTGACTTATTGATTACTTTTTATTGCTTTGTTTTTGTTTGGTTGGATGAGCAAAAATCCTCAAGTTTATATAATCACTATGGTAGGCTGCATTTACTCAATGTTTTTATATTGTGTTTACTGAGTTAACATTGCATTGATTTAACTGCATTCACGTGAACACAGTATTTATAGTGTTTTAATGTAAATGTAATATGAATGCAATGTTCATGTGGTGCATTTGCATTGATTGTGATACATGTTTACTTAAGCACAATGTATGTAAGGCTGCATTCAAGGACACATTCAATTTAATTTGAGTGAACATTTCAATGATTTGAACCGCATTTATATTAAAAAAATGAACTAGATATTGACATTGCATTTATGCACAGTATGTGCAATATCGCTGCTATATTAGGCTGCGATCATGGGTTTCGTTTACATCATGTTAATCTTACTTTTATTTAAATTGTGTTTATTTAACACAATGTTAACATGATGTGTACAGTCCATTTACTTAAACACTATGTTAACACTATATTAGGCGGGACCTGAGGGTAGCATACATTTGGCCGGAGAGGTGGAAAGGTGAGCGCTGTTTACCCCGTCCCTGTCCAATAATAAATAAAGCTTTCCCCCGTCGACTGTACGGTACGGCAGCCAATAAGTCCATCCGTATGGATGAACATGAATGTGGCTATATGCTACTCGGACCGAAATGGTATGGTACAGGTAGCATACAGCCAAATATTTCTGTCTCTGTGCAAGGGGCCTTAGGCTGTGTTCACACGGTGCTGTTTATTAGGATTTACATTGCATTAAAATCATGCTGATGTATGCCCTAAACTTAATGTGAATGTTATATTTATGATGTGTTCACATAAACACAATGTTTACATAATGTTTATGTGAATTCTATATAAATGGGATGTTAGGTTGTGTTCAAATGTTGTATTAAGCTAACATAGCCGTATTTACATAGAGGCAATGTGAAGTAGATATTTACGTAAGCTATATTAGGCTGCGTTCACATGTTTACAATGTGTTAAGCTTAGTTTAAATTATGTAAATTAACAATGTTTACACCATATTTATGTAAACACTATGTAAACATTGTGTTAATATTTTCACAAGTTCTGCACAGAACTCTATTATAGACCAGTCCTTCATTAAAACCCTGTGTACCTTAGATTGGATAAAGGAGTTTATTAAAAAGCGGTAAGAATAAAATTAATTTTGGTATGTTCCCTTATGTGGCATATTATGAAGGCATACCCCATTTTTCGCTGCTTAGTTTCCCAAGGATCTGAAATATGTACCCATAGGACCTGTTGTGAGGATTTGTTTTACCATTACTCCTTAGAATCTTGACCAGGTATCAGCAAAAAAAACATAGATTGCTCACTGTTTAGCCCCATTTGTCAGGATAATAAATTTACAGTAATTTAGTTCAATCTGGCATAAATGGAATATGGGTTATAAAGAATTCTGGATTATCCAATGAACAAAGTGGTGTTTTTAAATGTATTTTATGTACAGGATACGGTTCAAAACTGTTTTACGCAAGTTTCTGTGAAACCTAATCAGTTTTTAAAATACCCATTAGGTTTGGATTACTTTCCAGTTAAAATGTAATGATTATTTGCAAAGGATGACCACAGACTTGAGGAAAATGATTGGCCGAGGTAGAAGAAGCTCATTACTCACCTCCCTGTCCCATCCCCGTTTTCTCCATGCTCTATTACTCCATAACTTTGTATGGCAGCATTTTGGAGAAAAATGTTATACCATATTCAAATTTTCTCTGCAGGGATATAATTTATGCACTCCCTGAGGCTGGTGGTCCTGCCCCGAGACTTTTGTGAGAGCCATGGATGTCACCCGATCACTTTTTGAACCTTGTGCTGGACAGCAAGCCGGCAGCGCATCAAATGTGAAAACTTTGCGCATGCACGTGGTTACCTGCCGACGTGCAGGATTTGAAAAGAGAGCTGGTGATGTCACCATCTCTCAGAACGCTCTCAGGGCTGACCACCTGCCCAGGGGCGTGCATAAATTATACCGTGGTTGAGCCTGGTGGTGCTCTGCAGAGCACCACTGGCTAATTTGCATATGGTTTAAAAGGATTTTTCTCCAAAATGTGGCCGTACAAAGTTATGGGAAATTATGGAGCATGGAGAACATGGGGACGGGACAGTGAGTAATAATCATCTACCATAAGCTGATGGTTGATGTGGTTTTAAGCTTGTGGTTAACTAAAACATGTGTTGTATAGAGAAGGTGAATATTGATAATGATGCTTTACTGTTCTCATGGTCCTGGAAGACATTTGTACAAATGATCTCATGCGCGACTGAGTAACGATGTGGACAATCAATATTTCATATATATGACCAGCTTTGATGTTTTCATGCGTTTGACTCGGTAGTTATAAATATTGAAAGGATTTTCTGGACTAATATTATTGATGACCTATCTAAGGGATAGGTTACAAATATTAGATTGGTGGAGGTCCAACACCTAGCTCTCACACTTAATCTGTTCCCATTAGCTAATAAATTTGAACAGAAGGCGGATAGCTCCATTTTCTGTGTAGTGGCTGCAATGAGTCTCTGCAGCTTAGCTTCTATTCAAAGGAATTGGGGCTGATTTGTGGCAACTTAGTTTGACCATTGAACTGTCTTTCCTGTTCTGTTCTTTGAGCTTTCCTATTCTGTGGGAGTTGGGGAAATTCCATAAATTGGATAGTAAACGCCTATCTTATCGCTATGTTATTAATATCTTTAACCCATGAAACTAAGGTGGACTGAACCATTTTTTTATGACCAGCAGACCAGCTAATGTGCATGGGGACCTCCCAACTCTCCCCTGACAGGAGATTCCCCAGTGATTTCATTGTCCTTATATAAAGTGTACACTCAGTGGAGGCAGGGGATGGATGCAATACGTTGAATCCATCTCCTATAGGGTCCAATGGCCTCAGCTGAGCGTATGCAACATACGCTTGTCGGAGAGAGGTAAAAAGGATGCCTCCATATGCCAGTATATTTCTATGGATATGTCTAAAATATACGCTGGGAGCTTTCTAGGCTTATATGCTAAACATATGAAATAAACGGCATGTGAATGTAGTCTTATATGTATGACATGATTCTTCATATTTTCTTGGGTAAACGTATGTAAACATTTATACCATGACACGCTGTATATCACTATGGTTTCGATCCTTTGTCCTTGAAACTAGCTTTCGAGGACAATTTAGCCTGTGCTTGTATGGTTAAAGGAAATATAGAGAGCTTATTTTTTACATCCTATCTACAAATCCCTTGTGATAGTTAGGTTATAAAAATAGAATCTGGCAGTGATAACCATAAAGTCCACATGGGAAGAGACTCTGTAAGTGGGATCATCCTGCCTGTGGCCACCTCATCCCCGCTAGAAGCACCACTGACATAATAAAGATAAGGGATAACAAGTAGCCTGTTCAGATTGCTATCAGTGATAATGTGAGATACACTATGTGAATTATATAAGTCACCCCTAGGGAAAGGGAAGCTTGTTACTCACATCTAGTGCGCTGTCACTTTGGACAGAGGAGCAGTAACGGCAGTACCTGTATTAATCTCTATTTCTAGCAGACACTTATTGCTATCTGTAAGTAGTTAACGTGCAGCTCCCAGCGGTACAAGTTTCAATGTTTTAATTAGGTATTTGTTATTCACCGGCTTTGAGGGCCACAGGGGTCTCTTTGTGTGATGTTGATGTGTTTGTGAAGTGATAAATGTATTGACAGCTGTACTAGAGATTATGCAAATTAACTAAATCACGTAAATGAGTTAATTGCATATTCGTAGGCGTGATGTACCTTGTCGCATTAAATTCCTTGCACACAGAAAATCTCTATAGTGTAGGACTCCATACATTAAATGTCAAACTGCTAAAGTCATTTTTCTCAATCTGTTATTATTTCTGACTTATCAACTGTTTGAAAGAGTCAGTGAAAAAATACATTATTATAGGGCAGCGCCTCCTGTGATTTTCTTGTTCTTACCCCAAGTGCTGCTCCTCATAACTGCAGTATGCAGGTTCTCCTGGATCAGAGATGCAGTATTCTTAAGATGACAATACAGTTAAATTCTCTCTTTTTTTGTAACGTTTTTATTGAAATTTTCAAGTTTATGGACAAATAAGGGTTATTTCCATAGAACAACCAACAAAGACTAATTAGGAAGAGGGACAGAAGGGAGGGATAGAATGGAAGGGCAAGGGGGGATAATAATAATAATAATAATAATTCTTTATTTATATAGCGCACACAGATTATGCAGCGCTGCACAAATAGGGCAGGAAGGGGGTGCGTGAGTAGGCCATTCAACATGGCGTATTCCATTTATTTGTCTTATATATAGACAGATGTGAAATGGGAATAGAGATGAAGAATGGGGAATGGGGAAGGCAAATGGTGGAAGAAGGGGAAGTGTGGGCCCAGTATCCTGGAGCATGTGGTCACCATCAGGCAACGGCTTCCCAGGTGATTGCACTCATGTGATGCCGATAGGTGAGTCTTGAGTAATTAATAAAAGGCTTCCAGAGAGTAAAGTTATTTGTAACGGAAAAGGACAAAAATTTACATTTTTATTCAAAAATGAGTGGTTAGAATCAGTACCCTGATAATCTAGGCACACTGTCAGCACACAGCATCTCATAGCACAGAGGGATCATGAATTGTCTGCTTAGAGAGTCCCCATCCACACTCTGGAATCTTACAATGACCATCACTGAGTGATAGGAGTTAAAACAGCAATAAAACTGAGTTAAAATTATCTTTATTGTGTAAACATCACAAAGGGATTTAGATTTGAGAGTTTTCTTTCGTGGGAAAACCCCTTTAAGACTTTTGCTTAGAACGCCAGTCTTAAAATTCTCCCAGCCAGTGGTCCTACGTCAAGCATCCAACCTCTATGTGAATATGGGAACAAACTCCACCCGATCTGTTGACCAGATTGGAGTTTTTTTTACTATAGTCTCCGACGGTTTTCCGACATAAGGGATGGGGAGATTCATGTGGTTTTCTGGCTACGAAGCCATAATAAATCTTCTCCCATTTGTGTAGAAAGACATCATGTTTCAATGTTTATGAGTCTTTCCCCAATTTAAGAAAACTGACTGGCTAATGAATAGATCTAGCATCAAATGCTCTATGTTTTTCGGTAAATGTATAATTTGCATCAAGACCAGATAACTAACATGCTTATTTATTCAAAAGTCTATACTGCCTTTGTTTACTTGACTAGCAATTAAAGGGAACCTAAGAAAATAGCAAGTTTTTCTGTCTGATTCAATATTCATGAATATGTTAGTGCCTCATGCCTCAGGGAAGCCACTCGTTTACAGTGAATTGATAGTCTACAATTGCTAGCTCTATCCACTGTGTATAGGTGACAGGTCTGCATTAATGGCTGCTTGTAGCTATGAGCACCAGCTCCCACAGCTGAACCTTTGTCAGGTCAGATCGACATAAGACATGGAAATAAACTCGATGCAGAGAACGGTATTATTGATGGCAATGAGCAGGAATCACGGAAATGAATACAATATCTGCATCTGCTTCAATAAAGCTCGCGGCGCCACCACAACCAAAACTAATCAAGGAGGGAGACATTCATCAACATCATTCCAATAATTTCCCTATATAGCAGTGGAACCATTGTGGCTGACAGGTTTACAAAGAAGCAATTTCAAATTTGTGTACATTAAAAATAATGTATATATGTATATGTGCAATGGCCCAAGGGGGCAGCAAAATGATCTAATTGCCTCCAACTTGAAAAAACAACAAGCTGCAATGGTTTCATTCCCCTCTTTGGGCTCAGTGGTATTAGAATGTATCATTAGGGAACTTCACATACATTTCCCTGTTAGTCAGAGACCTTTCCTTGCACATCCTGACCACTGCTGGGAAGTAATTGGTTTAGCTGTATACAGTAGAGAGGTGAAACAGTGTGGAATTAATGCAAAGAGAACATTTATTTGTAGAAATCACATCTTTTGAGCAGAGTATAAATAAATCACAGCTAAGATTGTCCTTTATAGGATTGTAGGGTTCAGTCTTGCTTGACAGGAAAATTGTTGTTTCTCTGGTAGGGGATCAGCCTGCTTACAGGGGGTCCCGATCTGTAGTTCTGTGATCTAAGATGTACGTACAGATCTGGAGATAATGGCTATGGATGAGAGAACATGCAGGTGAATAGAAGAAGGTATCCTAAGCCTAGTAATGATCCAGGGTCTTGAGAGTGAGAAACTTTATACATGAGCTGGCACAGATGTATGTGTTCATTATTAATATTATAAAGCCAGAACAAGGTTATCGGTGCTGTCATTTTTCATTAAGACTGGGGACTTTGCTCCAGGGAAAGTAAAAAAAAAAACGGCGAACTGGTTGTAATTTGCAGAGCAATGATGTTGTACAGAATGGCCAGAGGCTGGCAAACTTCTCCAACATCCAAGATCAACTTCCACATAATGATGATGTGACTCTAAAGGCCAGTGACATTATCCAAAAAATTGGAGAGACTGCAAATTAAACTGAACATGATGAATGGGAAGGTGGGGCGGGGAGGGCAAAAGGGGGGAACTGATGGATGGGAGAGAGCGAGGCTAGGATGGAGAGAAGCTGCAGGACTGTCTCTAGTCATAGAATGGCTGGCTCTATTCTGAGGAGTCCTCGTCTGTCAGAGATGTAATGTAAAGAGACAAGCTCCATACCAGCTTTGTTCCCAGGGAGCGAGACATTCGGCATTTTAATGTATTATTTTCATTGATTTATGTTCTTTCGCAGATCCAGTGAACCGTTTAAAGAAAGTGCTCTCAATTTAATCAGCCAACAAAGCTTTAGGAGAAATATATACACTCAAACACATCCACATGCAAATAATCAGAAAAACCTATCACTCAATTCTCAGAGGTGCTCAGCGTAGATTTGTAAATGTGCCTCCACCAGGTTACATCCAGGAGACCGATGTGGAGCCATCAAATCCCATAGTTTAAATCTATTTTGTAGATCACTTGTCACCATGGCAACATTTGTTTGCGTGACTTGCTGTGGCCATTTTAACTACCCAGGGAGGTAAATTCCTACAGTGTAATATCACTAGGACTAAACTGGAGAATTGATTACATGTGAGATTGCAGAGAGAACTATGTCATGATTAATGTGCACAGAAAACCAGGGAAGTGCACCCAGGAAAAGAGGTACTAGGCTTCATTACTTAGTAATAATGTGTCGCCTTCGATGTGACTCCTTGCAACCTCTTGACATTAATATTCAAGCCTATCTAATGTACATAAAATATCCATCCCTGATCCATCCACCTCCCCCAAATTTACACGTGGAAAAATGGGTATGAGTTTACAAATACAGAATTGCATTCCTTGGTTGTAAATTTCATTCATGTACATTAAATTGTGCGTGTTCATTGGTCATCACTGATAGATTTAATAACACAGATATAACAAGATTTGTGAAGGCATTGCCTGACCTAGACATCCCTTTTTTTGTAACTAGAGTCGCCCAATGATAAGTAGCAGGTACCCACCATTATTCTCTTTTATTGCTGAGGAAAGAGGCCAGTCACTGTGTTCGATAAAAACTTAAAGCTTGAATATACAAGGGCGGTTCAATAAGTACCCGTGTTAGAAATGAAGACACCATTTTCGCCAAATTTTTTTATTTTTTACCTTGTCCCTTTTAGAAAGATACACACGTGCCTGCCATTTTTTTAACCCCTCCAAAAAATAGGATTTGTCGAACTCTCCAAAATATGCCTCAGTCTCAGCAATTACTTCCTCGTGTGGGCTAAATTTTTTTCCCGCAAGACATTTCTTCATGTTAGGGAACAAGAAAATATATGGGGGTTGCGGTAGCAATTCATAACGCAATTACGGAATAATGTGCTTGTGCGTTATTGTGGTGAAACAGCACCTTCTCATTCGCCAAATGCGGCCATTGTCTCCTTCAATTTTTTTGTTGAAGCAGTCCAATAACTGACTGTAGTTTTGTCCAGTGATTTTTCTTCCTTTTCCAAAAAATCCATGAGTATGACGCTATTCGCATCCCAAAAAATCATCGCCATGACCATTCCGGCAGATGGGACTGTCTTCGCCTTCTTTGGAGCAGATTCACCGGGAGGAATCCATTGTTGCTTAGTTTCTGGTGTGTAATGAGGAATCCAAGTTTCATCAACGGTGACAACTCGACGCAAAAACTCCTTCGGATCGGTAACTGCATCTGCCGGGTGTCCTGGTCGCTCCTCATCAAAAACGAATGTTCATCCACATTTAAATTCGTTGAACCGATATCTAACTGTGGTCATAGATGGCGAAGTGTCCTCATAAACAACATCCAACTTTGCTTTTATCTCCTCACATTTTTTCCCATCCAAAAATAAAAAGCGAATTACCGAACGATACTGCTCTTTTTCCATCTTAGCGAAAATCTAACATGATAACACTAACTTCCCTCAGGAACGCCCTCTGTCTTCAAACACGCCCTCGTACAGCATCCCCCAGTGCTAACCTTTGTAATAGCTCAGACTATCATAGGGGATACTAAAGCTGAACACTCTTATACTGACCTACAATGCAACAAAGGGAGCTTATTTCAACCAGCCAACAGCTTTTTTTATTTTCCATATTATTTGTATTTCCATGAAAATATCCTCATATCAGCATATGAAAACAATAGCTATCAAGTTAGATAATATAGATAACATACATAATCTCCAACTTAAAACAAATGATAGTCTCGTCTTATCTCCTGTCCCTCCCTGTTCGATAATCTTTGCACTGGGCACAGAATATGTCCTGAAAGCTTTCCTATTTCTTTCTCCCAACTACTGTGTCTATGGTGCTTTTCCAGGATACAAGATTTATTTAGACTTAGAGGCCACCATTGGTACAGCATTTTTTACATGTTAAAAATAAAAACTAGTTCAACCCCTTTAAGACGAAACCATTTTTGCACTTTAAGGGGTTTTCTGAGACGTAAAACAAAAACTGCTATGTGGCTGGAAGGGGGCTGCTTAAAATAATAAACACGTACTTACCTCACCAGGCACTCCCAGTGTCCTATGCCAGTGTCTCCGGGCCCTTTTGTCCACTGCACTAAGACCAGCTTCCGGTTGGCCACGCCAACCCGTTACCATATCTTACCACTGTATCAGGCGCTGGGATATGGGTACGGGTAGGCACGGCCGGCCACTTCAGTCAGCCAAAAGCTGGTCTGAGCTCAACTTCCATGCTCCTGGACACAAACCGGGGAGCCACATCGTAGATTTTTTTTTATAGGTCTCGGGCTTTGAAGGCTCTGCCCCATTTTTTCTTATCTGACAAACATCACTTTATATGGTTATAAATTTTAAACACTTTCACTTACCAAAGTGATTTTGAGATTGTTTCTCTGTCACATGTTGTACTTCATGTTAGTGGTAAATTTTGGGTTGAAAAGTTTTGGGTTTATTTATTTAAAAAGATTTTAAAAATGGCAACATTTTTGAAAAATTCACTATCTTCAAAATTTGAAATTATCTAGTTTTTTAAACAGATTTACAGAAAAACTCAAATTAATAAATTGCTAACATTTCCCATATGTCTGCTTTATATTTTCATAGATTTTTTACTATGTCTGCGTATTTTATTTAGATGTCACAAATCGAACATTGGTTTTCCATATTTTCAAGGAGATTTCAGAATTTAAGTTTATGGGGGTCATTTCTGTCTGTTATGATCTGTGAAAAAGTATAATATTAGAAACCCCCTATATTTAACTCCATTTTCAAATCTCAAACCCTCAAAATAACAGCTTTTAAGAAGATTATTAACTCTTTGAAATCTTCATAGTAATTAAAACAAAATGGAGGTGAAATTTTGAATGGTCCAATTTTGTCAGTAATGCATTTATTTATCCCTAAAATTTACACATTCACAAAAATTAAAAAGAGAAAACCAATCTTAAAATTTATTACACAATTTCTCCTGAGTACAGAGACACCCCACAAGCGGACGTTACTTGTTGTGTTGGCACACAGCAAGGTGCAGATGGCAATGCATTAGCCAGTTTTGTTCTATAGAATTTAGTGGTTTTCAGTTGGTTTATGGAGTACTTTTGTAAGCTGTAAAATATGTGTTTCTCCATTAATGTTGACATGTAAGGGCTTATTTTTTTGTAGGATTAAATGCATTTTTCATTAAAAATATTTCGGGGTGGCTATGATCTATTGATTAAAAATGTATTAACTTTGTTGAGGGGGTTGTAAAAAAACATCAATTCTGTAGTTGTTTTTTTACTTTTTTTTTGGTGGTCACCATATATCCTAATTAACATGTTATCTTTATTCTACAGGTCAGTGTGATTACAGTGATACCAAAATTTTATTTTACAACAGTGCCATTTTTGTTAAGATACTTTTTAAAATCACATTTTATTGAATTTAATTTGGGACAAAATAGGCAAAATCATCATCTATGCTGTTTTTTTTTTACCCCTGTTTATGTTGGGGGTAATCCATATGTGTGGATTCAAATATTTTATTGTACGGGTCATTACGGATGTGGCCATACTATATATGTTGGGCTTGTATGGTGATTTTCACTTTTGTTATCTTTTATGTATTTTATATGTAATGGGGCTATGCGGGCTTATTTCATTTATTTTTCTGAAAACTTTTTTAAAAATTATTTTTTTTTACTTGTCCCACTATGCGACATGAACAAGCAATCATTCCATTGCTTGTTTATTATAATACTCTGCAATACTGATGTATTACATAGTTGTAACGTCCATGCCTAAACGTCACTCTATCTGCAGTTGGCAGAATAGATGGCTTTTATTTGTGTGTGGACTGTGGCTTAGTGTTTGTGTTTGGATTAACTGAGCCATACCCTGCTCCTTGCATTTCAGCCCTGCCCAGCAAGGGTTACTAGCCTGATGGACAGTTTCCCTAGTGTGTTGCTGGAGGCGCGTCCAGGAACTGCCTTATATACCTGCCTATTCCCATCATACCTGGCTGGTTGTTTCAAGTCTTACCTGTGTATCTAGTGCTCTTGCTATCTTGTTTGGTATTCTGTGTTTTGTATCCGATTCTGTACCTTTGCTTCCATCTTGGTTTTGACCCGGTTTGTTTGTCTCTGCTTGTCTGCCTGTAGAGAGTTTGTCCCTCAGTATCGTTTACCTCCTGTGTTATCCTGCTTTCCCTTTCTCAGACCTGTTAGTATTCTGTGCACCAGTGTGAACACTGGTCTATTCCTGTATTCCGGTTACCTGTCCTTACTACCATCCAGCGGTTGCCAGACGAAGTAAGCCTTCCCTGTCATCTTGTAGGTTCACTCTGGGACCATCAGTTAGGTTCCTGATAGTGGGTTCGCCCTTATCAGAGCGGTTTATCTGCTTTAGGCAGGGCCTTAGCCTCAGGGACGTCACAGGGTGAGTTCGCCACCACTTACCTGGTCTGGCAGCTAGCGCCAAGCCTGGTTTTGGTTGTAAAGTTGCTGGACAGGTGCTGACAAGGTATTATCATTGTCAGCCTATGCCTTACAGGCATTTACCATGAACAGCCCATGGGTCCTAGAGCTGACCCCAGGGTTGTCCCAATAACAATTGGTTCTTTTTCCACACAACTTAGTTTCTTTTGCAACCATTTTTTTTTTTTCGCTCAATTTTGCCACAGCTTTTCAATGCTTAATTTTTCTTCTTCTAGTTTACCAACACTTTTATTTAGAACAATTATTTGGGACATAATTAGACCAACAAAAAGCAAGTCTACCAACTTCTAAACCCTTTAAAATAATGATTGTCCCCAATATGTACTTTATAACATGATACAGTATTACACCATGTGCTGATAGAATGCATATGTCTATAGGATTCAAAACTCAAGTCTGGAGAGATACATGTAGACGTAAAAGCCCTTTTTATATTGATGCATATTATTAACATATCAACGGACAGTAGTAGCTGCTGGAGCTGCTTTATATTCATAGCTAAAAGCAGTTGTTTAGAAATATACAGAAAGATAGTTGATTCGCTGCCTCACACGACTATCAATTTGCATAAGCTGTGGAATATTAAAACATCTGTTGTAATCCTGAATAAACCTGTCCATAGACTATAAAACCCATATTTGGTGAAAATGTTTTATACCTCTTAGATTCATGTGGCTTTATTGGATATGTGTTCTTATGTGTGTTCTTTCATACTATGTACACCCATAGACGAGTTTTATCTTTCGTTTAAGACACTGGTTGACAACAACTTATAAAGTGTCCACAGGGTCATCCATGGGGGATATTGCATTTCCATTGGTGCATTAGCCATCTGCACTAAAAATAGATCATTATAGGTTTAGTTCAGCCAGGCACATGAAGTTCTTGGTAGGTCTTCTACAAAGAGATTTAAAGCTGCGGACAGTGCTTGGTAGCTGCATAGGAGATCTGTGTAGCCATTGCTTTATTTGTGTTTCAAGTAGAAGTAGCACAGTGAAGAATCTATTTATATTCCAGGATTGTAGCTGGATGTGGAGAACATTGGTGCACTGGTTTGCTGCACAGCCCCTCCCTCCTACCTGTAGCAGCCTTATGTTTTAATATTGCAACAGTTATGAAGGTGCTGTGCTGTGTCAAGTGAAGAAATCTTACACATCAGTGCACCCAAGTGCTCTGAATCCAGCTATTACCCTGCAATATAAATTCATCACAGTCCTTCTCAGGGTCGCATCTGCCATGAGGCAAGATGAAAATCTCGCAGAGCCCTTTAGGGGGCAGCAAAGTTTCCTATTCTAATGTGTGCAACTCAGCCGCCCATTAGCACCCAAATTGCCCACCAGGTAGATACTGTCTCTTTAAACCGCTTAATATGCAGAGAGACCCAAGACCTATATGGCTGTCTGTGACACTCCTTACTATGACATCACACCGCCTGTGTCTCTGCAGGGAGCCACAGCTGACTGAAGAGGCGGGAGAAGAAAGCGGCGCAGCAGCACATTAAACTGGGGGAGGCTGGGTATTGTTTATAGTGGGGAGGGTTTATATATATATTAATGTGGTGCTGGATACTGTTTATACTGGGAGGGGGGCAGGAGTAATATAATTATATGGGACCAGGTACTGTTTATACTGGGGTGGGTCTATATATTTATATGGGGCCAGATACTGTTTATACTGGGGGGTCTGTGTGTAACTAAACTATACATGTATGGCTGCATATAATCCAAATAAACTGTGGGTGGCTATGTGTGAGGCTATATATAAATTAACTGTGGGGCTTCTAAATACAATAATACTGGGGTGGGGGAATCTATATATGAGGCAAATTAATAATTAAACTGTGGGGGGGCTATATGGGAGACTGTATATAGTCGAACTGAGGGGGATCTAATTATGGGGGCAAGATATTATAGGGGGCGCTATATATTTACATTGGTCAGAATAGAGTAATAAAGTCCTCTTCCTGATGGAAGAAATTGTCATCTATAAAGTACTAGATTAATGACTCTCAGAACCTGTACAGTAGTCAGTCAGTGTCAGTGAGCTTGTCTGTGGGGATGTTAACAATTGTTAGTAAAGTTTTCAGCATTTACTGAAGGGGGACATAATTTTAATTTTCTACTCAGGCAGCAAATATGCTAGGATCGGCCCTGGTCCTGCTCCTACACACAACACACACAGGATTACTATTCAACATTGCCTGCAGCTTTGTAAGGTCAAAACTGATGAAAGATTTCCTTTAAATGCAACCTGTAATCAGAAATTGGCCTAATAAACCACTACCCATATGCTGTCAAGCAGCTGAGCAGCTTCTACATGATGTTTCTTTAATGGCCTGGTGGCATCATCCAGAAAATCAACTTTGAAGTTAGATGTAAAATGGTTTTATGCAGTCAAGAAGGCGGAGAGTTTAACACTGAAGTCAAGCTTTCATTGTCTTAGAATGTCCCTTTCACTGTAATTAATGGTCCTTCATCCAGGGACATCACTGATAAGATCTCCGGAAGTCTGGCGGGTGATGTCAATCACATGGTAGGAGGTGTTCAGAGGAAGAGAGAGCTTGACTTCAATGTTAAACTCTCCACCTCCCTGACTTTATAAATCTAACTACAAAGTTGATTTTCTGGATGATGCCACCAGGCTGAAACACGATTTAGAAGCTGTTCAACTGCTTGACAACATACTGGTAGGAGTTTATTAGACCACTTTCTGATTACAGGTTCCCTTCAAATGGGTTGTGCAGAGTTAATAAATAAAATACAGTTGTTTTCTAGAAAAAGAAATGCCGGAAATCTATCATCAAAATCCAGCATGATAAACCAGGGACACTTACTCATGGATCCAGGCACCATGACCGTGGTAATCTTCTTAAATTTATTATCCATGGCCTCCTTCCTTCTAAAATCAACATTTAAAATTATACTAATGAGAATTTAAAAAGCCATTTGTGTCGCAAGATCAAGCACTCACATACACTGGAAAAAATCAGGTGAACTTCGGCGGACCTCGGCGCAGCAGCGACACCTGGTGAATATCGGCGCATGGACCTTACTGAATCCCGGCAGAACCCGAATCAGCGTCGGAGAACCCGCCGCTGGATCGCGACTGGACCGGGTAAGTAAATGTGGCCCATTATGTTAGAAACTGTAGAAGGGAACTTAATGCATGCTCATGCCTATACTCCACCCATGGAGGTGACATCAGGGATAAGATGTTTCCTTTCATCACGTGAAAAGATTTTTGTATCCAGACAATGTAGAGTTTACAATCCTTAGTATTTAGAATGGTTTATATTATTATTCTGGACCTCTCCAAGTAAAATTAGTAGGGATTTTCGAAGTTCTGTGTTACAGTTGGATGTCATGACAGCAATGCTGAGAGATCACTGAGGAATTTACTGAACTCTCTCTATTGGCGACGCCCTACACATCAGGAGCAACGGAAAAGGCTTAGTAACTTCTACTAAAAAAATGTACTGCTATGAAAATTACTTCTATGAAATCAAAATAAAATAATAAGGAACATGAAGTTTGCCATTTGACAAAGTTATTGCAGATGAGTGTGTGAAATTGTCAGTGACATTTCAGTCCAGAATAGTCAATATTACATCCATTTACAGAGTGAGATATTGCATTGTTGACTTGTCACAGAATTGACGCCCTGTCGTTCATCTTCCTTGCAAGGAATCAGCTTCTCTGCTTATAAACAATAGAACAGAAATCCTGAATATGAAAGAGACTTGTTTAGACGACTGCAGAGCCTGCTGAGATAGAGGTAGTGACCTTCATATGTCCATCCGGAGGCCAGAAGAAACACCGGGAACCTACATTACTGAAAATCTACACTATTTCAATTATTCTGTGCTATGTAAGTGAAGATAATTGTAAAATGACATAGAGACATCACAGAAGGTAACACTGTTAGAGATGGGCGAATCGATTCTAACGAAGTGGAATTCGGTCTGAATTTCAGGGAAAATGTGATTCGTCACGAATCTGAAGTTTACGGTGATTCGTGGGAACTACCTTTTTTTTTTCTCCTTTATTACCAAAATGGGTGCGAGCACAACGTGTTACATGGGGCAGAGAACTATGGGAAGAAGAAAGGAACACCCTAGATCAGTGGTGGCGAACCTATGGCACGGGTGCCAGAGGCGGCACTCGGAGCCCTCTCTGTGGGCACCCAGGCCATCTCCCCAGTATGAAGTTAACCAGACAGGACTCAAAGAATCTTCCTACAATGACAGGCGAATTTGCCCTCCTCCTTTCAACTTGGTTGGTGTCTTTAGGGGGCTGAACGATTGAAAGTTGTCAAAGAACAAGGAGAAATAAATTACCGCTTAAATTGCTGTGCTGGCACTTTGCAATAAATAAGTCGCTTTTGGTGGAAGTTTGGGCACTGAGGCTCTAAAAGGTTCGCCATCACTGCCCTAGATCACAGACCTGTAAGCCAATCAGCGACTGGCAGGCTTATGTGATGTCACACAGCCCTATGAAAACAGGCAGCCATTTCCAATCTCAGCATTTCACACTGAATGTTCTGTCATCCAGCATCCAGCTGCTTGTGCTGTACTGTGTACCCAAATAGCAGTTCCTTTTTGTTGCTGAAGCGAATAGGAAGAAATCTGTGTAAAATCCACACAGTTTCTGGAGTGATTTCTGCTCCTATCCCAGGGTGTCCATTTTGGGGATCTGTACACCCCAAATAGAAGTTTTTTTTGCTGCTGAAGTGAATAGGAAGAAGTCTGTGTAAAATGCACATAGTTTCAGAAGTGATTTCTGAAGTGAAGTCTGTTTTGGGGTACCTGTATACCGCAAAATTCAATATTTTTTTGCTGCTAAAGTTGATAGCAAGAAATACGTGTCAAATCCACATCGTTTTTGTAGTGATTTTTACTCCAATTACAGGATGTCCGTTTTGGGGGATCTGTATACCCCAAATTGCAGCTCTTTTTTGTTGTGGAAGTTAATAGCAAGAAATCAGTGTCAAATCCACATAGTTGCTGGAGAGATTCTTGCACCCAGGGTGTTCATTTTGGGGGAGCTGTATACCCCAAATTTCAGTTCTTTTTTGGCAAAGACGTAATTTTGTCAGGGAAATTATAATGAATGATGCATGTGGCATCTCTAATCTTCAAATTCAAATTTAAATTAAAAATTTCAAACTTCAAATTCATTTCAAACTTCAAACTCTGTCATTGTTCCACACTGTGGCCTACCATGTTGCTGCTACCTCCAGAATTTGTCATTGTTCCACTCTCTGACCTCCCGCGGCTGCTGCCACCTCCACGCTCTATCATTGTGCCACACTGTGGACTACCATGTTGCTGCCACCTCCAGAATTTGTCATTGTGCCACTCTCGGGCCTCCTGCTGCTGATGCCACCTCCACACTCTATCATTGTGCCACTCTGTGGCTTACCAGGTTGCTGCCACCTCCACACTCTGTCATTGTGACCAGGGGCGTAACTAGGAGAGCTTGGGCCCCATAGCAGATTTCTGCATGGGCCCCCCCTTCACCATAAAAAAAAAATATATATATATACAAATTTGTAAAGACATGTTTATACAATCACACACATGTATGCACTCATGTACACACATTTGTATTATACACACACATAAAGTTTTAAACTCATACACTCATTTTATATATATATTCGTATACACTTACGTATTTATGCACTCATATATACATTTATACACCAATACATACAGTATAAACAAACGCATACAGAATATACACACATACAGTATTTACACATCCATATGTTTATACACACATACCGTATATACACATCAAATTTGAACATCTACTGTATTCATACATATAGTGTATATATACTAACATATACAGTATACACTCACCGTTTATACACATACATGCAGTATAAAACTATATACACACATAGAGGGTCATTTATCATATGCTGGTGATCGTGCCGATGCGGTTCAGCCGGTTCAGCCCCGGTCCTGGGCAGGGCCTGGCATAGAAATAAACACAACCAGCAAATTTTCGCATTTGAAAATCAACCGGCTGCAGGGATTGCGTAGTCGCTGGGGCAGGAATGCCTGGAGCCGGCCCACTCATCGTTGGCCGCACCCCACTAGCGTGAAGGAGGGGATTGGGGAAAATAATTGCAAGAGCTAGCTATAAGCTAGAATTTGCAATTATTTTAGGGCTTCTACGCCACTGCGTATACATACAGTGCATACATACACAGTATACACACATACAGTGCATATTTACACAGCATACACACATACAGTGCATACACACACACCATGCACACATACAGAGCATACACATACACCATGCACACATACAGTGCATACACACACACCGTTCACACATACAGTGCATACACACACACCATGCACACATACAGTGTGTACACACATATACATACACACCCACATATACCCGCATATACATACACACCCACTTATACCCACATATACATACACACCCACATATACCCATATATACATACACACCATATATACCCATATATACATACACACCATTTATACCCATATATACATACACACCATATATACCCATATATACATACACACCATATATACCCATATATACATACACACCATTTATACCCATAAATACATACACATACAATATACACATATATACATAAACAAATACAGATAACATTACTTGCTTTTTTGGTCCTGGTGGGCTGGTCTTCTCTTATTCCAGATCAGCAGGCTGTGATGGCTGGCCAGCTGGCGGGGGGAAGTGCAGGCCGTTGAGAGGACATGTTGGCCTGCAGGTGGGAGGAACGTAAACATGGACGGAAGGCAGTGCCGGCCGGTGCGAGGATGCATCGGCCGCCAGGCGGGAGGAAGTGCCCGCCGGAAAAAAGGACCTGTCCGCTGAGGGGT
Organism: Engystomops pustulosus; assembly: GCA_019512145.1. Lineage (NCBI taxonomy): Eukaryota > Metazoa > Chordata > Amphibia > Anura > Leptodactylidae > Engystomops > Engystomops pustulosus. Next base: position 113,402,998 of record CM033646.1, read on the forward strand.
GGGAGAAAGAGATCGTGCCAGCTGACGAGTGGGTGTAAGTGCCGGACGGCCGGCAGGTGGGAGGTACATGCCGGCGGGCGCGTGGGAGGGTGGATAAAGAGTGAAGAGGACGCACCGGCGGGATGGAGGGCGGGCCATGAGTTTGGGGCGGGTAGTAGAGTGCGGGCCAGCACAGGGCAGCTCTTCGTTCAGCACAGCAGGCGGAGAACGGTACTAATAAATTGTGGTATCGCCGTCCATCCCGGGCCCCTGTACAGCTCGGGCCTCGTAGCAACCGCTACAGCTGCTACGGCTGTTGTTACGCCACTGATTGTGACACTCTGTGGGATCCTGCAGCTGCTACCACCACCTCCACACTCTATCATTGTGCCACTCTGTGGCTTACCATGTTGCTGCCACCTCCACACTATGTTATTGTGCCATTCTGTGGCCTACCATGTTGCTGCCACCTAAAGAATTTGTCTTCGTTCCACTCTCTGACCTCATGCTGCTGCTGCCATCTCCACACTTTGTCATTGTGTCACTCTGTGGCCTACTAGGTTGCTGCCACCTCCACTCTTTGTCATTGTGCCACTCTGTGGCCTACCATGTTGCTGCCACCTAAAGAATTTGTCATCATGTCACTCTCTGAACTCATGCTGCTGCTGCCACCTCCACACTTTGTCATTTTGTCACTCTGTGGCCTCCTGCTTCTGCCGCCACCTCCACACTCTGTCATTGTGCCACTCTGTGGCCTAGCAGGTTGCTGCCACCTACACACTCGGTCAATGTGCCACTCTGTGGCCTACCATGTTTCCGCCACCTCCATAATTTGTCATTGTGCCCCTCTGCGGCCTACTCATACTGCTGCCAACTGACCGCTGTCTCCCTGGAGCACCCTGCGATTTCCATAATGCTGTTTTCACCCTCCACCACTCTATGACATTGCCACTATGTTTGATTTTTTCACTTCATTTCATTTGTCAGAAGGAATGAAAAGCCTCAGGACTGATAGCCAAAAGCAGGAGTGGATACAGAACACAGGGGACATGCAAATATCGCAATTACTGGTCATTTCTTTGGATCCACTTCTGATGGATTATTGAGCGATTGAAAGCGGACACTGACAGATGAAATGAAGGGCAAATGATCAATGCAAAATTACTGCCTACACCCTCTCAACTCTTTTGGGGGGTTTCTACATGTATCCGCGTTTAACAGAACAGGTCCTGTTTTAATCTATGGAATCATCTGATGTCAGTGTAAAAAGAGTGCACTCTTTGATGTTATAATGGAATCTTGGCCCTCAGCTCAGTCCTTTTGAGCTGGCACAAATGTTCCCTTGTCAGGCTGCGTTCCCGTTCACTTATTTTGTGAAGTTGGCCCCTGTAAGTGCCCATGGAATTGAAGAGTGAAGTGATTCTAAGAGCAGCGGCTGTCACATACATGCTCATATTTGAGCATGGCATAACGTTCTACAACACCCTACAGGCTCTCTGCAGCCAGGAAATACCTGTTTTTTAACGTGATTCGTCATGATTCGATTCAGATTCGGTCTCCACTAATGAGCAGTAGGAGCACCATCCTACCTGCCCACTCTCTCTCCTGCCCCATTATCAGCAGTATCAGTGTGCTGGGGACACTAATACTGCTGTGTCCCATAGAGTACAGGGAGTACCATATGTTGTGGAAATACCAGTTTAAGGTTTGTTAAAAATCCATGGCGGATGTGCCATTGGCAAATTTATGCCTCATGTACATTGTGTTATTAGCTATTTTCAGTATAAAATGAAAACTTGATAGAGATTTAAATATAAAAGACTGACTTAGTATTTAAGGAAAACATTTTCTTGATATATCCTGTAGCCTCAAATTACTCCAAATGTCACACAATGTGTGAGAATGTGGTGTATGGAAGTGACAATCGTGTACACATTGCTTGACATGACTGTTACCCTTGAGAAGCATAGCTCTGGATTTTACAATGTGACCTGGTCCTGCGGCTACTGATTCATCACACAATATTTGACTTCATTATCAGCTATTTTATATTTCTGTTACTTATGATACAAGGAAATAACAGTAAATGCATGTGTCACATCTCCACATTATTGTGGCAATGAGATCAGCAAAAATGAAGCGCAGAAAATCTGTAAAATGCTTGCAAAATAAAAACAACTAAAATGGTATAGAGTAGAATTATTTTGGCTGCAGACTTTTTAAAATAATGTTTTTGTTAATCAGACATCTTGAAGGAAACCTACCACTTGTAGTGGCAGGTTTCTGATGGAAATAGAGATGTGGAGAGTGGCACAGGAGGTTATGTTGCACTTGCAAGTAGTCGGGCTGTGCATACTGAGACCATTGAGGAGAATAGCAGTGACAGGGAAACACAAATCGATGATGATGTAGCCGATTGCACTTGGGAGCCGGGTGAAGCAAGGGCTTCATCATCATCATCGGGAGAAGAGGGTGTCATCAAGCGTCATTTTTTAAAATATGGGCAATTCTCTACATCCTGCTTCTTGTTTTTGCAGGCCTGCAACAACCCTGGAGCTAGAGTGATGAGTTCAGGGCTATAACCTTTCAGGAAAACAATGCCACAGCTTTCATGTTTATCCATCATTAGAAAAAAAGATTTGTCCCTTCAGTAGTGGACATCTTCTATTGATCTTAGCAATTCTACACTGAATATAACCAATACAAACAGGCAAAGACGTTATATTTTCAGTGAAATTATAATGAACGATGCATGTGGCGTCTGTAATCTTCAGGAGAGGATTTTTAAAATTCGTATTAATGTAAATTCAAATTCAAAATAATTCATTTCTGCCTTAATGGAACTTCAAATTAAAATTTTTCTATTCCGTATTTGAATAATTGGATCTGAACACTCATAGCACTTTTAGCTACAGTGAGAGGAAGGGTCTTTGGTTTTCCCATATTTTTTTTATGCCTATGTTGAAATCAACATGATTACATTTCATATCAAATAAAGTAAAGTAGCAAGAAGGTAACAGAATGGACAACACCCTGATAGGGATCGCAAATGGACAGTTGGAGGTTAACCCTTTTGTAAACGAGTCGGTCTCTCTCATTATTATGGGGCGTAAATCCGTTACATTGTGTACAAACAAGTAGTGGAATGTGGTGCCGTCATATCATGGTTATGTGAGGAGAACACCTGGAGGCCCAACTGTGGTTGTTTACTGGGTTGCTGCTACTGCCATAGGCCAATATGACACCGAGTCTACCAGAAGTACAAGGACGCCATCCAAAGGAGAACACTTAGAGAATGGTGAAGTTGGTCTGAACACCCATAACACCATTAACCAGTGTGACATAATTTTTCAAAAATTATATTTAAATGGTATTTCTGGTTCTGTTTAGAGATGGCCGTGAGCACAACGTGTAACATGGGGCAGAGAACTCTTGGAAGAAGAAAAGAAAACCGTGTCCGTGTCAAATCAACGTAGTTGATGTGTGATTTTTGCTCAAAGTCCAGAGTGTCAGTTTTTGGCGTTTTGTATTCCCCAAATTTCAATTTCTTTTTGTTGCTAAAGTAGATATCAATTAATTTGCATCAAATCCACATAGTTGGTGGAGTGTCCAGGGTGTCAGTTTTTTGGGTTCTGTATTCCCCAAGTCTGGAGTCCTTAATGAGCAGCTTCCTTCACCCGCCTAGTGAGGAGGCCTATTTGGACAGCAATCTTCCACCCCAGGTAGAGTATCATCTGGACTACTGGGCAGCCAAACTTGATGTAGGCCTCAACTTGCGCAATTGCGGAGTTTGCAGTAGAGAAGCTGCTCTGCCCGGCCAGATGCCACACATCTGTTGCTAGTTGCTTCATCTGCCTCTTACCATCTTTACCAGGGACTAGAATTGTCACCGACTTCCACACTCTGTCATTGTTCCTCTTTCTGCTGCTGCTAGGGATGTTAGGTTGTGTTCACATGTTGTATTAAGCTAACATAGCCGTATTTACATAGAGGCAATGTGAAGTAGATATTTACGTAAGCTATATTAGGCTGCGTTCACATGTTTACAATGTGTTAAGCTTAGGTTGAATTATGTAAATTAGCAATGTTTACACCATATTTATGTAAACGTTATGTAAACATTGTGTTAACATCATGTTTAGGTAAAGTATGTTTACTTAAACATAATTTTAGTACAATGTTTAAACTGAATTTATGTAAACACAATGTTAGGCTGTGTCCACACTTGAATTTACTTTGCGTTAACATGGCTTTAACATTCCGTTAATTTGAAGCATTTACATTAATGCTATGTGAACACCATGTGAACACGGTGAAAGACTGCATTCACACATTTTTACATTTGTGTTGAATTAAATCCTGTTTACTTAAACAAAATAAGAACACATTGTTTACACCACATTTATGTAAACTCTATGTGAATCTGGTGTCAGGTTGCATTAACATTGTCTTAATTTGCTGCTACCGTCACCTACACACTCATTGTGCCACACTGTGGCCTACCATATTGCTGCCAGCTCCAGAATTTGTCATTGTGCCACTCTCTGACCTCATGCTGGTGCTACTGCTGCCGCCCACCTACACACACTGTCATTGTGCCACTCTCTGACCTCCTGCTGCTGCTGCTGCCACCTCAACACTCTGTCAAAGCTTCAAGTTTATAGCCAAAAGCAGGAGTTGATACAGAACACAGAGGACATGCAAGTATCCCATTTACTGGTCATCTCTGTTCTGGATCCACTCCTGTTTTTGGCTTTAGCAATACTGATGGATTATTGACCGATTGAAAGCGGATACTGACGGATGAAAAGAAGGGCAAACTGATCAGTGACATCAATGCATAAAAAAACAAAAAACCACCCTCTCCACTCTTTTGGAGGGTTTCTACATGTATCCGCATTTAACAGAACAGGTCCTGTCTTAATCTATGCAATCATCTGATGTCAGTGTAAAAAGAGTGCACTCTTTGATGTTATAGTGGGATCTTGGCCCCCAGCTCGGTCCTTTCGAGCTGGCACAGACGTTACCTTGTCAGGTTGCATTCCTGCTTCGCTTATTTTGTGAAGTTGGCCCCTGTAAGTGCACATGGAAGTGAAGAGTGAAGCGATTCTAAGAGCGGTGGCTGTCATGTGCATGCCATACTAAAACACAGCATTGTCTGAAGACCAAACCACTCTCCCTATGCATATTTAAGCATGGCACAACGTTCTACAACACCCTACAGGCTCTCTGCAGCCAGGAAATGCCTGTTTTAAACACGATTCGTCATGATTTGATTTGGGTTGAATCAAATTTTATAGTAAAAATTCTGCGAACTCGGCGAATCGAAGCTTTGAAAACTTCGTCCATCTCTAGTGGTGATCAAGATGGGGGCAGGTGCCGAAGCCGCTGTCACATTTGACTGAATTTCCTGCAGCCAGGCTTCCACACACTGTCACCATTTACAGTTGTCACAGTGACAGTTTCGTGCACAACAAAAATGCACGTCCAGGTGCGGGAACTACAACTTGGAAGTACATTTTTCCTAAATGGTCGACAAGAGGTTAAATTTTATTTGTTGTTTTAGACACCGTATAGCTTAGACAACAGTTCGATTACAGCATTATTCCATTTATATTGCTTTTTTATGTTTGAATAATTTTGCTGAATAAAAACCCACTTGGAGAGAAAATTCATTTGTTTTTGCCTTCTTGTCTTCTTATAGGTGTAAGATTTAGATTTTTTTGTTAAATGAGCTGTATTAGGGCTTATTTTTTGCGTAATGAGTTGTACTTTTTAGTGGAATTATTGTGGCATAAATGTGACTTATTGATTACTTTTTATTGCTTTGTTTTTGTTTGGTTGGATGAGCAAAAATCCTCAAGTTTATATAATCACTATGGTAGGCTGCATTTACTCAATGTTTTTATATTGTGTTTACTGAGTTAACATTGCATTGATTTAACTGCATTCACATGGACACAGTATTTATAGTGTTTTAATGTAAATGTAATATGAATGCAATGTTCATGTGGTGCATTTGCATTGATTGTGATGTTTAGACATGTTTACTTAAGCACAATGTGAACTGTATGTAAGGCTGCATTCACACATTCAATTTAATTTGAGTGAACATTTCAATGATTTGAACCGCATTTATATTAAAAAAATGAACTAGATATTGACATTGCATTTATGCACAGTATGTGCAATATCGCTGCTATATTAGGCTGCGATCATGGGTTTCGTTTACATCATGTTAATCGTACTTTTATTTAAATTGTATTTATTAAACACAATGTTAACATGATGTTTACAGTCCATTTACTTAAACACTATGTGAACACTATATTAGGCGGGACCTGAGGGTAGCATACATTTGGCCGGAGAGGTGGAAAGGTGAGCGCTGTTCACCCCGTCCCTGTCCAATAATAAATAAAGCTTTCCCCCGTCGACTGTACGGTACGGCAGCCAATAAGTCCATCCGTATGGATGAACATGAATGTGGCTATATGCTACTCGTACCGAAATGGTATGGTACAGGTAGCATACAGCCAAATATTTCTGTCTCTGTGCAAGGGGCCTTAGGCTGTGTTCACACGGTGCTGTTTATTAGGATTTACATTGCATTAAAATCATGCTGATGTATGCCCTAAACTTAATGTGAATGTTATATTTATGATGTGTTCACATAAACACAATGTTTACATAATGTTTATGTGAATTCTATATAAATGGGATGTTAGGTTGTGTTCAAATGTTGTATTAAGCTAACATAGCCGTATTTACATAGAGGCAATGTGAAGTAGATATTTACGTAAGCTATATTAGGCTGCGTTCACATGTTTACAATGTGTTAAGCTTAGTTTGAATTATGTAAATTAACAATGTTTACACCATATTTAGGTAAACGCTATGCAAACATTGTGTTAATATTTTCACAAGTTCTGCACAGAACTCTATTATAGACCAGTCCTTCATTAAAACCCTGTGTACCTTAGATTGGATAAAGGAGTTTTTTAAAAAGCGGTAAGAATAAAATTAATTTTGGTATGTTCCCTTATGTGGCATATTATGGAGGCATACCCCATTTTGCGCTGCTTAGTTTCCCAGGGATCTGAAATATGTACCCATAGGACCTGTTGTGAGGATTTGTTTTACCATTACTCCTTAGAATCTTGACCAGGTACCAGCAAAAAAAACATAGATTGCTCACTGTTTAGCCCCATCTGTCAGGATAATAAATTTACAGTAATTTAGTTCAATCTGGCATAAATGGAATATGGGTTATAAAGAATTCTGGATTATCCAATGAACAAAGTGGTGTTTTTAAATGTATTTTATGTACAGGATACGGTTCAAAACTGTTTTACGCAAGTTTCTGTGAAACCTAATCAGTTTTTAAAATACCCATTAGGTTTGGATTACTTTCCAGTTAAAATGTAATGATTATTTGCAAAGGATGACCACAGACTTGAGGAAAATGATTGGCCGAGGTAGAAGAAGCTCATTACTCACTTCCCTGTCCCATCCCCGTTTTCTCCATGATCTATTACTCATAACTTTGTATGGCAGCATTTTGGAGAAAAATTTTATACCATATTCAAATTTTCTCTGCAGGGATATAATTTATGCACTCCCTGAGGCTGGTGGTCCTGCCCCGAGAGTGTTGTGAGAGCCATGGATGTCACCCGATCACTTTTTAAACCTTGTGCTGGACAGCAAGCCGGCAGCGCATCAAATGTGAAAACTTTGCGCATGCACGTGGTTACCATCTCTCAGAACGCTCTCAGGGCTGACCTGCCCAGGGGCGTGCATAAATTATACCGTGGTTGAGCCTGGTGGTGCTCTGCAGAGCACCACTGGCTAATTTGCATATGGTTTAAAAGGATTTTTCTCCAAAATGTGGCTGTACAAAGTTATGGGAAATTATGGAGCATGGAGAACATAGGGACGGGACGGTGAGTAATAATCATCTAAGCTGATGGTTGCTGATGGTTGATGTGGTTTTAAGTTTGTGGTTAACTAAAACATGTGTTGTATAGAGAAGGTGAATATTGATAATGGTGCTTTACTGTTCTCATGGTCCTGGAAGACATTTGTACAAATGATCTCATGCGCGACTGAGTAACGATGTTTGGACAATCAATATTTCATATATATGACCAGCTTTGATGTTTTCATGCGTTTGACTCGGTAGTTATAAATATTGAAAGGATTTTCTGGACTAAAATTATTGATGACCTATCTAAGGGATAGTTACAAATATTAGATTGGTGGAGGTCCAACACCTAGCTCTCACACTTAATCTGTTCCCAGTAGCTAATAAATTTGAACAGAAGGCGGATAGCTCCATTTTCTGTGTAGTGGCTGCAATGAGTCTCTGCAGCTTAGCTTCTATTCAAAGGAATTAGGGCTGATTTGTGGCAACTTAGTTTGACCATTGAACTGTCTTTCCTGTTCTGTTCTTTGAGCTTTCCTATTCTGTGGGAGTTTGGGAAATTCCATAAATTGTATAGTAAACGCCTATCTTATCGCTATGTTATTAATATCTTTAACCCATGAAACTAAGGTGGACTGAACCATTTTTTTATGACCAGCAGACCAGCTAATGTGCATGGGGACCTCCCAACTCTCCCCTGACAGGAGATTCCCCAGTGATTTCATTGTCCTTATATAAAGTGTACACTCAGTGGAGGCAGGGGATGGATGCAATACGTTGAATCCATCTCCTATAGGGTCCAATGGCCTCAGCTGAGCGTATGCAACATACGCTTGTCGGAGAGAGGTAAAAAGGATGCCTCCATATGCCAGTATATTTCTATGGATATGTCTAAAATATACGCCGGGAGCTTTCTAGGCTTATATGCTAAACATATGAAATAAACGGCATGTGAATGTAGTCTTATATGTATGACATGATTCTTCATATTTTCTTGGGTAAACCTATGTAAACATTTATACCATGACACGCTGTATATCACTATGGTTTCGATCCTTTGTCCTTGAAACTAGCTTTCGAGGACAATTTAGCCTGTGCTTGTATGGTTAAAGGAAATATAGAGAGCTTATTTTTTTACATCCTATCTACAAATCCCTTGTTATAGTTAGGTTATAAAAATAGAATCTGGCAGTGATAACCATAAAGTCCACATGGGAAGAGACTCTGTAAGTGGGATCATCCTGCCTGTGGCCACCTCATCCCCGCTAGAAGCACCACTGACATAATAAAGATAAGGGATAACAAGTAGCCTGTTCAGATTGCTATCAGTGATAATGTGAGATACACTATGTGAATTATATAAGTCACCCCTAGGGAAAGGGAAGCTTGTTACTCACATCTAGTGCGCTGTCACTTTGGACAGAGGAGCAGTAACGGCAGTACCTGTATGAATCTCTATTTCTAGCAGACACTTATTGCTATCTGTAAGTAGTTAACGTGCAGCTCCCAGCGGTACAAGTTTCAATGTTTTAATTAGATATTTGTTATTCACCGGCTTTGAGGGCCACAGGGGTCTCTTTGTGTGATGTTGATGTGTTTGTGAAGTGATAAATGTATTGACAGCTGTACTAGAGATTATGCAAATTAACTAAATCACGTAAATGAGTTAATTGCATATTCGTAGGCGTGATGTACCTTGTCGCATTAAATTCCTTGCACACAGAAAATCTCTATAGTGTAGGACTCCATACATTAAATGTCAAACTGCTAAAGTCATTTTTCTCAATCTGTTATTATTTCTGACTTATCAACTGTTTGAAAGAGTCAGTGAAAAAATACATTATTATAGGGCAGCGCCTCCTGTGATTTTCTTGTTCTTACCCCAAGTGCTGCTCCTCATAACTGTAGGATGCAGTATTCTTAAGATGACAATACAGTTAAATTCTCTCTTTTTTTGTAACGTTTTTATTGAAATTTTCAAGTTTATGGACAAATAAGGGTTATTTCCATAGAACAACCAACAAAGACTAATTAGGAAGAGTGACAGAAGGGAGGGATAGAATGGAAGGGCAAGGGGGGATAATAATAATAATAATTCTTTATTTATATAGCGCACACAGATTATGCAGCGCTGCACAAATAGGGCAGGAAGGGGGTGCGTGAGTAGGCCATTCAACGTGACGTATTCCATTTATTTGTCTTATATATAGACAGATGTGAAATGGGAATAGAGATGAAGAATGGGGAATGGGGAAGGCAAATGGTGGAAGAAGGGGAAGTGTGGGCCCAGTATCCTGGAGCATGTGGTCACCATCAGGCAACGGCTTCCCAGGTGATTGCACTCATGTGATGCCGATAGGTGAGTCTTGAGTAATTAATAAAAGGCTTCCAGAGAGTAAAGTTATTTGTAACGGAAAAGGACAAAAATTAACATTTTTATTCAAAAATGAGTGGTTAGAATCAGTACCCTGATAATCTGGGCACACTGTCTGCACACAGCATCTCATAGCACAGAGGGATCATGAATTGTCTGCTTAGAGAGTCCCCATCCACACTCTGGAATCTTACAATGACCATCACTGAGTGATAGGAGTTAAAACAGCAATAAAACTGAGTAAAATTGTAAAGTAATGAGTTAAAATTATCTTTATTGTGTAAACATCACAAAGGGATTTAGATTTGAGAGTTTTCTTTCGTGGGAAAACCCCTTTAAGACTTTTGCTTAGAACGCCAGTCTTAAAATTCTCCCAGCCAGTGGTCCTACGTCAAGCATCCAACCTCTATGTGAATATGGGAACAAACTCCACCCGATCTGTTGACCAGATTGGAGTTTTTTTTACTATAGTCTCCGACGGTTTTCCGACATAAGGGATGGGGAGATTCATGTGGTTTTCTGGCTACGAAGCCATTATAAATCTTCTACCATTTGTGTAGAAAGACATCATGTTTCAATGTTTATGAGAAAGGAAGGATATATGCAGTCTTTCCCCAATTTAAGAAAACTGACTGGCTAATGAATAGATCTAGCATCAAATGCTCTATGTTTTTCGGTAAATGTATAATTTGCATCAAGACCAGATAACTAACATGCTTATTTATTCAAAAGTCTATACTGCCTTTGTTTACTTGACTAGCAATTAAAGGGAACCTAAGAAAATAGCAAGTTTTTCTGTCTGATTCAATATTCATGAATATGTTAGTGCCTCATGCCTCAGGGAAGCCACTCGTTTACAGTGAATTGATAGTCTACAATTGCTAGCTCTATCCACTGTGTATAGGTGACAGGTCTGCATTAATGGCTGCTTGTAGCTATGAGCACCAGCTCCCACAGCTGAACCTTTGTCAGGTCAGATCGACATAAGACATGGAAATAAACTCGATGCAGAGAACGGTATTATTGATGGCAATGAGCAGGAATCACGGAAATGAATACAATATCTGCATCTGCTTCAATAAAGCTCGCGGCGCCACCACAACCAAAACTAATCAAGGAGAGAGACATTCATCAACATCATTCCAATAATTTCCCTATATAGCAGTGGAACCATTGTGGCTGACAGGTTTACAAAGAAGCAATTTCAAATTTGTGTACATTAAAAATAATGTATATATGTATATGTGCAATGGCCCAAGGGGGCAGCAAAATGATCTAATTGCCTCCAACTTGAAAAAACAACAAGCTGCAATGGTTTCAGTCCCCTCTTTGGGCTCAGTGGTATTAGAATGTATCATTAGGGAACTTCACATACATTTCCCTGTTAGTCAGAGACCTTTCCTTGCACATCCTGACCACTGCTGGGAAGTAATTGGTTTAGCTGTATACAGTAGAGAGGTGAAACAGTGTGGAATTAATGCAAAGAGAACATTTATTTGTAGAAATCACATCTTTTGAGCAGAGTATAAATAAATCACAGCTAAGATTGTCCTTTATAGGATTGTAGGGTTCAGTCTTGCTTGACAGGAAAATTGTTGTTTCTCTGGTAGGGGATCAGCCTGCTTACAGGGGGTCCCGATCTGTAGTTCTGTGATCTAAGATGTACGTACAGATCTGGAGATAATGGCTATGGATGAGAGAACATGCAGGTGAATAGAAGAAGGTATCCTAAGCCTAGTAATGATCCAGGGTCTTGAGAGTGAGAAACTTTATACATGAGCTGGCACAGATGTATGTGTTCATTATTAATATTATAAAGCCAGAACAAGGTTATCGGTGCTGTCATTTTTCATTAAGACTGGGGACTTTGCTCCAGGGAAAGTAAAAAAAAAAACGGCGAACTGGTTGTAATTTGCAGAGCAATGATGTTGTACAGAATGGCCAGAGGCTGGCAAACTTCTCCAACATCCAAGATCAACTTCCACATAATGATGATGTGACTCTAAAGGCCAGTGACATTATCCAAAAAATTGGAGAGACTGCAAATTAAACTGAACATGATGAATGGGAAGGTGGGGCGGGGAGGGCAAAAGGGGGGAACTGATGGATGGGAGAGAGCGAGGCTAGGATGGAGAGAAGCTGCAGGACTGTCTCTAGTCATAGAATGGCTGGCTCTATTCTGAGGAGTCCTCGTCTGTCAGAGATGTAATGTAAAGAGACAAGCTCCATACCAGCTTTGTTCCCAGGGAGCGAGACATTCGGCATTTTAATGTATTATTTTCATTGATTTATGTTCTTTCGCAGATCCAGTGAACCGTTTAAAGAAAGTGCTCTCAATTTAATCAGCCAACAAAGCTTTGGGAGAAATATATACACTCAAACACATCCACATGCAAATAATCAGAAAAACCTATCACTCAATTCTCAGAGGTGCTCAGCGTAGATTTGTAAATGTGCCTCCACCAGGTTACATCCAGGAGACCGATGTGGAGCCATCAAATCCCATAGTTTAAATCTATTTTGTAGATCACTTGTCACCATGGCAACATTTGTTTGCGTGACTTGCTGTGGCCATTTTAACTACCCAGGGAGGTAAATTCCTACAGTGTAATATCACTAGGACTAAACTGGAGAATTGATTACATGTGAGATTGCAGAGAGAACTATGTCATGATTAATGTGCACAGAAAACCAGGGAAGTGCACCCAGGAAAAGAGGTACTAGGCTTCATTACTTAGTAATAATGTGTCGCCTTCGATGTGACTCCTTGCAACCTCTTGACATTAATATTCAAGCCTATCTAATGTACATAAAATATCCATCCCTGATCCATCCACCTCCCCCAAATTTACACGTGGAAAAATGAGTATGAGTTTACAAATACAGAATTGCATTCCTTGGTTGTAAATTTCATTCATGTACATTAAATTGTGCGTGTTCATTGGTCATCACTGATAGATTTAATAACACAGATATAACAAGATTTGTGAAGGCATTGCCTGACCTAGACATCCCTTTTTTTGTAACTAGAGTCGCCCAATGATAAGTAGCAGGTACCCACCATTATTCTCTTTTATTGCTGAGGAAAGAGGCCAGTCACTGTGTTCGTTAAAAACTTAAAGCTTGAATATACAAGGGCGGTTCAATAAGTACCCGTGTTAGAAATGAAGACACCATTTTCGCCAAATTTTTTTATTTTTTACCTTGTCCCTTTTAGAAAGATACACACGTGCCTGCCATTTTTTTAACCCCTCCAAAAAATAGGATTTGTCGAACTCTCCAAAATATGCCTCAGTCTCAGCAATTACTTCCTCGTGTGGGCTAAATTTTTTTCCCGCAAGACATTTCTTCATGTTAGGGAACAAGAAAATATATGGGGGTTGCGGTAGCAATTCATAACGCAATTACGGAATAATGTGCTTGTGCGTTATTGTGGTGAAACAGCACCTTCTCATTCGCCAAATGCGGCCATTGTCTCCTTCAATTTTTTTGTCGAAGCAGTCCAATAACTCACTGTAGTTTTGTCCAGTGATTGTTCTTCCTTTTTCTAAAAAATCCATGAGTATGACGCTATTCGCATCCCAAAAAATCATCGCCATGACCATTCCGGCAGATGGGACTGTCTTCGCCTTCTTTGGAGCAGATTCACCGGGAGGAATCCATTGTTTTGCGTCGGTGACAACTCGACGCAAAAACTCCTTCGGATCGGTAACTGCATCTGCCGGGCGTCCTGGTCGCTCCTCATCAAAAACGAATGTTCATCCACATTTAAATTCGTTGAACCGATATCTAACTGTGGTCATAGATGGGAAGTGTCCCCATAAACAACATCCAACTTTGCTTTTATCTCCTCACATTTTTTCCCATCCAAAAATAAAAAGCGAATTACCGAACGATACTGCTCTTTTTCCATCTTAGCGAAAATCTAACATGATAACACTAACTTCCCTCAGGAACGCCCTCTGTCTTCAAACACGCCCTCGTACAGCATCCCCCAGTGCTAACCTTTGTAATAGCTCAGACTATCATAGGGGATACTAAAGCTGAACACTCTTATACTGACCTACAATGCAACAAAGGGAGCTTATTTCAACCAGCCAACAGCTTTTTTTATTTTCCATATTATTTGTATTTCCATGAAAATATCCTCATATCAGCATATGAAAACAATAGCTATCAAGTTAGATAATATAGATAACATACATAATCTCCAACTTAAAACAAATGATAGTCTCGTCTTATCTCCTGTCCCTCCCTGTTCGATAATCTTTGCACTGGGCACAGAATATGTCCTGAAAGCTTTCCTATTTCTTTCTCCCAACTACTGTGTCTATGGTGCTTTTCCAGGATACAAGATTTATTTAGACTTAGAGGCCACCATTGGTACAGCATTTTTTACATGTTAAAAATAAAAACTAGTTCAACCCCTTTAAGACGAAACCATTTTTGCACTTTAAGGGGTTTTCTGAGACGTAAAACAAAAACTGCTATGTGGCTGGAAGGGGGCTGCTTAAAATAATAAACACGTACTTACCTCACCAGGCCAGTGTCTCCTGGCCCTTTTGTTTACTGCACTAAGACCAGCTTCCGGTTGGCCATGCCAACCCGTTACCATATCTTACCACTGTATCAGGCGCTGGGATACGGGTAGGCACGGCCGGCCACTTCAGCCAGCCAAAGCTGCTCTGAGCTCAACTTCCATGCTCCTGGACACAAACCAGGGAGCCACATCGTAGCTTTGAAGGCTCTGCCCCATTTTTTCTTATCTGACAAACGTCACTTTATATGGTTATAACTTTTAAACACTTTCACTTACCAAAGTGATTTTGAGATTGTTTCTCTGTCACATGCTGTACTTCATGGTAAATTTTGGGTTGAAAAGTTTTGGGTTTATTTATTTAAAAAAAAATTTAAAATGGCACCATTTTTTATCTAGTTTTTTAAACAGATTTACAGAAACACTCAAATTAATAACTTGCTAACATTTCCCATATGTCTGCTTTATATTTTCATAGATTTTTTACTATGTCTGCGTATTTTATTTAGATGTCACAAATCGAACATTGGTTTTCCATATTTTCAAGGAGATTTCAGAATTTAAGTTTATGGGGGTCATTTCTGTCTGTTATGATCTGTGAAAAAGTATAATATTAGAAACCCCCTATATTTAACTCCATTTTCAAATCTCAAACCCTCAAAATAACAGCTTTTAAGAAGATTATTAACTCTTTGAAATCTTCATAGTAATTAAAACAAAATGGAGGTGAAATTTTGAATGGTCCAATTTTGTCAGTAATGCATTTATTTATCCCTAAAATTTACACATTCACAAAAATTAAAAAGAGAAAACCAATCTTAAAATTTATTACACAATTTCTCCTGAGTACAGAGACACCCCACAAGCGGACGTTACTTGTTGTGTTGGCGCACAGCAAGGTGTAGATGGCAATGCATTAGCCAGTTTTGTTCTATAGAATTTAGTGGTTTTCAGTTGGTTAATGGAGTACTTTTGTAAGCTGTAAAATATGTGTTTCTCCATTAATGTTGACATGTAAGGGCTTATTTTTTTTTGGATTAAATGCATTTTTCATTAAAAATATTTCGGGGTGGCTATGATCTATTCATTAAAAATGTATTAACTTTGTTGAGGGGGTTGTAAAAAAACATCAATTCTGTAGTTGTTTTTTTACTTTTTTTTGGTGGTCACCATATATCCTAATTAACATGTTATCTTTATTCTACAGGTCAGTGTGATTACGGTGATACCAAAATTTTATTTTACAACAGTGCCATTTTTGTTAAGATACTTTTTAAAATCACATTTTATTGAATTTAATTTGGGACAAAATAGGCAAAATCATCATCTATGCTGTTTTTTTTTTACCCCTGTTTATGTTGGGGGTAATCCATATGTGTGGATTCAAATATTTTATTGTACGGGTCATTACGGATGTGGCCATACTATATATGTGGGGCTTGTATGGTGATTTTCACTTTTGTTATCGTTTATGTATTTTATATGTAATGGGGCTATGCGGGCTTATTTCATTTATTTTTCTGAAAACTTTTTTAAAAATTATTTTTTTTACTTGTCCCACTATGCGACATGAACAAGCAATCATTCCATTGCTTGTTTATTATAATACTCTGCAATACTGATGTATTACAGAGTTGTAACGTCCATGCCTAAACGTCACTCTATCCGCAGTTGGCAGAATAGATGGCTTTTATTTGTGTGTGGACTGTGGCTTAGTGTTTGTGTTTGGATTAAGCGGGCCACACCCTGCTCCTTGCATTTCAGCCCTGCCCAGCAAGGGTTACTAGCCTGATGGACAGTTTACCTAGTGTGTTGCTGGAGGCACGTCCGGGAACTGCCTTATATACCCGCCTATTCCCATCATACCTGGCTGGTTATTTCAAGTCTTACCTGTGTATCTAGTGCTCTTGCTATCTTGTTTGGTATTCTGTGTTTTGTATCCGATTCTGTACCTTTGCTTCCATCTTGGTTTTGACCCGGTTTGTTTGTCTCTGCTTGTCTGCCTGTAGAGAGTTTGTCCCTCAGTATCGTTTACCTCCTGTGTTATCCTGCTTTCCCTTTCTCAGACCTGTTAGTATTCTGTGCACCAGTGTGAACACTGGTCTATTCCTGGAATTCGGTTACCTGTCCGCTCCACCATCCAGCGGTTGCCAGACGAAGTAAGCCTTCCCTGTCATCTTGTAGGGTCACTCTGGGACCATCATTTAGGTTCCTGATAGTGGGTTCGCCCTTATCAGAGCGGTTTATCTGCTTTAGGCAGGGCCTTAGCCTCAGGGACGTCACAGGGTGAGTTTGCCACCACTTACCTGGTCTGGCAGCTAGCGCCAAGCCTGGTTTTGGTTGTAAAGTTGCTGGACAGGTGCTGACAAGGGTATTATCATTGTCAGCCTATGCCTTACAGGCATTTACCATGAACAGCCCATGGGTCCTAGAGCTGACCCCAGGGTTGTCCCAATAACAATTGGTTTTTTTCCCACACAACTTAGTTTCTCTTGCAACCATTTTTTTTTTCCGCTCAATTTTGGCACAGCTTTTCAATGCTTAATTTTTCCCCTTCTTCTAGTTTACCAACACTTTTATTTTGAACAATTATTTGGGACATAATTAGACCAACAAAAAGCAAGTCTACCAACTTCTAAACCCTTTAAAATAATGATTGTCCCCAATATGTACTTTATAACATGATACAGTATTACACCATGTGCTGATAGAATGCATATGTCTATAGGATTCAAAACTCAAGTCTGGAGAGATACATGTAGACGTAAAAGCCCTTTTTATATTGATGCATATTATTAACATATCAACGGACAGTAGTAGCTGCTGGAGCTGCTTTATATTCATAGCTAAAAGCAGTTGTTTAGAAATATACAGAAAGATAGTTGATTCGCTGCCTCACATGACTATCAATTTGCATAAGCTGTGGAATATTAAAACATCTGTTGTAATCCTGAATAAACCTGTCCATAGACTATAAAACCCATATTTGGTGAAACATTTTTATACCTCTTAGATTCATGTGGCTTTATTGGATATGTGTTCTTATGTGTGTTCTTTAAAACTATGTACACCCATAGATGAGTTTTATCTTTCGTTTAAGACACTGGTTGACAACAACTTATAAAGTGTCCACAGGGTCATCCATGATATTGCATTTCCATTGGTGCATTAGCCATCTGCACTAAAAATAGATCATTATAGGTTTAGTTCAGCCAGGCACATGAAGTTCTTGGTAGGTCTTCTACAAAGAGATTTAAAGCTGCAGACAGTGCTTGGTAGCTGCATAGGAGTTCTGTGTAGCCATTGCTTTATTTGTGTTTCAAGTAGAAGTAGCACAGTGAAGAATCTATTTATATTCCAGGATTGTAGCTGGATGTGGAGAACATTGGTGCACTGGTTTGCTGCACAGCCCCTCCCTCCTACCTGTAGCAGCCTTATGTTTTAATATTGCAACAGTTATGAAGGTGCTGTGCTGTGTCAAGTGAAGAAATCTTACACATCAGTGCACCCAAGTGCTCTGAATCCAGCTATTACCCTGCAATATAAATTCATCACAGTCCTTCTCAGGGTCGCATCTGCCATGAGGCAAGATGAAAATCTCGCAGAGCCCTTTAGGGGGCAGCAAAGTTTCCTATTCTAATGTGTGCAACTCAGCCGCCCATTAGCACCCAAATTGCCCACCAGGTAGATACTGTCTCTTTAAACCGCTTAATATGCAGAGAGACCCAAGACCTATATGGCTGTCTGTGACACTCCTTACTATGACATCACACCGCCTGTGTCTCTGCAGGGAGCCACAGCTGACTGAAGAGGCGGGAGAAGAAAGCGGCGCAGCAGCACATTAAACTGGGGGAGGCTGGGTATTGTTTATAGTGGGGAGGGTTTATATATATATTAATGTGGTGCTGGATACTGTTTATACTGGGAGGGGGGCAGGAGTCTGTATATAATTATATGGGACCAGGTACTGTTTATACTGGGGTGGGTCTATATATTTATATGGGGCCAGATACTGTTTATACTGGGGGGTCTGTGTGTAACTAAACTATACATGTATGGCTGCATATAATCCAAATAAACTGTGGGTGGCTATGTGTGAGGCTATATATAAATTAACTGTGGGGCTTCTAAATACAATAATACTGGGGTGGGGGAATCTATATATGAGGCAAATTAATAATTAAACTGTGGGGGGGCTATATGGGAGTCTGTATATAGTCCAACTGAGGGGGATCTAATTATGGGGGCAAGATATTATAGGGGGCGCTATATATTTACATTGGTCAGAGTAGAGTAATAAAGTCCTCTTCCTGATGGAAGAAATTGTCATCTATAAAGTACTAGATTAATGACTCTCAGAACCTGTACAGTAGTCAGTCAGTGTCAGGTCAGTGAGCTTGTCAGTGTCTGTGGGGATGTTAACAATTGTTAGTAAAGTTTTCAGCATTTACTGAAGGGGGACATAATTTTAATTTTCTACTCAGGCAGCAAATATGCTAGGATCGGCCCTGGTCCTGCTCCTACACACAACACACACAGGATTACTATTCAACATTGCCTGCAGCTTTGTAAGGTCAAAACTGATGAAAGATTTCCTTTAAATGGAACCTGTCATCAGAAATTGGCCTAATAAACCACTACCCATATGCTGTCAAGCAGCTGAGCAGCTTCTACATGATGTTTCTTTAATGGCCTGGTGGCATCATCCAGAAAATCAACTTTGAAGTTAGATGTAAAATGGTTTTATGCAGTCAAGAAGGCGGAGAGTTTAACACTGAAGTCAAGCTTTCATTGTCTTAGAATGTCCCCTTCACTGTAATTAATGGTCCTTCATCCAGGGACATCACTGATAAGATCTCCGGAAGTCTGGCGGGTGATGTCAATCACATGGTAGGAGGTGTTCAGAGGAAGAGAGAGCTTGACTTCAATGTTAAACTCTCCACCTCCCTGACTTTATAAATCTAACTACAAAGTTGATTTTCTGGATGATGCCACCAGGCTGAAACACGATTTAGAAGCTGTTCAACTGCTTGACAACATACTGGTAGGGGTTTATTAGACCACTTTCTGATTACAGGTTCCCTTCAAATGGGTTGTGCAGAGTTAATAAATAAAATACAGTTGTTTTCTAGAAAAAGAAATGCCGGAAATCTATCATCAAAATCCAGCATGATAAACCAGGGACACTTACTCATGGATCCAGGCACCATGACCGTGGTAATCTTCTTAAATTTATTATCCATGGCCTCCTTCCTTCTAAAATCAACATTTAAAATTATACTAATGAGAATTTAAAAAGCCATTTGTGTCGCAAGATCAAGCACTCACATACACTGGAAAAAATCAGGTGAACTTCGGCGGACCTCGGCGCAGCAGCGACACCTGGTGAATATCGGCGCATGGACCTTACTGAATCCCGGCAGAACCCGAATCAGCGTCGGAGAACCCGCCGCTGGATCGCGACTGGACCGGGTAAGTAAATGTGGCCCATTATGTTAGAAACTGTAGAAGGGAACTTAATGCATGCTCATGCCTATACTCCACCCATGGAGGTGACATCAGGGATAAGATGTTTCCTTTCATCACGTGAAAAGATTTTTGTATCCAGACAATGTAGAGTTTACAATCCTTAGTATTTAGAATGGTTTATATTATTATTCTGGACCTCTCCAAGTAAAATTAGTAGGGATTTTCGAAGTTCTGTGTTACAGTTGGATGTCATGACAGCAATGCTGAGAGATCACTGAGGAATTTACTGAACTCTCTCTATTGGCGACGCCCTACACATCAGGAGCAACGGAAAAGGCTTAGTAACTTCTACTAAAAAAATGTACTGCTATGAAAATTACTTCTATGAAATCAAAATAAAATAATAAGGAACATGAAGTTTGCCATTTGACAAAGTTATTGCAGATGAGTGTGTGAAATTGTCAGTGACATTTCAGTCCAGAATAGTCAATATTACATCCATTTACAGAGTGAGATATTGCATTGTTGACTTGTCACAGAATTGACGCCCTGTCGTTCATCTTCCTTGCAAGGAATCAGCTTCTCTGCTTATAAACAATAGAACAGAAATCCTGAATATGAAAGAGACTTGTTTAGACGACTGCAGAGCCTGCTGAGATAGAGGTAGTGACCTTCATATGTCCATCCGGAGGCCAGAAGAAACACCGGGAACCTACATTACTGAAAATCTACACTATTTCAATTATTCTGTGCTATGTAAGTGAAGATAATTGTAAAATGACATAGAGACATCACAGAAGGTAACACTGTTAGAGATGGGCGAATCGATTCTAACGAAGTGGAATTCGGTCTGAATTTCAGGGAAAATGTGATTCGTCACGAATCCGAAGTTTACGGTGATTCGTGGGAACTACCGTTTTTTTTCTCCTTTATTACCAAAATGGGTGCGAGCACAACGTGTTACATGGGGCAGAGAACTATGGGAAGAAGAAAGGAACACCCTAGATCAGTGGTGGCGAACCTATGGCACGGGTGCCAGAGGCGGCACTCGGAGCCCTCTCTGTGGGCACCCAGGCCATCTCCCCAGTATGAAGTTAACCAGACAGGACTCAAAGAATCTTCCTACAATGACAGGCGAATTTGCCCTCCTCCTTTCAACTTGGTTGGTGTCTTTAGGGGGCTGAACGATTGAAAGTTGTCAAAGAACAAGGAGAAATAAATTACAGCTTAAATTGCTGTGCTGGCACTTTGCAATAAATAAGTCGCTTTTGGTGGAAGTTTGGGCACTGAGGCTCTAAAAGGTTCGCCATCACTGCCCTAGATCACAGACCTGTAAGCCAATCAGCGACTGGCTGGCTTATGTGATGTCACACAGCCCTATGAAAACAGGCAGCCATTTCCAATCTCAGCATTTCACACTGAATGTTCTGTCATCCAGCATCCAGCTGCTTGTGCTGTACTGTGTACCCAAATAGCAGTTCCTTTTTGTTGCTGAAGCGAATAGGAAGAAATCTGTGTAAAATCCACACAGTTTCTGGAGTGATTTCTGCTCCTATCCCAGGGTGTCCATTTTGGGGATCTGTACACCCCAAATAGAAGTTTTTTTTGCTGCTGAAGTGAATAGGAAGAAGTCTGTGTAAAATGCACATAGTTTCAGAAGTGATTTCTGCTCCAATCCCAGGGTGTCTGTTTTGGGGTACCTGTATACCGCAAAATTCAATATTTTTTTGCTGCTAAAGTTGATAGCAAGAAATACGTGTCAAATCCACATCGTTTTTGTAGTGATTTTTACTCCAATTACAGGATGTCCGTTTTGGGGGATCTGTATACCCCAAATTGCAGCTCTTTTTTGTTGTGGAAGTTAATAGCAAGAAATCAGTGTCAAATCCACATAGTTGCTGGAGAGATTCTTGCACCCAGGGTGTACATTTTGGGGGAGCTGTATACCCCAAATTTCAGTTCTTTTTTGGCAAAGACGTAATTTTGTCAGGGAAATTATAATGAATGATGCATGTGGCATCTCTAATCTTCAAATTCAAATTTAAATTAAAAATTTCAAACTTCAAATTCATTTCAAACTTCAAACTCTGTCATTGTTCCACACTGTGGCCTACCATTTTGCTGCCACCTCCAGAATTTGTCATTGTTCCACTCTCTGACCTCCCGCGGCTGCTGCCACCTCCACGCTCTATCATTGTGCCACACTGTGGACTACCATGTTGCTGCCACCTCCAGAATTTGTCATTGTGCCACTCTCGGACCTCCTGATGCTGCTGATGCCACCTCCACACTCTATCATTGTGCCACTCTGTGGCTTACCAGGTTGCTGCCTGCACTCATATATACATTAATACACCAATACATACAGTATAAACAAACGCATACAGAATATACACACATACAGTATTTACACATCCATATGTTTATACAAACATACCGTATATACACATCAAATTTGAACATCTACTGTATTCATACATATAGTGTATTTATACTAACATATACAGTATACACTCACCGTTTATACACATACATGCAGTATAAAACACACTATATACACACATAGAGGGTCATTTATCATATGCTGGTGATCGTGCCGATGCGGTTCAGCCGGATACTTCAAGAGCCCCGGTCCTGGGCAGGGCCTGGCGTAGAAATAAACACAACCAGCAAATTTTCGCATTTGAAAATCAACCGGCTGCAGGGATTGCGTAGGCGCTGGGGCAGGAATGCCTGGAGCCGGCCCACTCATCGTTGGCCGCACCCCACTAGCGTGAAGGAGGGGATTGGGGAAAATAATTGCAAGAGCTAGCTATAAGCTAGAATTTGCAATTATTTTAGGGCTTCTACGCCACTGCGTATACATACAGTGCATACATACACAGCATACACACATACAGTGCATACTTACACAGCATACACACATACAGTGCATACACACACACCATGCACACATACAGAGCATACACAAACACCATGCACACATACAGTGCATACACACACACCGTGCACACATACAGTGCATACACACACACCATGCACACATACAGTGTGTACACACATATACATACACACCCACATATACCCGCATATACATACACACCCACTTATACCCACATATACATACACACCCACATATACCCATATATACATACACACCATATATACCCATATATACATACACACCATTTATACCCATATATACATACACACCATATATACCCATATATACATACACACCATATATACCCATATATACATACACACCATTTATACCCATATATACATACACACACAATATACACATATATACATAAACACATACAGATAACATTACTTGCTTTTTTGGTCCTGGTGGGCTGGTCTTCTCTTATTCCAGATCAGCAGGCTGTGATGGCTGGCCAGCTGGCGGGGGGAAGTGCAGGCCGTTGAGAGGACATGTTGGCCTGCAGGTGGGAGGAACGTGAACATGGACGGAAGGCAGTGCCGGCCGGCGCGAGGATGCATCGGCCGCCAGGCGGGAGGAAGTGCCCGCCGGAAAAAAAGGACCTGTCCGCCGACGGGTGGGAGAAAGAGATCGTGCCAGCTGACGAGTGGGTGTAAGTGCCGGACGGCCGGCAGGTGGGAGGTACATGCCGGCGGGCGCGTGGGAGGGTGGATAAAGAGTGAAGAGGACGCACCGGCGGGATGGAGGGCGGGCCATGAGTTTGGGGCGGGTAGTAGAGTGCGGGCCAGCACAGGGCAGCTCTTCATTCAGCACAGCAGGCGGAGAACGGTACTAATAAATTGTGGTATCGCCGTCCATCCCGGGCTCCTGTACAGCTCGGGCCTCGTAGCAACCGCTACAGCTGCTACGGCTGTTGTTACGCCACTGATTGTGACACTCTGTGGGATCCTGCAGCTGCTACCACCACCTCCACACTCTATCATTGTGCCACTCTGTGGCTTACCATGTTGCTGCCACCTCCACACTATGTTATTGTGCCATTCTGTGGCCTACCATGTTGCTGCCACCTAAAGAATTTGTCTTCGTTCCACTCTCTGACCTCATGCTGCTGCTGCCATCTCCACACTTTGTCATTGTGTCACTCTGTGGCCTACTAGGTTGCTGACACCTCCACACTCTGTCATTGTGCCACTCTGTGGGCTCCCGCTGCTTCTGCTGCTGCTGACGCCATCTCCATAATCTATCATTATGCCACTCTGTGGCCTTCCAGGTTGCCGCCACCTCCACACTTTGTCATTGTGCCACTCTGTGGCCTACCATGTTGCTGCCACCTAAAGAATTTGTCATCATGCCACTCTCTGACCTCATGCTGCTGCTGCCACCTCCACACTTTGTCATTGTGCCACTCTGTGGCCTCCTGCTTCTGCCGCCACCTCCACACTCTGTCATTGTGCCACTCTGTGGCCTAGCAGGTTGCTGCCACCTACACACTCGGTCAATGTGCCACTCTGTGGCCTACCATGTTTCCGCCACCTCCATAATTTGTCATTGTGCCACTCTGCGGCCTACTCATACTGCTGCCAACTGACCGCTGTCTCCCTGGAGCACCCTGCGATTTCCATAATGCTGTTTTCACCCTCCACCACTCTATGACATTGCCACTATGTTTGATTTTTTTCACTTCATTTCATTTGTCAGAAGGAATGAAAAGCCTCAGGACTGATAGCCAAAAGCAGGAGTGGATACAGAACACAGGGGACATGCAAATATCGCAATTACTGGTCATTTCTTTGGATCCACTTCTGATGGATTATTGAGCGATTGAAAGCGGACACTGACAGATGAAATGAAGGGCAAAATGATCTGTGATGTCAATGCAAAATTACTGCCTACACCCTCTCAACTCTTTTGGGGGGTTTCTACATGTATCCGCGTTTAACAGAACAGGTCCTGTCTTAATCTATGGAATCATCTGATGTCAGTGTAAAAAGAGTGCACTCTTTAATGTTATAATGGAATCTTGGCCCTCAGCTCAGTCCTTTCGAGCTGGCACAAATGTTCCCTTGTCAGGCTGCGTTCCCGTTCACTTATTTTGTGAAGTTGGCCCCTGTAAGTGCCCATGGAATTGAAGAGTGAAGTGATTCTAAGAGCAGCGGCTGTCACATACATGCTCATATTTGAGCATGGCATAACGTTCTACAACACCCTACAGGCTCTCTGCAGCCAGGAAATACCTGTTTTTTAACGTGATTCGTCATGATTCGATTCAGATTCGGTCTCCACTAATGAGCAGTAGGAGCACCATCCTACCTGCCCACTCTCTCTCCTGCCCCATTATCAGCAGTATCAGTGTGCTGGGGACACTAATAGTGCTGTGTCCCATAGAGTACAGGGAGTACCATATGTTGTGGAAATACCAGTTTAAGGTTTGTTAAAAATCCATGGCGGATGTGCCATTGGCAAATTTATGCCTCATGTACATTGTGTTATTAGCTATTTTCAGTATAAAATGAAAACTTGATAGGGATTTAAATATAAAAGACTGACTTAGTATTTAAGGAAAACATTTTCTTGATATATCCTGTAGCCTCATATTACTCCAAATGTCACACAATGTGTGAGAATGTGGTGTATGGAAGTGACAATCGTGTACACATTGCTTGACATGACTGTTACCCTTGAGAAGCATAGCTCTGGATTTTACAATGTGACCTGGTCCTGCGGCTACTGATTCATCACACAATATTTGACTTCATTATCAGCTATTTTATATTTCTGTTACTTATGATACAAGGAAATAACAGTAAATGCATGTGTCACATCTCCACATTATTGTGGCAATGAGATCAGCAAAAATGAAGCGCAGAAAATCTGTAAAATGCTTGCAAAATAAAAACAACTAAAATGGTATAGAGTAGAATTATTTTGGCTGCAGACTTTTTAAAATAATGTTTTTGTTAATCAGACATCTTGAAGGAAACCTACCACTTGTAGTGGCAGGTTTCTGATGGAAATGGTGGCTTCCCAGGAGCAGGTGGTGCTCCATCTGGCGGTGCTTCATCTGGACCCACTATTGAGGAGGTTGATTAAATGTTGACTGGATAAGCATTCCTGACACCCAGGACACAATTGTTTAATGGCTGTTCCTGATGAATTCCCAGTAAAGCTGCTGTAAAGTTTACTTTGGGGCATTAATACTTGAATTCACTCCATCGGATGGAACGCCATTGCACTTTACCTGTACTGTAACAAACTCGTCCAGAGAAATAAAAATCTATTTAACTGGCTTCTGGTTTTCATGTTTAAATATCTTGTATGTTATTCAACTATTAGTCTGGGCTCAATCACTTGAGGCAAAACTAGGTCTGTCATATGAAGCTGCTCAGTGTCTTTATTACAATGAAATGTGGGAAATTGAAAACAATGCCTTATTTTGCTACTTTGAATGGCAGGTCCCTTTAAATGCCTGTCTCCAGAATTTTACCACTGACTAATATTGCCTGCTAATAGTGTTACAAGTTATTCCCCCCCATATTGCCTAAAAATAGCTGCCAGTGAGGCACTGTAGCTTAATTACAGCTATTCTGATATGCAAATTAGATTACCTGACTCTTCTCGGTTGGCAGAGAACATGCACCTATATTTTTACTGGACAGCTCGAGTGTCTTCCAATCACTGCCCCACCCAATTGTATTTGGGCACTCTGTCAATATTCAACAAGTCATAAAAAGAAAATATTAAACCCCTTAGCGTCCCGCCGTAGGCTGTACTGCGACAAGCTTCCGACGCTAGTCGCTCATCAGTACGCTTAATGAGCACGCATACTATTAGAATTGTCACCACGTCTCGCGACGTGGTGACATCGGGATGAGATTTGGGTGACAGAGGCAGGAGGAGTTCCTGTCTCTGTCACCCGACCAATCAAATCGGTCCCGATCGCCGTGATTGGCCAGTCAAACCTGACTGGCCAATTACGGCGATTTTAGGCTAAAAACGTGGTTTTAGCCCTTTCCTCTTCCTCCAGCGGCACAATTTTGGTTTGGTATCGCTGGAGAGAGCGTTACTGTGTGCACCAAAATACACTTTTACACTATAAATAGTGTTCTGATCCTTATCTGATCCCTATAGTTCCCTACAAATTCCCATCCCTATCTGTTTTTTCCTGTGATCCCACGTGTCTTCCGTTTTTCCCTCTGTCCCTTCTGAACCCAAACGCACTTTTCAGTGCGCTGTGTTAGCGTTGTTCTGCACTGGACGCACTTTTCAGTGCGCCATGTGAATAGCGCTGCACAGAATCTTTTAGCGGTAGTTAGTCTTAGGGCAAGCTAGGTGCATTTGTAGCGCCTTTTTGCGCGGTGCACATAGGTTTTTTTTTTTAGCGCCGTAGGTGTACCAGTAGCTACTTTTTGTGTGTGCCATCTGTGCGGCTTGTCCGTGTAGTTTGGTGTGCATTATATTTTTTTTTTGTGTGCCTGCTAGACGGTTTATCCGTGTAGTTTGGTGCACATTATCTAATTTTTCTAGTTCTATATGGGGATGATGGTCCCTTTTACTTATCATCATCCTCCTGCTCATCTTGGCAAGAAATTAGGAATATATATTTACCTCAAATTCCTTCTGAATGTATCCGTTTTAGGGCTAAATTGGAAAGATTGAAATCAAAAATTGAAATTTCAAAATTTCCACTCCATTTTCATATGCTTCCGGAAAAATAATTAAAGGGTTAACAGATTTCTTAAATGCTGATTTGAATAGGTTGAGATGTTAGGTTCATAAAATGGTGTTACTTGTGGGGGTATATAGTACATAAGTCTTTATAGGGCACTTCCAAACTGAATTGATCACCAAAAAGTTTGCATTTTTCAAATTTCAAGAAAATCTGAGAAGTTGCTACTAAAACTTCAAACCTTCTCACATCCATAAAAATAATGGAAACGTAAAACAAATTATGGATATAAAAAGAAGACCAATGGCAAAAGGTTTCTATCAAAAAAAATTTGTGGTATCACTTTTTGTCTAAAAATTATAACATTTGAAACTTTGAAAATAGTCATTTTTTTCAAATTTTTCCTAAATTTTTGAATTTTTACCCCCCAAAAAAGGAACGGATCACCGAAATGACACTACTAACATTAACTACAATGTCTCACAAAAAAACAATCTCAAAATCACAGAGATATCTTAAAGCGTTGAAAAGTTATTACCACAGGAAGAGACACTGGTCAAATTTCCAAAAAAAGTTGCGAGCCTTAACCTGTAAACAGGCTGCGTCCTTAAGGGGTTAACACCTAGGCGCACCACAACGTTATACTACATCCCCGGGGCTAGATGCTAGATGCACCGGGACGTAGTATAACGTCCAGCTTCTGGGACCAGCTCACGATCGGAGGCGGTACCGGAAGCAGCGGCTGTCTATCACAGCTGACACCACGCTATAACACCCGTGATCGGAGCCGACTCTGATCGCAGGTGTTAACCCATTACACACCACGGTCAAGCATGTTTACACTGCTCTACAATAAAATAGTATTGTAGAACAGTGTATGGAACTTAAACCAGCGATCAGAGCATCACTGGTTTAAGTTCAAGTATGTATAAGTAAAAATATGCAAAAACACTTACAACTACACATAATTGATAAAAAATAAATACATAAAAATACAACCCTAAAATGTCACTTTCCCATAAAAAAACTTAGTAAAGTATAAAAAACAAAAAAAACCCTGCATATTTGGTATTGCTGCGTCCGTAACAATCTGCATAATAAAACAGAATTGTGTTGGACCCGCACGGTAAACGCTGCAGGAAAAAACACAAAGTTACGAAAATTTTTTCATTAATACCCTATAAATGCTCTAAAGTGATTTTAAAAATTTTATGCACTCTAAAATAAGCCCACTAAAAAGAACTGTTCTTGCAAAGAATAAGCCCCTAACCAGATTTGTCAGCCTAAAAATAAAGTTATGCATATGAAAAGATGGTGATGCTAAAATGAATAAGAGATTTTCTCAGTTTTTATTCAGTACAATTAAATAAAATGCACACATTTGGTATCCCTGCGTCCGTAACAATCTGCATAATAAAAACAATAGGTATTAGATCCAAAGTGAACCCCGTAAAAAAAACCTCAAACTCTATGAAAAGATTTTTTATTAATGCACTTTAAAAATGCTCTAAAAAGTGATCTAAAATAAGACCACTAAAAAGAACAATCATTCTCGCAAAAAATAAGCCCTTAAACACATTTGTGAGGTGGAAAATAAAGTTATGCATATGAAAGACGGTGATGCTAAAATTATCAACAATTTAGCCAAATTACTTTTTATTCAGTAAAAATGGGAAATTAAATAAATTAAGTATTTTCGTAAATGTGGCGACCCATAAAATAAAAATATACTATTTTATGGTATGGTTAACGGCCAAAAAACGACAATTTTCCTAAATGATTTTCATTTCCTCCACCAACAGAGTTAATAAAATCTCACCAATTAGCTATAGATGCCCCAAAATTACGCACCAGAAAAGTGCGTCTCATGTGGCAAAAGAAATAAGCCCCTACAGGTCCACAATAAAAAAGAGAAAAATTATAGCCTGTACAATGTGACATAGCAGATCTGCTCTGCATGGCCTCCTTCCCTTCTATACCCGGCCGTGCGCCCATACAGCAGGTCACCACCACAAATGGGGTATCTGTGTGCAGACTGCACCTCCATTTTGTTTTAACCCCTATAAAACACTTAAAGGGTTAACAAACTTCATAAAAGTGGTTTTTCATACGTTGAGGGGTTTAGTTTCCCTAATGGGGTAATTTATGAGTCTCTCTATTATTTAGGCCTCTCAGTGTCAATTAGAAGTTGAGCAGGTCCATCTAAATACGGGTTTTGGTGATTTTACAAAAAATGTGAAAAATGATACCTAAATTCTGAGCCTCATAACATTCTAGTAAAATATGTGGAATCTTAAAAAACCATCCAACATAAAGCAGACATTTGGGAAATGTAAGTTATGAATTTATTTGGGTGCTATGACTATCTGCATCAAAAGTAGAAAATTTAGAACGTTGAAAATATTTGCCAAATTTTGTTTGTTTTCATAACTAAACACAAGATTTCATCCAAATTTTTAAACTAATTTGAACTACAATGTGTCACGAGAAAACAATCTCAAAATCCCCTGGATACTGCCTGTGACGTCCTACAATCTGCGCTGAGCCGGCTGCAGACACTGCACCCCCAGGCCCTCTTTCTGGTGTCTGGAGATTTTAACCACGCTTGTCCAACATCTGCATTGTCAAATTTCACACAGTATGTATCCTGCAACACAAGGGAAAATAAAACACTGGACCTCTTTTTTGCCAACATGAAGGAGGCATATAAGTCATCAGCCCTACCTCCCTTGGGAAGAGCAGATCACAACATTGTGCACCTATGCCCTGTGTACCTACCTCTTGTACAGAGAGAACCAGTTGCTATCCGCACAGCGAGGATATGGTCTGCGGAGGCTGAAGAGGCTTTGAGGGATTGTTTCAATACAAATGTATACATCCCCCTGCAGGATTCTTATGGGGATGACATTGATGGCATAACGCACTATATTAACTTCTCTGATGACTCTGCAACAGTAGGCCTCATTACAGGTGAGAACGACAGGGAGTACAAGAAACTGATACGGAAATTTGTGGACTGGTGCCAGCGAAAACCACCTTAGGATTAATGCTGGGAGACCAAGGAGATGTGGTGGACTTTCGTAAGCACAGTCCTCCTTCTCAACCAGTGTTTTCATGGGACGACCTTGAGGCAGTGAAGTCCTATAAGTACTTGGGTGTCCTCCTCAACAATAAACTGGAGTGGGCAGAGAACATAAACGCACTTCACAGGAGGGGTCAGAGCCGGCTACACCTGCTGAGTAGGCTGAGGGCATTCGGAGTGCGGGGGGCTCTTCTTAAGACCTTCTTCAACTCTGTAGTGGCACCAGCCATCTTCTTTGGCATAGTCTGTTGGGGAAGCAGCATCTCAGCGAGGGAGAGGAGCAGACTGGACAACCTGATTAGGAAAGCCAGATCTGACCTGGGGGGTCCTCTTGACACTGTGCAGGTGGTAGCTGAGAGGAGGACACTGGGTAAGTTGAAGTCTATTCTGGAAAATCGCTCCCATCCCTTGCATGAGACTGTGGTGGCATTGGGGAGCACCTTCAGTGACCGACTGCTTCACCCCGAATGTGAGAGGGAGCGTTATCGTAAGTCATTCCTCCCCGCTGCCATCAGGCTGTTCAACAAACAGAAGTAACCTGCGCCCCCCACCTAACCAGTCCCTGCAGGTCCCATCCACAGACTAAACATCCAATAATGACGTCATTGCTTGTCTCTTTGTTGTCTTTTCATCCCCCTTTTCTTTTTGTTCATTTATCCCTAATATTATTGTTGTCATAGTTTGTACTTCACTCTCTATACCCTCTCTGCTGCTGTAACGCTGTGAATCTCCCCACTGTGGGACTAATAAAGGATTATCTTATCTTATCTTATATCTCATAGCGTTCCAGAGCTATAACCACTTATAGTGACACAGGCCAGATTTGAAAAATGGGGCCGCGTCCTTTATGCCAAAAGATGCTGAGTCCCGTAGGGGTTAAAGGAATTAGTCTTGTCATGTGACCAGTGACATCACAGGTCCTTAAGCCTAACAATTGCAAACTATGATATTACAGCAGGCTCCATAGAGGATAAAGTCCATGAAGGCTGCTGTGATTTCATGTGATCAGGTGCATACTGGGGGGGGGATGTTTAAGAGGCTAAAGGACCTGAGATGTTACCCTGCTCAGCTGACATGCACTGAATAGTAAAGAGGCATGGGAGGAGCTGGCCAAGCAGGACACATTCCCTCTGCCATGTAATATAAAATGATAAATGGGGATGTAATGAAAAAAATTTTGGCTAAAAGGGTGTCAGTTAATTGGGCTGTATAGTAAGCTGGTTCTGGCTGTGTATGCAAAGTGTTGACCGGTTCCTTAACGAAGCATGACCTATGAGTCTGTCTCAGCTTGTAGTTAAGGTAGCTGCCTTTTCATGGGGTTTTTTCAATTTCCCACCTTAGACAATGTATTTGCATATTTCCTAGTGGAGCAGCAATGGCTTTAAAGTTTTTCCCACAAAAGAAAATGCTCACATTTCAATCCCTTAGTGATGTTTACACCACTTTAACCCTTATTTTACAATGTTACTCAGCTTTATTACAATTTTGTTTAATCCATTTATTGAAGGAAACGACAAACGTGAGTAAAGTAGATTCCAAAATGCGAAGGGTGGTCTTGTGGGAATTCAACACTTGAGCATAACCGCATTGAGATTAGAGATGAACCATAGAAATGGGCTAGAATGATGTGAAGTGAAATCATAGTAAGAATTTCCTGCACCCATTTTACTGGTTCCATGGTTGACTGTCTGACTTGGGGAGACTAACATAACAAAAGACAAAGCAGACAAGGGGAATGTAGAATGGCTTCTTGATCAACTCTTGTACTCAATCGGCAATACGTAACCATGCTTCCTTTAGTCTAGGTAAATAAATCCTGAAAGGCAGTGGTCGATTGATATTTCTCCCAGGCTGTATTTGCTTTACCTGGATCTGGTGAGTCATCGGCCACCAGCTCCTCCATTCAACACATGAATTGGAGCTCCTGTCTCCACTCCACTTTAGGTGGGTGGGGGCTCTTCCAATGTTAAGGGATCACTGTCTCTCCCTGGGCTGCTAAGTGCAAAATCTTGGTGTGGGCGGTACCTCTAAGCAGACACGTTATCCATCTCTTTCTGTGGGGTGGCAATGTGGTTAATTATCAGGGTACAGGTGTATGTACACTTCTGGCATTGTACTGACGCATAGATATGAGACAGATCAGAGATGCATGAGATTAAAGAGGCTGATAGAATGTTGAGAAAATTGTTGACGTACTGTGTTAGCCAGAAAAAATCTGATGTAAATACTTTTGTGTAAAAACTACAAAAGTGCTTAAGGAATGATACCTTTATTGGCTAACCAGAAAAATTATATTTGGTGCAAACTTTCAGGGCACACAGGCCCCTTCTTCAGGCATGGATACAAATGGAGCACTGAGAGAAAAACACAACATTTGAGGGATGTTACAATAAGATTATTAGTACATGTGTACTACATTAGTACCATATGTACTAATATGTTGTGTTTTTCTCTCTGTGCTTCATTTGTATCCATGCCTGAAGAAGGGGCCTGTGTGCCCTGAAAGCTTGCACCAAATATATTTTTTCTGGTTAGCCAATAAAGGTATCATTCCTTAAGCACTTTTGTAGTTTTTACAAAAAAGTATTTACATCCAGATGCTGATAGACAAAGGCTGAGAGACTGTTCCTCTGCAAGCTCTGCTACATCTCTGATATGTGCCTGCAGGGTCGTACTGGGGTGCCTGGGGCCCACCTACTACTACATAATATATTATGGGATAAGGGAATTTCTAAGCACTAGCAGGGGCAGTGAAATAAAGGATAAGCTAATCTTTTTCTCCCTTCCTCTCCGGTAGTGCTCGGCTCTTGGTTTGTGTACAGGGGCTGCAGTGGTGATGTTACCTCAGGGCATTAATGTTAGGGATAGTATAAGAGTTACCCCTGGTTTCCAGGGCTTCTGCTGGTGGCTGGGCTGTGGTTAGGGATAGTATAAGAGTTACCCCTGGCGTCCCGGGCTTTCTGCTGGTGACTGGGCTGTGGTTAGGGATGTAAGTGTTTGCACTGCACACCAACCTTACAATAAAGAAATGCTGAAAACCTTTATAAGAACTGATGACAATAACCCTATTATGGCATCCCCGCACCACATAGACACATCACCCCTGTCTCTCTGACCCTATAGATATGACCGTACATAAGCTGAGAGCTGTCTCACACACTAGAAGGTTAGTCAGTGAATACAATACTGATCTGACACAAGGAAAAGTACACTCTACGGTAGTACAAGGTGTCAGTTCTTCTCCTTCATCACGTCCAAAATCATCGTAAAATCTGGTTTCAGCTAATGTTCTTCTGGCACAATGTGTGTCACTCTGGGAAGCAGCAT
Source organism: Engystomops pustulosus (assembly GCA_019512145.1). Taxonomy (NCBI): domain Eukaryota; kingdom Metazoa; phylum Chordata; class Amphibia; order Anura; family Leptodactylidae; genus Engystomops; species Engystomops pustulosus. The sequence continues at coordinate 113,437,300 of CM033646.1, forward strand.
CCCCGCAACTGCGCTCCTAAAATTACCAGCAGTTTACTTCCAGTCTAATGTCATACACACTGCCCCCCTCCAGATTTTAATAGGCCCTCCATACACACTGCCACCCCCCCCTCCATATTTTATTAAGGCCCCCCCCCCCATGCACACTGTCATTCTCCGCCTCCATATTTTATTAAGGCCTCCCATAATCACAGCCACTCCCCTCCTATTTATTAAGGCTCCCCATTTTCCCCTCCATATTTTAATTGAGGCCACCCTCTCCCCTCCAATTTTATAAGGCTCCCCATTGTCCCCTCCTTATTTTATTATGGAAAAAAAAAAACTTTACATCATCCTTGTTCAACTCCAGTCCCTGAAGAAGTACACACGATGACATCACGACGCGTCCGCACAGATGATATCACAATGTTGTCCGCACATCTAGGGTCTGAGAGTGCGGCGTGCGCTGGAAAGCACCGTTGGCCCGCACTCACTGCCATGGTTACAGTCAGTGATAGTACTGGAGCGTCCGTTTGAACAGAGGCACCTGCCAGAGTTCCAGGGTCGGGGCCCACCGAGGGGCCGTGAATCACCCGGTGGGCCCCGACCCCTGGAACTATGGCAGGGGCCGTCCGTTCAAACGGAGGCCCCTGCCATAGTTCCAAGGGTCGGGGCCCACCGGGTGATTCAACACCCCCCCAGTGGGCCAGACTGAACCTGTGTTGCCTGCCTCCACCGATCACTTTCTCTTGTGTAGTTTGTAGCTCCTCTCTTCATGACTGGTCTGACAGAAGTGATCAGTTGTGAGCTCTGTGCAGAGAGTGGCTACAGGCTTTGCAAAGAACAGATCTCAGCAAGCGCACAGCACGTGGGCAGAATGTTTTTAAATTGTGACAGGCGTGGGCCTCCCTGTTACAGCATCATGGACTGTTTGCTTCTGATCCATGCGCTGGATCCGGGGCCCCACAATTCAAAATGGGAATAGGCCCCCACTCCGCCCAACCCACTTAAGCTGACTGGCTCCCGAGAAGAGAGAGTGCGAAGAGAACAGGAATAAATAATATTATTTTGTAATTTGCTAATATATGAAGCCCTGTTTCTATTGGGGGGCAAGTAGCCCCAGAGTCTGGTGTCAAGAGAAATGGCATAGGTGCAAGTTAGGAAAATGGCTATTTGGTGGGGGGAATATTATTATGGCAACAGGTGGATGGGAACAATTAATTATGGCTACGGTGGTGGGGGGAACATTCATTATGGCTTCTGGTGGATGGGGAGAAACATAAATTATGGCTATGAGATAAGAACGTTCTCTTTACACTTCTCTTCTACATTTACTTTGGTGATCTGTGTCAATAAGTCAGTCGTGACTTCTCCATACTATCACGTGGTGTTGGGGGTCCAATATCATAGTCAAACACAAACCTTTGTGCGATCTGTAAGTCCATATTATTTGGAATAGCAAGTTTAGGCCCGTTGCACACTTGCGAGTGTGATGCATGAACTCGCATCACACTCGACGCATGCTGCCGAACGCACGGCCCGAAAGCTGCACCGCGGGAGTGAACTGACATGCGAGTTCACTCCCGCGGTGCAGCGTTCGGGACGTGGGTTTCCCGCCAGCTTGCGTGCGAGTGTGATGCGAGTTCGTCGCATCACACTCGCAAGGGTGGAACGGGCCTTACTTATCGTTATGGCGCTCCATGCAATCCAGGACACACGGGCTGTATAGGACACCTACAGTATAGCATACACCTGCGATGTTTCAGAGGCCACGCCTTCTTCTTCAGGCATGCGCGATCACTAGTACGTATTTATACATACAACACTGCGAATTAGATAATCTACTACAACCGAATTTAAAAATAGCAAAGTAAACACATCTCATTACTAAGTAGAACATCTCATTGCAACAACTAGCTATCCTTATTTTTAGGAAAAAAGACACTAAAATTGCATTGCTCGTTTAACACGTTTAGGCGTAAAGTACATAACTTTTCTATCCAATAGAGTTTGTAGAAGTTTATTTTTTACCATCTGACTATCCACTTGTTTCAACACAAGCCATCGTAGTTCTGATACCGTGTGATTTTTCTCTTTAAATTGACGTACTTCGCCAGTTTCATATTTCATAACTTCAGTTTTTTGTTGTTCCCTATCTACATTCCCAATTTAGATAAAAAATGGTCATCATAGATTTATGTTCATTTGATCTCACCTTAATCTTTCTGGATGTTTGGCCAACATATTGTCAGCATTGGAGGTAGTGGATCCTCGGAACCACCGCGGACAATGACACAAGCCGACACCTGGGACCGGAGTCTAGATGGCAACCAGAGCCCGCCGCAAAACGGGCTGGACTTGCTGTGGCGTGGTACCACCAGGTCATTCCACAGGCGCGACTTATCCGCGGTGGCAGCCAAGGTCGAGGTACAGGAACGGCAGGCAATCTCGTAGTCGGGGATAGGCAGGAGGTCAAGACGGGCAGCACAGGTTCAGAGTCGGGGACTAGTCAACAGGTGAGGCAGCGGCAGAGAAGGGTAGTCAGGAATGGAACCGGGGTCACAATGGGAAATCTCAATAACAGCACAAGGCATCAGACAAAACTTTCTCTAAGGCACAAAGATCTGGCAGGGTGTACAGGAGGCTTATATGCAGTCTCTGAAAATGGCCAGCGCCAATTAACGGCGAGCTGGCCCTTTAAATCTAGAGAAGCCGGTGCGTACACGAGACGCAAGACAGGCGCCTGGACGGGTAGTTGCACGGGCAACACGCTAGTGAGGGCAGAGGGGCATGGGTGAGCCTGCGACCCGTGATATTGGTCGCGGGAGCATCTGTTACACATATGCTAGCCCTCACAAGCATTTTAGCATATAAATCACGGGGGCTATCACATGTGAAGAAACCCCCGCACACAAATGGCATAGCCTTTACTAGGATGATTCACAACTTTCCCTTTTATAATCGCTGAGCAATTCTAACAACATAAAAAGGCAAATGTACCCTTCCTTTGTGTCTGTAAAAATTGTTGTTTAGACATAATTTTGTTTTTAATGTCTGACCTAATTCATTTACGATCGTCCTTCCTTGTACATGAAGTTTCTCTAAACAGTACCGCAAATTTGTGGTCATGCTGGAGAATGTGCCAGTTCTTTAAAATTTCATCAAATGTGCATGAACATATTTAGACACAAAGAGGCATTGATCCTTAACAGATTTTTTGGATTTATGCCTCAAATGTTAACCCCCCCCCACCCAACAGTGCCATTATTAATGTACCCCCTCTCCCGTAGCCATAATTAATTCCCCACCACCCACCATTAGCTATAAGTAATGCCCCCCTCACCAGATAGCCATAATTAATCTCCCCCCTCACCAGAGTCCATAATTATCTCCCCCCCCCGCTTCACCAGTAGCCCTAATTAATCTTCCCCCCAACCCACCATTACCATACTATGCCCCCCACCCCCATTAGTATCTTACAACAAAGCCAACTACCGACATCACACCAGGTAGAGATTTATATATATATATATATATATATATATATATATATATATATATATATATACGGTGAACACGAAAAAAAAAATGTTCTAACTCCTGCCCTTAAAACAAGTCCTAAATTTTCAACAATAGGGGATCCAACCCCAAAAGGTAACACTGAAAAAGCGCCTCATCCCGCAAAAAAAAAGCCATCACACCGGCCCCATTAACAAAAAACGAAATGCTATAGGCCTACAAAACGCAATAGAAAACTAAAACGTGGCAGCTGCGGGACCCTCCTTCCACTTCTGCCCTCGCCGTCGCCCATAAAACAAGGTAACAACCACATGTGCAGGGGTCTCTGTACTCTGGATAAATTGCATAACCAATTGTATGGTGGTTTTTCTCTTTTTATCTTTTTGGAAATGTGTTAAATTTTGGGACTAAATGAACCTATAACCAAAATTTTACAAATTTGACCATTCTAATGTACCTCCATTTTGAGTACTTCACTATGAAGATCCAAGAGGTTACCAGTCTTCCAAAGCGGTTTCTTGATAGTTTGAGGGGTGGGTGCAGATTTGAAATGGGTTGGTTATATAGGGGGGTTTTGATGTTAAATGAAGGAAATTTGCTTGGAGTCTTCACCTAGGTACAACCAATTAACATTATGTCTTGGCTGACTCCCCTATAAGGCTGGAGCCACACACACACCCTTGTATGGTATTAGTCATAATGTTCATCATTTAAGGCAGGAAGGTTGTGCTGCTTCATGGACTCAAAGGAAATGGTAATTTCGGTAAGCAAATTTCCTCCTTCCTTTTCGTCTGTTGGCACCACACATATGGACTTAGCAGCAGGGGTAGGGATCTTAGTCACCTTGTTGCAGCCACCTTGTGTACTGATGCTTGGAACAGAGAAGTTCATCCTTCACAGATCTATAGATAGGATAGAGAGGACCACGTGTATGCTCTGTAGAATTGATGTAGAGTTGACTCTCACTGGCTGGACTGCAGGACCGGGAGAGACTCAACAGCACTTCATGGAGGGAATGACCATGTGGACATCAGCCCCCTTTTTAACCCCTTCCCGAGCCCTCTCCATATCCGGTAAAGTCTTTGCTGCATATTGCAGCAAAGGCTTACCGGTAACACCCCAATCGGTGCTAGCACCGATCGCGGGTGCTTTCACCTAGGGGAATCGCGACGCCGCGCAATGCTGCCGGAGGCTTCTTGGCGCGGATCTTCGCTCCCCGATGACGTCACGGGAGCGAAGATCCGTTGCCATGACAGCACGGACCTCACGAAGGCCCGAAGCTGTCTAGTTTTAAACCCATCATTACAATGTGCTTCAGCACATTGTAATGAATGAGGAGTAAAATCCCCATATACTGCCATATTGCATATGCAGTATATGGTGGATCGATCAGACACCTAGGGTTAAAGTACCCTAGGAAGGCTGCAAAATGTTAAAGTAAAGTAAAAAAGTTTAAAAAAAAAAAATTATATTACAAATACCTAAAAATTCTAATCACCCCCTTTCCCTAGAACTGATGATTAATATTAATAAACAGTACAAAATCAATAAACACATTAGGTATCACCGCGTCCGAAAATGTCCGATATATCAAAATATAATAGAACGGTTTTTCACATGCCGTTTAGCACGTAACGAAAAAGCGTCGCAAAATTCAAATGACATTTTTTTGCCATTTGGAAAATATAAAAAAATTTAAAAAGTGATCAAAAGGTAGCACAGTCCTATCAATGATAGCAACTGAAAACGCCATCAACAGTCCAAAAAATGACACCACCCACAGCTCTGTACACCAAGTAATGAAAAATTATAGGCACACATAAAAAAAACTTTTTGTCAGGAGGTTTTAATTTTTTTAAATGTATGAAAAATTATAAAACCTGTACAATGTTGGTATCTACGTAATTGTAGCGACCCAAAGAATAAACTAGACATGTCATTTGGGGCACACAGTGAAGCTGTAAAATCCCAGCCCACAAGAAAACTCGCAATGTGTTTTTTTTCACCATTTTCACTGCATTTGGAATTTTTCTCTCCCGCTTCCCGTACCGCCATGGGATATTAAATACCGTCACTACAAAGTTCAATGTGTTACGCAGAAAATAAGCCATCACGAGCTCTTATAAGGAAAAATAAAAAGTTATAGATTTTTGAAGGTGTGTGTGAAAAATGGAAGTGAAAAAACTAAAAAAGGCCAAGTCGTTAAGGGGTTAAGTTTAAATTTATGTTTTGAAAGAATTGTTCTGAAGGCCGTAGAAAATCGTTGGATGCAGCTGGACAGGAAGTAACATGCATATTTCGGGCAGAAGTTAGGAATCCTTGAAGGACAGTGCTTGGAGTTCTGCAGTCCCTCCTGGACGAGTAATCGTGCGCATCAAGAATAATGATAGGCTGGTTTGATGATTCTCCTGGCCCTAGGCTTTTGTGAGCCTGAAGGTGTATCCTTTGTGAGTACGCTCTGGACCTCCACTCTGCGCTGGCCGGAATATGTCATGTGACGTCTTCATGCAGGAAAAATAGGACGACCCACCGCCTGGACCAACATATTGATTGGGCCAAGTAGAGTGCAGGCTTAGGGACGGGCAGCAGCAGGGACATTAGAGGGACTTGACCACGCCTGCTGGCTCCGCACCCCCTTAGCATTGCGGCTGTGGCAGCTATGTCAATAGGGCCAAGCCCCCCTGGGTACACTGCATGCATAATTTATGGTTTGGCTGTGGCCCTGGGCTGGCCCATTAGCATCACTCCTACGGTTTCTACGGCTAGTGACGCCACTGATATATTCTCTTAACTTTTCCTGACTTATTCCTGGTCATCTCCTACATGGCACCCCAACCTCAGAACGAGGTAATATTTAGACGGGAAAAAAAACAACGTTGAAAATTCAAATACTGTTAGTCCCGTGTCAAAGTTTAGAACCATATAAAGCGACACAAGTGAGAATACAAAAAATGGGGCTGTGTATTCCATGCCGTGTATTCCATGCCGTGTATTAAAATTCACTGCGCGCTCTAAATGACATGTCTACTTTATTCATTGGGTCAGTACGATCACGGAGATATCAAATTTGTGATAGGTTTTTATAATATTTTCATACATTTACAAAAATTAAAACATCGAATGCACACACAAAGGAAAGTTGATGCGCACCCAGACTAGCATATACGGTAATACAAATGTATAAAATAATAGTAACAACATAAGAAGACATGCCAACAATAAATAAAAACATTTAAGACGTACACACATACAGTGTATAGTACATGGCTACCAAGGACCAATCAGGATCCTTCACTCCTATCTCAATCTGCCTCCGTACAATAGTATACCATCCAAAAAACATACACCAGTATGCAAGAAAAACAAGAACGCACTACACATGAAAAAGAAGGGGTTGCTGCTGCATGTAAGCCCTTAGTGCATTTAACCATCAGCATGCCCAAGTAATACAATGTAGCCATGTGGAATGGCATGAAGGCATGTCAGAGAGGTGGAGGTAGGTAGACCCAACGCGTATCGTCACCAAATGGTGACTTCCCCAGGGGTTAGTACAACAATGATGCATGTCCCGTCTATTTTGGAGGCTCCCCCCACCCAAAAAGAACATATGGTGATACCTCGGGCGGTTGCCATTACTAAAACTGTAGTCTGTTGAACCCCTCATGTACAAGAGTGCTGAGTCATGTGAATATCACATGATTGGGATAAGAGTAAACAACAGCATCCGAAGCAGGGGCATGCGCTGTAGACAAATGTGGCGCCTATAAAGTATCAATTAGTAAGACCACGATTACAGCAACAAAGTATATACGAACATCTGATCTGTGATGAATATATGACCCATATCATCATCATGACAAATACCCCTGAGGAATCGATGGGGATCTTCCTGCCAGCGCATCCTGATTACTCCCTCTGCCTGTATCCAGTCCTACCAGCATTTGCAGCTGCGTTTCTAGGGAAGTTATGGTATTTATTTGGTGATTTGTTTAAAACCCTTTGACACCGTAACCTACTAGGTATGTCCTGCTTTTTTGGGACCCTCCCCTGTAATTTGTAGACCCTCCCCCTTCTAACTCTTCCTCTCATCCACCCTGGTAGTCTAACTGTTCTCTGTTCTACATGCGTACACGATCATAATTCTACTCTTTTGTGTGCTCATTACGAGTACATACTTTATCGACCATATAGTCCTACATTTATAAAGAGCGTTTAATATTTTTTTTGTGTTCATGATCGTTTTAACTTTTTTCTTCTAACCTTTATTGTATGGTGTCACCCCATTCCCGTTAGATTCCTTATTGCCGGCCCAGACCCAACTCGATGGCCTCACCTCGTCACCTGGAGTCCGGGATCTAAGGTGGAAGAGTGGAAGGATGAATGGGGCCCCCAAGAGTACAAAAAACAAGAAACTCGAATGATGCTGTTGAAAATTTTTACGATGCTAGACCCGCGTTTTAAAAAATTAATTGCCCATAATGTACAGGGTCTATAAATATCTACACGTCCGTTAAAGGAGAGCGGACCGTTAAGTTATTTCATTCGATGCACAAGTGAGGTATTTTCTTCAGATTACATTCTACTACCAACATCACTGTCCCAGATATATGCACCATCATTTCACCTTGTTTTGTACTGTGGTGCGCTATCGCATAAAAAAGAGAGGAGTGGGCATTATTTTTCAACGCTCCAATAAGTTGAATTTATTCCTATATCTCTGTGAAGGAATCACTGGGGTCATTATATGTGGGTGACCCCATGGAAGGTATAATACTACATTTCTGGTTCGATCAGGGAGTCCGTGTAAGTATTGTAAACATGTGCACCGAATGAAAGCCAACTGAATTTTTTTTTCAAATGTTTATAGATTTATCATCTCTACGTTTAAAGGGAGCGGCAATTTTTATTGTATGCTGGGACGTCTACTTTACAGCAATTGGATCATATTTTAGATAAGTAACAACCTCCCAGACCTAAGGCAGCAAAGGTATCCTCTTAACCCTCATTCTACATCAAAACGAATGAACAATTTTGTTATTTGAAAATGAAACGTCAACAATAAGAGACTTTCTACGTCACAATGACTGACTATCAGCAGGTTATGGTAAAGTGAAACCTCAGGTCGTCGGCAATTTTCTCTTCCATATTGGAGAAAGAGGCGCAGTCTTTCGAGGCGGTCGAGTAATGGTGGATTTCTGGGAGGATCGCAGTTCCATACGTCCAGGTTCCTTTTGCAACAGTCCCAGTTCGGTTAAGACTTCTTCTCTCTCCTGTAAAGATGCAAACTGGTGCAATTTGTTAAAACATAAAACATTAATCTGAACGGAAAAGCCCACCTATATTTAATGTCCTGTGAGCGCAAGACCTGAAGTAGTGGCTTTAAATTCCTTCTTCTTTGTATAGTGCGGGGTGCTAAATCAGTAAAAATTTGTATATCAAAGTCCCGGACATGTAAGGATTCAGTTCCTCTTGCTGCTTTCATAAGCTGTTCTTTAACAGAGAAAAAATGGGGCTTAACCACTATGTCCCGAGGTATGCCATCTGATCTAGGAGCAGTAAGGGCTCTATGAACCCTGTCCACATCGTAGTATCTCTCTGGGAGATCGGGTAATATTTTCTTAAATATATCGTGCACAAATTGTTCCAAATCAACCACTGACTCTGGGAGGCCCCTAATTCTGAAGTTTTCTCTGCGGGACCTGTTCTCTAAGTCCTCAATTTTGGACCATGCTTCCTCTAATTGACTATGAATATCTGAGATGGCTGCAGAGTGTTGGTTAATGTGGGCTACTGTCAAGTCCACTTTAGTTTCAATAGAATCAATTCGGTTGCCCAACATTTGAAAGTCCTCTTTTATATCTGAGGTAATTTTATTACAGGCTTTGCCTAATTCGTGTTGAAGCAATTGAGAAAATTTCCCTATGAGTTGCTTATCCCCAGAGTAGTGATAGTCTCCTTGACGTATCTCAGGCTGTTCTGAATCAGTGGAGGCCGCTGAGCTCTGCTGACTGAAGGCAATTTCAGCCATAGCTTTGTCCATTGCTCCTTGTGAATCCTGTGAAGCTCTAAGACTCCCCTGAGAAGGATCTGGTGTGGTTATAGCTGGAGTTCCCTCAGGAAGGTTCGCCATATCCTCATATAGCTGAGGGGAAGATGGCGCCGCGTGTGAGCCTGCGTCTTCCATCAAAGATGGCGGCGGCGGGAAGTCCTGGGTGGGCTCCGGAGCCGATTTCACTGGAGCTCCCGTCTTTTTTTGATTGCCTTTGGCCATCACGGGCAGCCCGCTGTCTTCCCACATCTCCCGGTGAGCTGTGTAGAGGGTAAGTGCTGAGAGTCGCTTATAATAGCTGCTTGCAGTCTGAAGAGGCGCGGAGCTCTACTCGCCTGGTGCCGTCTCGAGCGCCGCGCGCATGCGCCTCCCTGATATATTCTCTTGACTGTTCCATGACTTATGATCCTGGTCATCTCCTACATGGGACCCCAGCCTCAGAAAGAGGTAAATAATTTAGACAGGGAAAAAAAAAAACGTTGAAAATTCAAATAATTGTTAAGTAACAGTGTTCAAAAGTTAGAACCATATAAAGCGACACAAGTGAGAATACAAAAAATGGGGCTGAACCTTAAGCTACAAAATGGCTGCGTCCTTAAAGGGTTAATATCCCATGCCGTGTATTGGGAAGCAGGAAAAAAATTCTGTATGCAGTGAAAATGATGAAAAAACGTATTTGCACCATTTTCTTGTAGGCTTTGATTTTACAGCTTTCACTGCGCGCTCTAAATGACATGTCTACTTTATTCATTGGGTCAGTACGATCACGGAGATATCAAATTTGTGTAGGTTTTATAATATTTTCATACATTTACAAAAATTAAAACATCGAATGCACAAACAAAGGAAAGTTGGATGCACACACAGGACTAGCAATATACCGTAATACAAAATGTATTAATTAATAATAGTAACACAACATAAGAAGACATGCCAACAATAAAATAAAAACATTTAAGAAGTACACAAGACAGGTGTATAGTACATGGCTACCAAGGACCAATCATGGATCCTTAACTTCCTATCTCAATCTGCCGATACAATAGTATACCATGCAAAAAAACAATACACCAGTATGCAAGAAAAACAAGAACGCACTACACATGAAAAGAAGGGGGTTGCTGATGCATGTAGAACCCTTAGTGCATTTAAGCCATCAGCATGCCAAAGTAATACAATGTAGCCATGTGGAAGTGGCATGAAGGCATGGTCAGAGAGAGGGGGAGGTAGGTAGACCCAACGCGTATCGTCACCAAATGGTGACTTCCCCAGGGGTTAGTAACAACAATGATGCATGTCCCGTCTATATATTGGAGGCTCCCCCCACCCGAAAAAGAACATATGGTGATTACCTGCGGCGGTTGCCATTACTAAACTGTAGTCTGTTGAACCCCGCATGTACAAAGAGTGCTGAGTCATGTGAATAGTCACATGATTGGGATAAGAGTAAACACAGCATCCGAAGCAGGGGCATGCGCTGTAGACAAAATGTGGCGCAATATAAAGTATCAAATTAGTAAGACCACTATTACAGAACAAAGTATATACGAACATCTGATCTGTGATGAATATATGACATCATATCATCATATGACAAAATTACCCCTGAGGAAGTCGATGGGGATCTTCCTGCCAGCGCATCCTGATACTCTCTGCCTGTATGCCAGTCCTACCAGCAATTTGCAGCTGCGTTTCTAGGGAAGTTATGGGTATTTATTTGGTGATTTGTTTAACCCTTGACACGTAACACTACCTAGGGAAATACCCCTTTTGGGCGTAGTGCAATATTCACCTTTCAGCTATCTGCTGCAGATTATGATCATAGAATTAAAAGGTATAGACTTGAATACTTGCACTTTTAATATTGTGGAGTTAGGATTTGCATGTGTTTTTCCAACACTTGTTGTTTGACCTACTAGGCATACAGAGAGCTATTACACCCTCACTTGAGGATTTGGCGCTGGTTTTGAGCGGTGTCCCTACCCAGGTCACCGCTCAGTAATCATTGTACAGGCGGTCCCCTACTTAAGGACACCCGACTTACAGACAACCCATAGTTACAGACGGACCCCTCTGCCCCATGTGAACCTCTGTTGAGCTCACTGGATGCTTTACTATTAGTCCCAACTGCACATGCATCAGCTGTATGTGTCTTAATGGAAGCTTTTTGATAATTCTTGGTCCAGTTACACCAAAAATTTGAGCCTCCAATTGTCCTGGGGCTAAAGAAAAAAAATTCTAAAACTTCCATTATAACATATACAGTTTTCGAAGTACATCGCATGGTCCACTTAAGAACAAACCTCCGGTACACCATATCTTTGTATGTAAACCCGGGGACTTGCCTGTCTATTATCTTTATTTATTGGTTTTTTAAATTTATTGATCTTGTGTTTTGCTTGAGTTTCCCAATAAACTATAAATAAGCCTACGGTGAAAAAACATTATATAATAACAACCTAACTAATTTAATGAAAAAAAATATCAGTCTATAAAATACATATTAGGATTAACAGTCTCTCTGACCATCACAATAAGCACCTCCCCAATGTAAGACCTCTATGTGTCACGGGCTTCATATAGCATAGACAGAATGTATTAGGACAGCTTACACAGGTCTAGGGGGAGTGTACTGTGCTGGAGCTTGGTCGGAGTATATCCACTGATCCACAGGTCACCAACAGTGGTAGTGGAATGCGAAAGATGTTTTTTCAGATACTGGAATTTAATTTCAGAACGATACCAAACCATCATTTAATTCAGCTTTTAAGGAACTACAGGGCTTATATAAGACCAATAACTCATGGTGGGGGGAAGTCCAAAAGCTTGGAGAATACATTTCCCACAATATTGTCGCCTAGAGGACTTAGGATCATATTCTTTTTTCGTTCCAGCCATAGAGTCGACGTCCCCTGATTACTGTCCCTGTGGGAGAAAGTCCACAACAGTTCAACTGAGATTAATCAACTACTTTTGGACGGGAAAGAGCAGATTTAGCCAGACTTTTGAGGCACAGTTAAAGAACAGATTGCTATAAACCAAGACATATTGAGGCCGAGACCGAGTCAAACCAAAATAATCAGTTAACAGAACACAGGTTGGAAAATGCCAGTTCCATATAAAGGATCGAAACACAGACATTTCCTAAAGAGCCTTCCAGAATTCAAAGAGATAGGGCCGTACCTGACTACAGCTGACCTAGAACGCGACACCAGAAACAGAAGGGTCATCATCAGAGACGGACGCCTCAGATATGACCTTAGGAACAAAAAGGCAGGGGAGGAAATGAGGAAAGAGGACGGGGACGGGGTACTCTCGAAATACCACAGGTCACACTGACCCCACAGTACGGGTTTTTTAGAACAGAACTAACCCCCTTGAGGAGCACGGGGACCCCAGTGACTCAACTGTTACAAATCCCAAATAGTAAACCTCTCATCACACGGGACCCTTACACAACCTGACGAAATGTGCCTTCTTAGTAAGTGGACTGTCGTTTGTACCTGAGAAGGGGAATTATAATTATTGAACTGTAAAGGACTCTATATCTCTTCTATAAAACTCAAATGGCAATAGTAGCATAAACGAAAGATGCTATAACTAGCAATGATTTAGGATCCCACCCCAGATTATTCCCTGACGTTCGTCTATTGTTTGGTTTGCAATCTGAGACACCACGAGTGGTAAAGGGCCTTTTACAAAACACTCAAAGTGAAGAATCACAACTACCAACCACCTCCCTTGGGACACCTCCCCAATAGATGTATTATTCAATATGGTTGGAGAAGAATTTAGGACCTTGAGCCCCTACAACCAGATCAATAATCTCATTAAATCTGACTAGTGGCGCTTCAAACTGAGAACAGACAACCATCCTGGGGATCAAGCCCTATGATTAAGGGGGCAATGTGGTCGTCATGGACGTGGATGGACTACAACAAAATGTGCCGAACACCCTCCAACAGATGGTGAGCAAACACGGAATACTGACACAGCCAATCCCATCCCACAAGAAAGTCTAATGAGAACTAAAACATTCTGGATAAGCATTTGGTGACGATTTAATTACATACAAATCGAATTGAAACTTCTTCGCTAACAAAATTCCCTAGGTTGGCACATTTTTCATTCATTCCCAAAGATCCTAAGGAACACAAAACCACACAAGGCAGACCAATTGTTTCGGGATAGGGAGGCCTGAATACCAAATGTGGGTGTTTATATTGGACAAGCATTTCTGAAGCCTTTGTAAACAATCTTGGCCATCGTACACACGGGATACTCTGGATTTATTGAAACAGGCCCTCGAAGAATTTGCAATTGAACCTAGCCATTTATCTGGCCAATCATTGTGTCGAGGCGCTGTATTACCCCGTCGAATCCCCATGAGGCCGGTCCTGAATTGCAGAGTGGCGCATTTTTTAAATTCCAAGGGTGTACCAATTACCCTAACCGTAGGGGGGGGGGCACACATCCGCGGAATCGTTTAACTAACCTTTGACCCCTCCTCTACCTATCTCATTGAAGCAAACAATTATTTCCAAATTTGTTCCTTTTGACGGAGGTTCTCTACCACCAGCTCAGGGCATCTACGGCGTATGGTTTTTTTGTCCGTGTGCCCCCCCGACCACTTTATGCCGAACGAATTTCTGCCTGTAGTTTATCTTTTTTTCCTTGCTAACCTCTTTTTTCCTCTCCACGACTACTTTCTTTCGAACGATTATTTTCTTTTCTTCTTTTTTCAGCTCCATTGGTCTTTCGATTAGATGACATATTCCATAATTTGGGAGTGGAGTCGACCAAAGAAGAAGAATTTGGTTAACTTTTTGTGTAGCGTCCTTAGAATACACACTTATATTTGTATTACGTTTTAACAAAGATTACCTATTATATCCATCCCTCCTCTCACTCTTGCCTTCACATTCCCTTGATTGTTTTTACTTCTATTCTACCACTAATGTACATATGTGCTTGTATCCCTTTTCTCCCTGCCAAACCTTATATTCTGCCACCCACCTTCCCCCACTTTCCCTCCTCGCTAACCTTTCTCTCTCTTGCCCCAGGACACCGCAGCAGACCGCGAGCGCAAAAAGACAACACGTGTGGGCGTAATTGCCGACAATCACGCAGAGGTGCGGCATAATCCAGGGCCCAGCACGCGGTGTCCGAAGTGGAGGACGACTAGGGAGACGGAGAGACACAGAGGTGCTGGTATCAGTAGAAGGGTGGGTGATAGAAGGGGCAAAGGTTAGAATACGTTTTGGATGGATAGACGGCGTGATGATTTCCGTTTGCCTATGGTTCGTGGGCGTCCTCTTCTCTGTATCGGCAGGGGCCTAAAGGGGCAGGTATTAGATCTGAGACGTAATTGTTCAGTATAACCCCGAATTTAAGGGCAGGCTGCCTGACCTTAGGAAATATGTCCTGGATTAAGAGTTTCCAGATAGGATTTTTGGCGCAACGAGCGTATCAGGAATCAATAGCACAAGATCGTCCAGTTCCCCTACTCCAAACCACACAGACAGGATGGCCCTCAAGATGGGACAAAGACAAGGGGACCCCCATTAGGATGAATAAGCTACTTTCAGTAAGTACTCTGCACCAGTAAGAGATCAGCATGAATAAGTTTTGGGTTATTTTAAAATGGACCCTGACATAAATGATGGTTATGTATTGGCCCTGCACACCACTGATCACCTATAAAGAGGTCGCGCGAATCCCTGAAAGACCGACTAGTGAGGAGCCATCTTCTCCGACTACCCCGAAAAAACTTGGTTATGTGTCGGATCTAAAAAGGAGTTTATAGGATGCAGTTGGTGCGTAGCTTGTCCATGATTGAAAGGTCCCGGAAGTATTTACGGCCAATTTTACGAACAACGTTTTGAGATCAGAACAATGATCAATTGCAGATGCTGTGGAGTGTCCCATCTACCCTAATCTACCTAGCAGATTGCAGTTGTGGGTTGGAGTACATAGGGAATACACAACTCCAGTT
The DNA here is from genome assembly GCA_019512145.1 of Engystomops pustulosus. NCBI lineage: Eukaryota > Metazoa > Chordata > Amphibia > Anura > Leptodactylidae > Engystomops > Engystomops pustulosus. The sequence goes on from CM033646.1 coordinate 113,452,842, forward strand.
ACGCAAAAGAATTCGGCGACCAGCGGTGGTAGGGACAATACGGGCTCATAGACAGAGGGATAACCTGAAAAAAGGGAAGAGAAAAGGACAGGCATATCTTTGTCGAACAGTCTGCCATATGAATCTGTGCCATGTGAGGGAGGATTGTGAATCCATCTTCATCATGGTTTTTGACCATCCTGAGGACACACCCCCCCAACCCGCCCACCCCCACGAACCGGGGAGTGCACTTGGGCTACACCGTCCTGAAACATAATTACTTTCGGGGAGACACAAAATAATGGTGAAAACCAAATGGTTTAAGGGTAGCACAAGTTACACCCCGAATGGGTTAAATGAAGAATCTGCTTTACAAACCAGTTTTATATTTGATAAGCAACAAATCATATAACAACTAAGACTAGGCGAAATCCAATCACATATACACTGTGATTACGTCGCGTGGGGTGGGAAGGAGGTGTGTACATCATAGTCTGGACTAGGGAGTGGTAACGCAACGCGTGGTGTGAACGCTATGGTGGGGGGTTTTGAGTAATCTGAGGCCCGGTGTGCGATGTTGCTTAAACCCCCAACTTTGTTTGTGTTGAGTGTTGCGTGGGTGCGATAACAAGTTGAGGTTGTGTTGAACATTATTCTTTCCGCGGGGGGGGTGGCAGTGGGACCATCGCGACTCATATATACACCTCCGAAGGTGTGTGGGTACACGAACCAAGTGTGTGGTGGGGGAAACGTGGGGAAACCAGGACCCGTAGGAACGAGTGGGGTGCCAGAGTGAAAAAGAGAGACCAAAAAACAGGGGGGGGGCGGGTGTGAGTGGGTGGGGGGGACTCACCAGGGTGGGAAATGGGAACAATAGTGCGGGGGATGGGGGGCATGAATGGAGCTCTAGACATATGAAGGGGCGGTGTAGGAAGAACAAAGGATTACGTGTGGGGTCGGCACCGGAGACCGTGGGCGCGACAAATTCCTTTATTGATTGACACCCTACCTCAAGAGGACGAACGTGCGCCCTATCTACCCTTTATACTAGATCGATAATTACCCTCACATAAGCCTGGGTGTGTGCGGATGGGGATAAACAAAGACAGCTATAAAAAGCTCGTGCTACTCCAAGGGGAGTGTGTGGGGGTGGCGAATACGCAGCGGTGGGTTCAAAGCGGGGGCGTGTGTCGTTGCGTTTTTCCACATTGTGGGTCAGTAGCCGGAAGTGAGCGATCATTAGTTTGTCCTTTTTCCCCGCCCTTGCCCCCCAAAAAAAGGCTGGGTTGCGGTCAAAAAAGAAAGGAACACAATTTCACACACGAGGCATTCATACGCGGGAGCGCGCACTACAATCCTCGTCAATGCAGGTGTGTGAACACTGGGTGATCACGCAATATAACCAAATGAAGGGAAAACCATGGATGAGTAATTTAGGAGGGTTGTACCCTTTGCAAGAACCGTCCCCAGGTGTCCACATTGAGTAGAAAGCCAACTGCATTGGCCGGCTCCTCCTCCCCAAATGGTTTTTCATGGACAAATCACCCCTAACTAAGCGGGCTGTCATACCTTTATCATCACATACTCAACAGTTACCAGCTCTTCCATTTTTCTCACAAACCGTCACCGTGTAAAGCGCACAAACAGTATTTTTGTCGTTTTACTCTCTCATCCCCCATATTGGTCCAATCTTGGAATAGAATTTAATTATTATCCCTGTGACAGACCTGGTAGCGCCCCGGTCTAGTCAACGCGTTGGGGGATCTTGATTAGGAATCCATGAGTGTTTTACAGTATCGAGTGTCCCCCTGGGCGCCCTTGTAAGGGCGAGGACGTTCTAATTCTTTTGGGTGGTCAGGGAAAGTTACCATAGGGATTACTATGTTGCAAGTGCCGTCACTTTTCCGACCTGGGTGGAGTCCGTGGACTATACTCCTGACCAGCTCCAGCACACCTGTACACACCACCTCAAGACCGTAAGCCGACTGTTCTAATACATTCCTAGTATATGTATTGAAGTCCCGTGACACACTAGGTCTTCTACTGGGTGAGCTGGCTTATTGGATGGTCCCGAGATTTTAAGCCGTATATGTATTTTATTATAGACTTACATCATTAAAGTGAGGTTTTTATATATGTAGATTTTCCACCCCGTGCTATGTTAATGTTGTATACATTATTGGTGGAAGTTGTTAAGCCCCCCAGGTGAACACTCCAGTGGGGTAACCGTTACGTTTTCTGATCGGGGCAATCCACTTTGCCGCTGGCATATTGTAATGTTTTCTCAATTAAAAATCAATTTTTGTATATATTCACACGTATTAATTACAAACTCTTTTTTTGCTAGTGTTTATTATGTTTTTTGTGTTTCACACAAAGAGCCACACCGAGGAGGGGCAGTGAGAGAGCACATTATTATAAGCCCCATTTGCTTTCTTTTGTATTATGGGCTGTGCTAATCGGAATTTTTTGCCTATTGTACATATGACAAAATGCAGCGCCAATGTATAATTACGACGATCATACTGATGATCAAAGTAAATAAGTAAAGAATGCCGAGAGAAGATGAACCGTAATATCATGAAGATATACATGCGCCGCGTAGGACAAAAAGGTCTATACATATATATATATAAAAGCCACATTTATTGACATAACAAGTATATTCAAATATATAAGATAGCAAAATACTGGCACGCACGACTTACTTGCAGTAAAGACTTACCGGTAACACCCATGATCGGTTCTAGCACTGATCGCAGCTGTTATCCCGTCGATCGCCTCCGGCAAAGCTGCCGGCGTCTTGAAAAAGATGGTGGAGCATGAGCGCCGTCACCTTGGTGACAATTGTAGCTCCCCGTGAAGTCATCTTTAGAAGACCCGAGGCGGTCTCGTTTTAACCCACTCATTACAATGTGCAATTTGCACATTTTGGCCATGGTCACACGTACCGCTAGGCGTCGGTTCATAACGCGACTCTAGCGCACAGGTACGTGTGGTACGGTGACGACCGCGTCCCTTTTAGGTGCGCTGTTCACAACGTTGCTTGTTTGGTCGCTTTTCATGAGTTTGAAACTCAAAGCCCGGCACACGTACCGCTAAAAGGACGTCCGTATAACGCCAGCGCTAGCGCAGCGGGGGATGTCCCGGCCCGAAGCACATGCGTTCCAGGAAACGTATGCTTGTTAAGCCGATGCATGCTTTCTCTGGAAACCATGTGCGTTCGGGCCGCAGGACCTCCCCCTGTGCGCTAGCGTCGCATTATGAGGGACGCTTAGCGGTACGTGTGACCACGGCCATATGCAACAGCTGATGAGAGGTGATTTGCCAATTACATTACAGTTTACGCTTGTAAACGCATTGTTTACACATGCGTTAACATTGCGTTTAATGATGCGTTTTGTAAACGGAAATTGTTACTTGATGAATAGGCAAAGCACCCCTCTTCAGCTGTTTTATAATGCATTGAAACACTAGAAAATCACAGGTCAAACGCAACATGTGAACGCGTCCCTTTATGAATGAGGTGTACAAAATCCCGCATTATATAAATATAAACAGCACAAACGTCCGAAATTGCCCGTTCTACTATATATATAATCAGGCTTTATAATGGCAATTCATATACTTTACTCCAGTAATGAGTGATTTGGCTTAACATCAATTAATTGCAAAAGTCAATGTATTTTCCTAGAAATGACTTTTTCCCCCAAAACACAGACAGTTCCAATGCATGTGTGTTTAACATTGTGTTAACACATGCGTTTATGGTTGCGTTTTTGCAACTCAAGTGTTAACAGCTGTTTAATATTAGGCAATCTCTCTTCGCTGTTGCAATGCGTTTTTAAATGCATGCGTAACGCGACGTGTGACCGTAACCTTAACGCCCAAACCCTTGTAATTTTATCCATGTACTGTGGAAGCAGGGAAAAAATTCAAATGCTTGAAGTTAGTAAAAAAACTTATTTGTGCCGTATTCTTGTGGGCTTAGATTTTACGGATTTCACTTTACGCCCCACATTACATGTCTACTTTATTCTTTGGGTCGGTACGATTACAGGTACATTTGTATAAGGTTTTATAATGTTTTCATACATTAAAAAAAATGAAAATCAGATCCTGTACAAAAATTTTGGGGGGGATTTTGCCATCTTCTGGCGGTAATAACTTTTTTAATACTCTGGTTGTACGGAGCTGTGTGTGGTGTGGTCGTTTTCTGGCGTCCATGCACCGCCATCTTCTTTGAGCCGCCGGAAGCTTTGCAGGCTGCGATCACGGGAAAACACCTGCCGATCGGTGGTGTTACCGTAAGTTCCTTTGCTACAACATGCAGCAAAGACTTACCGGTCTATGGATAGGACTCAGCCCGTGAGCCCTCTCCATGGCCCGCCCCGCATGTGAGATACTACAACGTCTCACATGTTTGGTAAGGGGTTAAAGAAGCAGCTTCAGTGATTGCTCCATTAACACAGGCGTGGTGTTGATGAGGACAGGGCGGAGATCAATCTTTCATGATTAAGTAGGAATCACAACCACTGGACACTTTAACTAACCCCTTAATGACGCGCCCTATCGGTCGCTTTTTTTGGGTGGGGGGGGGGGGTTTCATGAAAATGAGAAAAAATGCACCTAAAGTTCTGCGCCTCAACAACATCCTAAAATGACAGGATGCATAAAATATCATCTCAACATAAATTCTGTCAATGTTAATTATCAACCTTTTTGGGCAGTTTTACTTCCTGTCTGGAAAGCAGAACATTCAAACAAATTGGAAAATGAAGACTTTTGCCAAATTTTCCCTTTTTGTTCAGACCACAAACCCAAAACTTATGACTTTAAATATTTTACCCACTAATATGAAGTAACAATGTGTCACGATGTGTCACGAGAAACATATTCTCAAAATCCACGTTGATATGTTAAGTGTTTCTGAAGTTATAACCATTTTTTGTGCCACAGGCAGATTTGAAAAATCCAGTCTGGGTAATAACTGAAAACTAGTGTCGGTGATAGGGTTTAAAAGGGGGCTGGTGCTTGCCATCATTGTTTCTCTTCTGTTAACCTTGGTTATCTCTCATAAAGACAACGTGCGTCATCATTGCACTGCACACACTGGCCTACAGGAAAGAGTTACGCAGCTAGAAAGAATTTCGAGGGAGGTTCCATTGTTGCCAAAAAGGCTCCAGGTGCCCAAGAAGGACCAGCAAGCGCCAGGACCATCTCTTAAAAGTGTTTCAGCTCGGATGGGGCTTACCAGCAGTGCAGAGCTTGCTCAGGATGGGCAGTAGGCAGTGTGAGTGTATCTGCACGTACGTGTTAGGCGAGCGACTTGGAGGCAAGGCCTGGTGTCAAGGAGGGCAAGCAAAGAGCCACTTCTCTCCCAGAAAAAACATCAGGACAGACTGATATTCCTGTCAAAGGTACAGTGAGTGGTTGACTGTGATGTACTGGGGTAAGTCATTTTCTCCACTTAATCCCCTTTCTCGATTGTTTGGAACATCTTGGAAAACATCTTGTTCGGTAGAAGACACGGTGAGCGAATACCACCCAGTCTTTTCATGCCAACTGTACAGCATCCTGCAACCATTCATGTTGGGGTTGCTTCTCAGCCAAGGGAATGGCTCTCCTCACAGTCTTCTGCCTAAAACACAATCCCATGAAAAATAAAAATGTGTCCAATGGTCCTCCAAGACAACTTCTCACCAACCGTCCAAGAGCGTTTTGGGATCAACAATGCCTTTTCCAGCATGATGAGCACCTTCTGTAAAGCAAGAGGTGATAACTAATGAGCTCAGGGAACAAAACATAAGATTTGTTGGGATCCATGGCCTGGAAACCTCCCAATCTATAAATCCCATCCCATTGAGAACTTTGGTCAATCATCATGAGACGGGTGGGACAACCAACATTGTGACAAATGCAAGCTTGATTGTGCAAGAATGGACTGCTATCAGTCAGGATTTGGTCCAGACGTTGATTGAGAGCTGCCAGGGGAGAATTGCAGAGGTCCTGAAGAAGAAGGGTCACACTGCAAATTATTGACTTGCTGTATACTCATTCTATCTAACTGTCAATAAAACTTTTGTTACTCATAATATGATTGCACTTGTATTATGTATGTAATAAAACATCTGACAAACAAGACCATAAGAAACGGTGCAATGTGTTTTATTCCACCATTTTGATTTTTATTCCCACTTCCTCTCCAGTCACACGGCACGGAATTTTCGTAACCATGACTATGAGTCTATTTGTTATACAGACAAAAGCCATCACAGAGCCCTTTATGAGTAAAAATAAAAAGTTATAGATATTTTTGAATGTGGGGAGTGAAAATGGAAATTACAAAACAAAAAACGCCCAGTTCGTCAAGGAGTTAAAATACGGCATTGTAAAACGTACATGAATCCCATGTAAAAATGCCATATCCTGCAATACACAGTATTGCAGTATATGGTAGAACGATCAGGTTAAAGTACCCTAGAGGTCTAAAAATAAAGTTGAAAAAAAAAATTGTATTCAAAAAATCAAATCACCCCCCCTCCCTTCCCTAGAACTGATATAAACTAAATAACCATAGAAAAAAACAAATCAACATGGTTAGGTTCACCGCATCCCCAAACCGCCAGATCTATCAAATTATAAAACAATGGTTACGGAGGCAGTCCCCGGGTTACATATACCCATAGGGTCTGTAGTTTTGTTCTTAAGTTGATTTGTATGTAAGTCGGACTGTATATTTTATCATTGTAATCCCAGACAGAAACTTTTTTGGTCTCTGTGACAATTGGATTTTAAAATGTTGGGTTGTCATATAGAATCAATATCTAATATAAGCTTCATTACAAGACATCTGATAACTCGTTATAGCTGATCATTGTAGCCTAGGACTAAGTACAATAAATTACCAATATACACAGAGGTCCGTTTGTAACTAGGGGTCGTGTGTAAGTGGAGTGTTCTTAAGTAGGGGACCGCCTGTATTCCCGGCCGTGAACCAAATTATGATTTTTTTTCCAGCGTCCCGTATCACATACCGACATGGAATAATAAATAACATACCCAAGAAGTAATATTTTTGTTACGCAGAAAATAAGCCCTTACTAAGCTCTTGTGCGCTGCGGGCACAAGGTCACGTTTATTTTTGCGTTAAAAAAGCTGAATAGATTTTGCCCAATTACATTGTTGTCAATGCACTTAATCTTTGTGTTAACGCTTGCGTTTTGTAACACAATGTTTGACAACAATGTAATTTAGCGCAAATCTCCTCTTCAGCTGTTCATGTATAACCGTTTCGCTTTCTTCAGACGATACATGAGTTAAGCGTGAAAAAAATCGCAATGTGATCGCAGCCTACACAAAGAAAAATTGAAAAAAGATATAAACTTTTTCAGGTGGAGAGTGAAAAATGAATGAAAAAACGCTGTGTGCCTTAGGGTTTAACAAGCCCCGCTCAGTGGCTGCTGTTTCCCCGTGATGCGTACACGTATTCGACAAGCCAATCATGCTGTTGCATTGAATCCCCCTACAACAAATTACTTTCCATTTTTAGTCCGGTAAAAACAATTTTAGCAAATTATCATATAATCAGTACGAAATGTTATTAGATTGAACTATGTACATGACCGCCTCGTCCGTGTTTTTTGTTGTGATCCGCGACCCGTACGAGCCGCGATGACCCCCACAAGAACAGAAAAAGCCGGCTCAATGCAGATGCCAAAGTATGACGTAGATCTGTGTCAGATGACCAAATGCAGCGCGGCGATTAGTCGTAAAGCGAAAAGTTCACATGTGTATAAAAGGCGCCGCAGCTTTACTCCACCTCATTTCCACCAGCAAATAGCTCGGAGAACGGCGAGCAGCTCAACGGAAGCAAGCACACTATCTCTCCAGCGCAGGTAATAGGGGGACCACGGGCTCTAATACCCTGTATCTTTCTCCCTTACCTTGCATTTCCTGAATAGGCTTATGAGCTAGTGACGTACAATTTGGAAGTAGTATATGGTGGGTCTGTACTTATGATGGTGGACACGTGGGCTGCACCTTTGAGTAGTCGGGCATTGTAATGTTGGTTTACTTTGTGCTGTACATACCGAGGAGCTTACTATATTAATATGGGGTGTTACCATTTCAGTGAATAATTGTTTTTAAATGACAATGTTATACAATTTTTCCACTGTTCTTTATCAATTCCTCACGGTTGTTCTAGATCTCTGCTTGCTGTCATTATATACCATGCGTTTTATATGTGGTACTAGTGGACAGAAATTTGACCATGGTCACGACAAGTTGCACAGCTCGCTATATCAACAGTAATCAAGACTGTGATTATAAGGAGCTGTGTGTCCATGGTCAGACTTCTTCTCACTAATGGCAAACCTATTAGCTTTCAATAGAAAACCAGCAAGCGTGAAACTTTAAGGAATTGATACAAGAAAGTATCTTGGAAAATTGTATAACTTTTTATAAGTCACATTAATTTGCTTTAAGCATCTTTGTATCTGATTATGAAGACTCTTCGTCTTCTGTAAACTTTCTGGGGACGTGCATGGCTTTATTTGATCAAGCTTTAAATTTGTGCAAATGAGCCTCAGGTACTCCATTTTAGAGCTACATTCACACTGTCGCATGGGGATGTATGTACATTGATATACGTTCCCTCATAGATGGCACTTGTGGTGCACGGTGCCCTTCAGGAGCGGTACGGTTCCCGCTCCCGACCCCGTGAAAAAGTAGGTCAATGTTTTATCTTTTCACAACATGTGGCACCGTGTGCCTTATATTCCTATGGAGGGGGGCCGGGGTCAGCAGCGCTGTGTGTGTGTCAAAACAAGAGCATAAGCTACCAAGCAGATCCTGCCAAGGTGCTTGTTTATCAATCCTTCTGCTTGTTGTAGAGGGTTGGGGTGGGTGGTTTGTTTTTTTTTTTCGTATGCATTCTGTTTCTATTTCTAATGTAATGACGCGCACACCTGCTTAAAAAGATTGGCTTGATCCTGTGCCCCGTTTATCACCAAAACAGCGTCCTGCACAGTCCTACCAACCTCGTGTCTTTGCTGAACAGAATTGTTAAGAGGCACCGGCCACTTTAATGTCTTGGATTCGCAACAAAAACAAAAACGAAAAAGGATCATGCGAAGTAGACTTGGTGAATATAAGTTTAACTCTGATGCATTTATTTGATATTACCTGCTGTTTGTTTTCTTGTTCAGCGCATGTCCTAGGGACAGCTAGGTATGGGGTATGATTTTTGCAAGCTAGAGGCGTACCACTCTCCTGTGTAGAAGACCAAGGGTAAATTGAATAAAAAGAGAAACAATGATTCTCCCTAGAAGTGTTTCTCCATGGTTTAGAGATGGTTGGGTGAGCATCACGAAGATAAAGGAGACTTGGCAGAGATGTAAATTGGAAGTAAATTGTTGTGGGCCAGATGAGTTGAAAAGATAGTAATAGTTGACATTTTTGGTATTAACTCTAGTTTTTAACTGACTCTGGTTCAGTCCATCACCATCTCTTGCCTACTTCAATGATTCCCATGCGCCATGGCCTACAAGGAGCCGGTTACCATTTTCATGAGGCTTCAACGTTCTGCGGATTACAATGAGCACACAACATGCTGCGAGCACATTGCCTATGGAACTGGACAAAAGGTACCTTGTGGTCAGTGTCCTTTATCGTCTTTTACTCTTGGCCGCTGTTGATACTGGTTCCAAAGCCATTCGTAGTTTCCACCAGACCAGAGCTGTGAGGCTCATGATGGCAAAGTACCTTCCTTGGATGTCTGAGCGGTTAATGTTTTAGAAATGCATTTCTAGAAGTGGGTGGTGCCTGTGCAGCTTCATTAATGTGGATTATTTAACAGGTCGCCTCAGCAAGGAAGACATCGAACGCATGGTTCAAAATGCTGAAAAATCCAAGGCTGAGGATTAGAAGCAGAGAAGGACAAGGTTTCTTCCAAGAACTCTCCTAGAATCCTTATGCTTTCACATGAAGGCAACGGTGTTGAAGATGAGAAACTCCAAGGAAAGATCGGTGAGAACAGAAGATCCTCGATTAATGCAATGAGACTATTTCTTGGCTGGACAAGAACCAGGTATGTTTGTACCTAATGCAAGGTTATAGGGAGTCGCTGTGATGACTGTTTCCAAAGCCATTCGTAGTTTCCACCAGACCAGAGCTGCAAGGCTCATGATGGCTAAAGTACCTTCCTTGGATGTCTGAGCGACACACTCCCCATTAACTTGACCAATGCATTGTTGCAAATTAACTAACATTGGTTTTTCTAGTCTTATGTATTTGTCTGTCTTCCTTTTACAGGTTGGAGCTGAAAGGAAAGTCACAGTCCGATGAAATACTTACTGGGTTGGTGGGTCCACTGTTTTGTCATTCTGCCTTCAAGAAAGGAACGGAACAAGGGCATCAACCCAGATGAGGCTGTGGCTTATGGTGCAGTAAATGGTCTTGTTTTTGTACTCTGCATTTGTGCAGTATACTTGTCACACTCCTTTGGTGTAATTCGCAATGATGACTGTTTCCAAAGCCATTCGTAGTTTCCACCAGACCAGAGCTGCGAGGCTCATGATGGCCAAAGTACCTTCCTTGGATGTCTGAGCGTCTCTGCTCAACTGTGAATTGACTTTATTTAAAAACAAAAACATAACTAATGAACCTCTGTTTTGTTTTCAGCTGTTCAGGCTGCCATCTTGTCTGGAGACAAATCTGAAAACGTGCAGGACCTCCTTCTGCTTGATGTCACACCTCTGTCTCTGGGTATCGAAACTGCTGGTGGAGTCATGACTGTCCTCATCAAGCGTAATACAACCATTCCCACAAAGCAAACTCAGACCTTCACAACCTACTCAGACAACCAACCTGGTGTCTTGATTCAGGTAAGGGAAAAACTAAATGCATGCTTGGGGTATAGCTGTTTGTGGTATTTAGGCGTGTTTTTGCTGAATGCCTTCACTTTTTTCAGGTATATGAAGGTGAGAGAGCCATGACCAAGGATAACAACCTGCTTGGAAAGTTTGAGCTGACTGGCATTCCTCCAGCTCCTCGTGGTGTTCCTCAGATTGAGGTGACTTTCGACATTGATGCCAACGGTATCCTGAATGTGTCTGCTGTGGACAAGAGCACTGGCAAGGAGAACAAGATCACAATTACAAATGATAAAGGTAGAAGACTTTATTTGGAAGGGGTTCTAATTATCCTGCTGTGATGACTGTTTCCAAAGCCATTCGTAGTTTCCACCAGACCAGAGCTGTGAGGCTCATGATGGCCAAAGTACCTTCCTTGGATGTCTGAGCAGTTAATGTGTTAGAAATGCATTTCTAGAAGTGAGGTTGTTCCTGGGCTTTCATTATGTGATTATTTTAACAGGTCGCCTCAGCAAGGAAGACATCGAACGCATGGTTCAAGAGGCTGAAAACATATCAAGCTGAGGAATGAGAACAGAGGAACAAGGTTTCTTTCCAAACTCTCTAGATCTTATGCTTTTCCAACCTAGGCACTGTGAAAGAGATGAAACTTCAAAGAAGACTCTGTGATGAGGACAAACAGAAGATCCTGGATAATGGCAATGATGACTATTGTCTTTTGGCTGCAAGAACCCCAGGTATGTTTTGTACTAATGCAGGTTCTAAGTGGAGTCGCTGTATGACTGTTTCCAAGCAGTCCGTAGTTTCCACCAGAACCAAGCTGCGATGCTCATGGTGGCCACAGTACCTCCTTGGATGGTCTGATCGACAATCATATGTTGCATGTCTACTTTGTAGTTGTCGGTTGTTCACTGACTTCCTCCTGTTGTTTTTCTCCTCAGACTGCCAGAGAAAGATGAGTTTTAAATTGAACACCGCAAAGGAACTTGAGGAAGTCTGCAAGACCAATCATCACTAAGCGTACCAGAGTGCGGTGGCATGTCCAGGAGTGCCCCTGGGCTCCCATGGCATCGGTGGTGCTCCATCTGGGGTGCTTCATCTGGACCCACTATTGAGGAGGTGATTATAAGGTGACTGGTATAAGCATTCTGACACCCAAACACAATTGTTTTAATGGCGTTCCTGATGATCTCCCCTAAAGCTGCTGTAAAGTTTACTTTGGGGCATTAATACCTTGATCATCCCCTCGTGGAACGCATTGCACTTTACCTGACTACTGTACAAACTCGTCCAGAGGAAATTAACAATCTATTTAACTGCTTCTGAGTTTTCCTTGTTTAAATAATCTTGTTGTTTCCAACTCAGTATCTGGGCTCAATCATCTTGAGGCAACTAGGTCTTGTCATCATAGAATTTGCTCAGTGTCTTATTACAATGAATTGGGAAAGTAAAACATGGCTAACTGCCTTATTGCTACTTTGAATGGCAGGAGTCCCTTAAAATGCCTGTCTCCTCGAATTTTACCACTCACTATATTTCAGCCTGCTATGTGTTACCAGTCTGTGCCCTCCACCCCCCATATTGCCTAAAAATAGCTGCCAGTGAGGCACTGTAGCTAATTACCAGCATTATCTGATAATTCAAATTAGATTCCTGACTCAATTTCTCCTCGAGTTTGCAGAGAACAGCACCTATTTTTTACTGGACACTCGATGTCTTTCCAATCAACTGTCCTCCCCCCAATTGAATATTGGCACGCTGTCTGCAATAGTTCAACAAGTCATTAAAAAGAACAAAATTTTACCCCTATCGAGGTGCAACCACAACGTTATACTACGAGTCCCCAGAGTCTAGATGCTTAGCGCACCGGGGGGGACGTAGTATAAAAAAACGTCCAGCATTCTGGGACATCTCACGAACGGGGGCGTACCAGAAGCAGCGCTGTCCTATCCCAGCTTACATATTACAGACAACATTTAACTACCCATTACCGTGCACTATAACATGCCCTATTGATTTTGGAGCTACTGATCGCTGGTGTTTAACTCCCTTACCACCAGGTCAAGCTGTTTAAACTGTCTCAGCATAAAATAGTATGGGGTAGAACAGTGGATTTTGAACTTCAACCAGTTTATGCTTCTGATTTGCTGGTAAGTTCAAGTATGTTATATTAGTAAAAATATGCCATAACTACTGATCTACACTATTACCATTGATAAAAATAATACCTAAAATATAGCCCCTAAATGTCACTTAGTCTGGAACTTCATGACCGGAGAGACTCAACAGCATCTCATGGAGGGAATGAACCATGTGGACAATCAGCCCCCTTTTTAACCCCTTCCCGAGCCCTCTCCATAGCCGGTAAGTCTTTGCTGCATATTGCAGCAAAGGCTTACCGGTAACACCCACAATCGGTGCTAGCACCGATCGCGGGTGCTTTCACCGCGATCGCCGCCGGCAATGCTGCCGGAGGCTTCTTGGCGCGGATCTTCGCTCCCCGATGACGTCACGGGGAGCGAAGATCCGTTGCCATGACAGCATCGGACCTCACGAAGGCCCGAAGCTGTCTAGTTTTAACCCATTCATTACAATGTGCTATCAGCACATTGTATGAATGAGGATTAAAATCCCCATAATACTGCCATTGCAGTATGGCAGTATATGGTAGATCGATCTCAGACAACCTAGGAAAGTAGAGTGTTTAAATATACCCCTAAGGAGTCTGAAAATAGTGAACAGTAAAAGTAAAAAAAAGGAGTTTTGAGAAAAAAAAAAATTAATTAAAATACTAAAATTCTAATCACCGCCGCCCGTCCCCCCCTTATGGGCACTACCTTCCTGTCCTCATTATCTCCTAGAACTGATATTAATTATGTGATAGAAACAGTAAAAATCATAAACGACATTAGGGTATCACCGCGTCGGAAAATGTCCGATGTTGGTAGCAAATATAAGTAACGTTTTTGTTCACCACTGGTCCTTTAATAACCCGTAGAGCTGACCAAATCCAGTTCCAAAAGTCAAAATATTTTTTTATTGCCATTTACGTTGGAACTAATATAAACGAAAATTTATAAAAAGTGACATCAAAAGGTAGCACAGTCCATCCTATCCATGATAGCAATGAAAACGCCCATCAAGGAGTCGAAGAACAAGATTGTACACCTAACCCACAGCTCTGTACAATTACACCAAAGTATGAAAAAGTTATGCAAAATCAAACAAACAAATTTTGTACAAGAGGTTTTGCAAATATTTTTTAAATGTATTGAAACATTATAAAGGACCTGTACAGATAGTGTGGTAATCTCGTAATTGTAGGGCAATATAGGACATACTTACTGGTGGGGATTGTGCCTTCTCGATCCCTCCTTCTCTACCCCATAAATTAACAGACATGTCATTTTGGGGCACACATTGAAAGCGGTTAATAATCGCAAGCCCCAAGAAAACGTCGCAAATGTGTTTTTCGACCATTTTCATGCATTTGGGTGGAATTTTTTTCCCGCTTCCCCAGTAACGCGCCATGGGAATTAAATACGTCACTACAAGTGCGCAATGGTTTAACAGCAGAAAATAAGCCATCACAGAGCTCTTTATAAGGAAAAATAAAAAAGTTATAGATTTTTGAAGGTGGTGTGTGAAAAATGGAAGTGAAAAAACTAAAAAAGGCCAAGTCGTTAAGGGGTTAAAGTTTAAATTTTATTGTTTGAAAGAATTGTTCTGAAGGCCGTAGAAATCGTTGGATGACAGCTGGACAGGAAAGTAACATGATGCTTTCGGGCAGAAAGTTAGGAATCCTTGAAGGACAGTGCTTGGAGTTCTGCAGTCCTCCTGGACGATATCGTGGCCATCAAGAATGAACATGATAGGCTGGTTTGATGATTCTCCTGGCCCTAGGCTTTTAGTGAAGCCTGAAGATGTATCCTTTGTGAGTAGGCGCTCTGGACCTCCACTCAGCGCTGGCCGGAATATGTCATGTGACATCTTCATGCAGGAAAAAGATAGGACGACCCACCGCCTGGACACACAGATGGATTGGCCAAGTGAGGCAGGCTTAGGGACGGGCAGCAGCAGGGACATAGAGGGACTTGACCACGCCTGCTGGGCCCGGGCACCCCCTTAGCATTGCGGCTGTGGCAGCTATGGTCAGTAGGGCCAAGCCCCCCTGGGTACACGGCATGCATAATTTATGGTTTGGCTGTGGGTCCTGGGCTGGCCTATTAGCATCACTCCTACGGTTGCTACGGCGGTAGTGACGCCACTGATATATTCTCTTAACTGTTCCATGACTTATTATCCTGGTCATCTCCTACATGGCACCCCAGCCTCAGAAAGAGGTAAATAATTTAGACAGGGAAAAAAAAAACGTTGAAAATTCAATAATTGTTAAGAACAGTGTCCAAAGTAGAACCATATAAACGACACGTGAGAATACAAAACTGGGGCTGTGTATTCCATCCGTTACCAGGTGAATTCCATGCCGTGGTATTGGAACAGGAAATTCATGCGCGCTCTAAATACATGTCTACCTTTTTCATTAGGGTCAGTACGATCACGGAGATATCACAATTTGTATACGGCTTTATAATATTTTCATACATTTACCAATTAAACATCGATGCACAAACAAAGACAGTGTTGGTGCGCACTATCAGGACTAGCAATATACCGTAATACAAAATGTATTAATTAATAATAGTAACATAGAACAACATAAGAAGAACATGCCAACACATAAAATAAACATTAGAAGTACACAAGACCAGAGTGTATAGTACTTCTACCAAGAACCAAATCATGGAATCCTTTAACTTCTCTCTACAATCTGCCGAACAATAGTATTAAAGCCATGCAAAAAAACAACACCCGTATGGCCAGAAAAACAAAACGCACTACACATGAACAAGGGCTTGCTGACTGCCTGTAGAACCCTTAGTGCATTAAAGCCATCAGCTTGCCAAGGAATAACAATGTAGCCAGGGAAGTGCAGAAGCATGGTCAGAGAGAGGGTGAGGTATGTAGACCCACGCGTATCGTCCCCAAATGGTGACTTCCCCAGTTAGTACCAACAATTATCATGTCCCCGGCATATATTGTGGCGGCTCCCCCACCCAAAAGGAACTATGGGTTATTACCTGCTCGGTTGCGTGATTACTAAACTGTAGTTCTGTTGACCCCTCATGACAAGGAATTGCTGAGTCATGTGAATGTCACAGTGAGGTTGCTGGAGGGGGGGGGGGATAAAGGTACACACAGCATCCTAAGGCAGGGCGCTTTCGCTGTAGACAAATGTGGCGCACTATAAAGTTCAATTAGTAAGACCATACAGAACAAAGTCTAGGTACGAACATCTAATTCTGTGATGAATATATGACATCATAATCTCATATGACACAATTACCCCTGAGGAATCGCGATGGGGATCTTCCTGCCAGCGCATCCTGATACTCTCTCCGTATGCCAGTCCTAACAGCATTGCACTGGTTTCTAGGAAAGTTATGGTTATTTATTTGGTGATTTGTTTACCGCTGACACGTAAACACTACCTGAATACCCCTTTTGGGCGTAGTTCAATATCACCGGTGTTCAGCTATCGCTGCAGATTTGATCATAGATTAAAAGGGATAGACTTGAATACTGCGACTTTTAATATTGGGGATTTTAGGGATATTGCATGTGTGTTTTCCAACACTCTTGTTGTTGACCTACCTAGCATACAGAAGCTATTACACCCTCACTTGAGGATTGGCCTGTTTTGAGCGTTCCCTACCCCGGTCACCTCTCCAGTAATCATTGTACAGCGTTCCCCTACTAAGACACACCGACTTACAGACAACCCATAGTTACAGACGGACCAGCTCTTGCACCATGTGACTCTGGTGAAGCCTCAACTGGATGCTTTACAAATTAGTCCCAAACTGCACATAGCGATCAGCGTAATGTGTATGTAATGGAACTTTATTGATTTCTTGGTCCATTACAACCAAACAATTTGAAAGCTCCAATTGTCCTGGGGCTCAAAGAAAAAAAATTGGCTAAAACTTCCATTATAACATATACCAGTTTCGACGTACCATGCAAGGTCAGCTTAAGAGCAAACCTCCGTACACCATATCTTGTATGATAACCCGGGGGTACTGCCTGTCTATTATAATTTATTTATTGGTTTTTTAAAATATTATATGATCTTGTGATTTTGCTTGAGTTTCTCAATAAATATCAAATAAGCACGGGGTAAAAACATAATATAACAACCTAACTAATTTAATGAAAGAAAGAACAAGTATCAGTCCCTAGTAAAAATACATAAGGATTAACAGTCCCTCTCTGACCATCACAATAACCCTCACCCCATGTAAAGACCCTATTGTGTCACGGGTCATAGCAAGATCAGAATGTTTAGGACAGCTTACCGTCTAGGGGGATGTACTGTGCTGGGAGCTTGGTCAGGAGTATAAGTCCACTGGATCCACCAGGTCACAACAGTGGTTAGTGGATGCGAAAGAGGTTTTTTCAGATAAGGAATTTATTCAGAAGCGATACACACCATCATTTAATTCAGCTTTTAAGGAACTAACTAGGGCTTATAAAGACCAAATAACATCATGGTGGGAAGTCCAAAGCTTGGAGAATTACATTTCCCACAATATTGTCCCTAGAGGACTTAGGATCAATATTCTTCCAGCCAATAGATGTCGAAGTCCCGGATTAATGTCCCTGTGGGAGAAAGAAGCCACAAACAGTTCACTGAGATTAATGCAACTACTTTTGGACGAGGAAAGACAGATTTTAGCCAGACTTGAGGCACAGTTAAAAGAACAGATTGCTATAACCAAGAAATTTGAGGCAGAGCCTGAGTTCAAAACCAAAGAAAATCAGTTAAAGAACACAGTTGAAAAATTCCAGTTCCATATAAAGGATCGGAAACACAGACAGTTCCTAAAAGACCTCCAGGAATTCAAAGAGAATAGGGCCTACGTGACTGAGCTACCTAGACGGACACCAGAAACAGAAGGGTCATCATCAGAGACGGACGCCTCAGATATAGACCTTAGGAAACAAACAGGCAGGGGGAGGAACAGAGGAAGAGGACGGGGACGGGGTACTCGAAATACCACAGGTAACACTGACACCACAGTACGGGGTTTTTTAGAACAGATTTCCAGAGAAACGCATGTGCGTTCGGGCCGAGGACCTCCCCCTGTGCGCTAGCGTCGCATTATGATGGACGCTTAGCGGTACGTGTGACCACGGCCATATGCAACAGCTGATGAGAGGTGATTTGCCTAATTACATTACAGTTTACGCTTGTAAACGCAATGTTAACACATGCGTTAACATTGCGTTTATGATGCGTTTTGTAAACGGAAATGTTAACATTGATGTAATTAGGCAAATCACCCCTCTTCAGCTGTTTTATATGCATTTGAAACACTATGAAAACACAGGTCAAAACGCAACATGTGAACGCGCCCTTAATGAATGAGGTGTAAAAATCCGCATTATATAAATATAAACAGCAACAAACGTCCAAAATTGCCCGTTCTATATATATATAATCAGGCTTTATAATGGCAATTTGCATATACTCCAGAATGAGTGATTGGCTTAACAGCAATTAATTGCAAAGTCAATATTTTCCTAGAAAATGAACTTTTTCCCCCAAAACACATTTCAATGCATGTGTGTTAACATTGTGTTAACAATGCGTTTATGGTTGCGTTTTGCAAACTCAAGTGTTAACAGCTGTTTAATTAGGCAAATCTCCCTTCAGCTGTTGCAATGCGTTTTTAAATGCATGCGTAAACGCGACGTGTGACCGTAACCTTAACGCCCGAAACCCTTGTAATTGTACCATGTACTGGGAAGCAGGGAAAAAATTCCAAATGCTGTGAAATTAGTAAAAAAACGTATTTGTGCCGTATTCTTGTGGGCTTAGATTTTACGGATTTCACTTTACGCCCCACATGACATGTCTACTTTATTCTTTGGGTCGGTACGATTACAGGTACAATTTTGTATAGGTTTTATAATGTTTTCATACATTTAAAAAAAATGAAAATCTCCTGTACAAAAATTTTGGGGGGGATTTTGCCATCTTCTGGCGGTAATAACTTTTTAATACTCTGGTTGTACGGAGCTGTGGGTGGTGTCGTTTTTTGGCGTCCATGCACCGCCATCTTCTTGAAGCCGCCGGAAGCTTTGCAGGCTGCGATCAGCGGGAAAACACCTGCGATTGGTGGTGTTACCGGTAAGCCTTTGCTACAACATGCAGCAAAGACTTACCGGCTATGGAGAGGACTCAGCCCGTGAGCCCTCTCCATGGCCCCGTACCCGGCATGTGAGGTACTACAACGTCACATGTTGGTAAGGGGTTAAAAGAAGCAGCTTCAGTGATTGCTCCATTAACACAGGCGTGGGTGTTGATGAGGACAGGGCTGGAGATCAATCTTTCATGATTAAGTAGGAATCACACCACTGGACACTTTAACCCCTTAATGACCGCCCTATCGGCTTTTTTTTGGGGGGGGGGGGTTCATGAAAATGAGAAAAAAATGCACCTAAAGTTCTGCGCCTCATAACATCCTAAAAATGACAGGATGCATAAAATATCATCTCAACATAAATTCTGTCAATGTTAATTATCAACCTTTTTGGGCAGTTTTACTTCCTGTCTGGAAAGCAGAACATTTCAAACTTGGAAAATGAAGAACTTTTGCCAAATTTTCCCCTTTTTTCAGACCAAAACCCAAAACTTATGACTTAAATTTTACCACTAATATGAAGTACAATGTGTCACGATGTGTCACGAGAAAACATTCTCAAAATCACATGGATATGTTAAAGTGTTCTGAAGTTATAACCATTTATTGTGACACAGGGCAGATTTGAAAAATCCAGTCTGGGTAATAAGCTGAAAACTAGTGTCGGTGATAAGGGGTTAAAAGGGGGCTGGTGCTTGCCATCATTGTTTCTCTTCTGTTAACCATGGTTATCTCTAAAGAAACACGTGCAGTCATCATTGCACTGCACACAACTGGCCTAACAGGAAAGAGTATCGCAGCTAGAAAGATTGCGAGGGAGGTTCCATTGTTGCCAAAAAGGCTCCAGGGTGCCCAAGAAGGACCAGCAAGCGCCAGGACCATCTCTTAAAAGTGTTTCAGCTTCGGGATGGGGCTACCAGCAGTGCAGAGCTTGCTCAGGAATGGCAGTAGGCAGGTGTGAGTGTATCTGCACGCACTGTGAGGCGGAGACTCTTGGAGCAAGGCCTGGTGTCAAGGAGGGCAGCAAAGGAGCCACTTCTCTCCAGAAAAAACATCAGGGACAGACTGATATTCTGCAAAAGGTACAGTGAGTGGACTGCTGAGGACTGGGGTAAAGTCATTTTCTCCAATGAATCCCCTTTCCGATTGTTTGGAACATCTGGAAAACATCTTGTTCGGAGAAGACAAGGTGAGCGATACCACCAGTCTTGTCTAGTGCCAACTGTAAAGCATCCTGCAACCATTCATGTGTGGGGTTGCTTCTCAGCCAAGGGAATCGGCTCTCTCACAGTCTTGCCTAAAAACACATCCATGAATAAAGAATGTTACCACACTGTCCTCCAAGAGCAACTTCTCCCAACCATCCAAGAGCAGTTTGGTGATCAACAATGCCTTTTCCAGCATGATGGAGCACCTTGCTGTAAAGCAGAGGTGATAACTAAATGGCTCAGGGAACAAAACATAGAGTTGTTGGGTCCATGGCCTGGAAACTCCCCAGATCTTAATCCCATTGAGAACTTGTGGTCAATCATCATGAGACGGGTGGACAACCAACAAATTGTGACAAAATGCAAGCATTGATTGTGCAAGAATGGACTGCTATCAGTCAGGATTTGGTCCAGAAGTTGATTGAGAGCTGCCAGGGAGAATTGCAGAGGTCCTGAAGAAGAAGGGTCAACACTGCAAATATTGACTTGCTGCATTAACTCATTCTAACTGTCAATAAAAGCTTTTGTTACTCATAATATGATTGCACTTGTATTATGTATGTAATAAAAACATCTGACAAACAAGACCATAAGAAAACGGTGCAAATGTGTTTATTCACCATTTTGATTTTTATTCCCACTTCCCAGTACACGGCACGGAATATTTAGTACCATGACTATGAAGTACAATTTGTTATACAGAAAAAAGCCATCACAGAGCCCTTTATGAGTAAAAATAAAAAAGTTATAGATTTTTGAATGTGGGGAGTGAAAAATGGAAATTAAAAAACAAAAAAAGGCCCAGGTCGTCAAGGGGTTAAAAGACGGCATTGTAAAAGCGTAATGAATCCCATGTAAAAATGCCATATCCTGCAATACACGAGTATTGCAGTATATGGTAGGAACGATCAGGTTAAAGTACCCTAGATGGTCTAAAAAATAAAAGTTGAAAAAAAATTGTACAAAAAAATCAAATCACCCCCCTTTCCCTAGAACTGATATAAAACTAAATAAACAGTAGAAAAAAAAAAATCAAACATGTTAGGTATCACCGCATCCCAAAACGCCAGATCTATCAAATTATAAAAATGGTTACAGGCAGTCCCCGGGTTACATACAAGATAGGGTCTGTAGGTTTGTTCTTAAGTTGAATTTGTATGTAAGTCGGAACTGTATATTTTATCATTGTAATCCCAGACAGAACTTTTTTGGTCTCTGTGACAATTGGATTTTAAAAATGTTGGGTTGTCATAAGAATCAATATTAATAATAAAGCTTCATTACAGACACATCTGATAACTGTTATAGCTGATCATTGTAGCCTAGGACTAAAGTACAATAAATTACCAATATACAGAGGTCCGTTTGTAACTAGGGGTCGTGTGTAAGTGGAGTGTTCTTAAGTAGGGGACCGCCTGTATTCCCGGCCGTGAACCAAATTATGATTTTTTTTCCAGCTTCCCAGTACACGACATGGAATAATAAATAACATCACCAAGAAGTAATATTTGTTACGCAGAAAATAAGCCCTTACATAGCTCTGTGCGGCTGCGGGCACAGGTCACGTTTTATTTGCGTTAAAAGAAGCTGAAGAGGATATTTGCCCAATTACATTGTTGTCAATGCATTAATCTATGTGTTAACGCTTGCGTTTTGTAAACACAATGTTGACAACAATGTAATTAGGCAAATCTCCTCTTCAGCTGTTTCATGTATCCGTTTCGCTTTCTTCAGACGATACATGAGTTAAGCGTGAAAAAAATCGCAATGTGATCGCAGCCTACACAAAGAAATGAAAAAGATATAACTTTTTCAAGGTGGAGAGTGAAAAATGAATGAAAAAACGCTGTGTCCTTAAGGTGTTAACAAGCCCCGCTCATTGGCTGCTGTTTCCCGTGATGCGTACACGTAATTCGACAAGCCAATCATAGCTGCTGCATTGAATCCCGCCTACAACAAAATTACTTTCCATTTTTAGTCCGGGAAAAAACAATTTTAGCAAAATTATCATATAATCAGTACGAAATGTTATATATTGAACTACTGTACAATGACCGCCTCGTCCTGTGTTTTTGTTGTGATCCGCGACCCGTACGGCCGCGATGACCCCCACTTAGAACAGAAAAGCCGGCTCAATGCAGATGCCAGAAGATGACGTAGATCTGTGTCAGATGACCAAATGCAGCGCGGCGATTAGTCGTAAAGCGATAAAGTCACATGTGTATAAAAGGGCGCCGGCAGCTTTACTCCACCTCATTTCCCCAGCAAATAGCTCGGAGACGGCGAGCAGCTCAACGGAGAGCAAGCACCTATCTCTCCAGTGCAGGTAATGGGGGACACGGGCTCTAATACCCTGTACTTCTCCCTTACCTTGCATTTCCTGAATAGGCTTATGAAGCTAGTGACGTATTTTAGGGTTACATTTGGAAGTAGTATATGGTGGGTCTGTACTTATGATGGTGGACACGTGCTGCACCTTTGAGTAGTCGGGCATGTAATGTTGGTTATCTTGTGCTGTACAATACCGAGGAGCTTACTATATTAATAGGGTGTTACCATTTCAGTGAATAATTGTTTTAATGACAAGTTATACAATTTTTCCACTATGTTCTTTATCAATTCCTCACGGGTTTCTAGATCTCTGCTTGCTGTCATTATATACAATGCGTTTTATGTGTGGTACTAGTGGACAGAAATTTGACCATGGTCAGACAAGTGCACAGCTCGCTATATCAGACAGTAATCAGAACTGTGATTATAAGGAGCTGTGTGTCCATGGTCAGACTTCTTCTCACTAATGGCAAACCTATTAGCTTTCAATAGAAAACCAGCAAGCAGTGAAACTTTAAGGAATTGATACAGAAAGTATCTTGGAAAATTGTATAACTTTTTATAGTCACATTAATTTGCTTTAAGCATCTTTGTAATCTGATTATGAAGACTTCGTCTTCTGTAAACTTTCTGGGGACGTGCATGGCTTTATTTGATAAAGCTTTAAATTTGTGCAAATGAGCCTCAGGTACTCCATTTTAGGCTACATTCACACTGTCGCATGGGGATGTATGTACAGTTGATATACGTCCCTCATAGATGGCACTTGGTGCACGGTGCCCTGCAGGAGCGGTACGGTGCGCCACCGAACCCCGTGAAAAGATAGGTCATGTTTTATCTTTTCACAACATGTGGCACCGTGTGCCTTATATTCCTATGGAGGGGGGCCGGGGGTCAGCAGCGCTGTGTGTGTCAAAACAAGAGCATAAGCTAAACAAGCAGATCCTGCCAGAGTGCTTGGTTTACAATCCTTCATACTTGTTGTAGAGTTCTGATTTCTATTTCTAATGTAATGACGGCACATGCTTAAAGATGGCTGATCCTTGTGCCCCTGTATACACAGCGTCTGCACAGCCATACAGACCTGTGTCTTAGCTGACAGAATATGTTAAGGCCCAGGCCATCTTTAATGTCTTGGATCTGCAAGGATGCAGGGAGTAGACTTGGTGAATATAAGTTTAATCTGATGCATTTTATTGATATTAACTGCTGTTTTTCTTTCAGCCATGTCTAAGGGACCAGCTATTGGTATTGATTTTTGCACCACCTACTCCTGTGTAGAAGACCCAAGGTCAAAGTTGAATAAAAAGGAGAAACAATGATTCTCCCTAGAAGTGTTCTCCATGGTTTACACGAAGATAAAGGAGACTGCAGAAGGTAAATTGGAATAAATTGGGGGGCAGATGAGTTGAAAAGATAAGTAATAGTTGAACATTTTGTATTAACTTTTTCTTAACTGCACTGGTTAGTCTATCACCATCTCTGCCTACTTCAATGATTCCCAGCGCCAGGCTACAAAGGATGCCGGTACAATTTCTGGGCTCAACTTTCTGCGGATTATCAATGAGCCAACTGCTGCAGCCATTGCCTATGGACTGGACAAAAAGGTAACTTGTGGTGCAGTGTCTTATTCTGTCTTGGACTGGACAAAAAGGTAACTTGTGGTGCAGTGTCTTATTCTGTCTTATTACTCTTGGCCGCTGTGATGACTGTTTCCAAAGCCATTCGTAGTTTCCACCAGACCAATCTTTGGAGGTCTTCCTGCTGGACCCACCATTTTTCCTCTACAGAGAGACCCTGGAGAGAAGCTACAACGATAGTCTGAATTTGCCCTCCTTCTTTCAACTGTATTGGTGGCCTCCGGGCGGCCAATGAAAAGATTAAAAGAACAGGTAACAATGAGCTACTTATTAAAATGCCATGTTGGCACTTCACAGTAAATAAGTGGATTTTGGATGTTGTTTGGGCACTCGGTCTGTAAAAGGTTCGCCATCACTGATCTAGGGGATGGGGGGACTGTATTTTACAGGTTTTCTTGACACTTTAATACCGAAATATTAACTTTGTAAAAGTGCTGGAGGTGCTCAGGCAGATGGCGCCCGAGCACCATTCGGCTTCTCCGACTTTTGATTTATGCACGCCCCCTGCTGCAAGCCTCCTCCTGCTCCCGGCCCGGAGAACTAGGAGAGAGCACAGCCCCTCTCTCTGCATGCCCCGACTCTGACGTCCCTGTCCGGATCAGAATTCCCCGACCATTAGCATGAGGCGGCTTCCAGCGGGGGGCGTGCAAAAATGAAAAGTTGGGGAAGCCGAATGGTGCTCGGGCGCCATCTGCCTGAACACCTCCAGCACTTTTGCAAATTTAATATTTCGGTATTAAAGAGGCAAGAGTAAAAGTAAAAGAGTTAAAAATAACCCCCCCCCCCATCCACTAGATGGAACAAGCAACCTAATAAGGACAACCTGCCACCGATAGTTGGGTCGGGTGATAGTTGTCCTTTGATAGTAGATTGGTGGCTGTTCAACACCCACCCAATACATCCGCGTCTCACCAATCCATCAATAACTATTCAATGGATATGAAGCGTGTGTGGATAAAAAGGGACATAACGGGACATAAAGCCACATATAGAGAAGCCCTTTTAGCACTTTACACAGAATAACTATACATTGACCCAGATTTATTAAAGCCCCTGAGCCAGTTTTCTGACTTTGCACGATTTTTTCAGTGCAAACTGCTTGGACATTATTAACCGGTTAAGGACCGGGCCCTTTCCTGTTTTTTCATGTCCATTTTTCACTCCCCACCTTCAAAAATCTATAACTTTTTTATTTTTACACGTAAAGAGCTCTGTGGCGGCTTGTTTTCTGCGTAACAAATTGCACTTCATAGTGATGGCATTAACTGTGTAGTCCTAGATGTGTAAACCTCTAAGATCTAAGTACCTTTTTGCTTTACTCCTTGGCCTCGGGGGCAGTGTTTGTAGGGATTGCAGCGGGCACATGAGTTGGGCACAGCTGTGTGACAGTAGAAGCCAGCTTTACACTGGCAAATCGCTTCAGTGAGTAGGGAGCAGCTCTGGATCTCTACAAGGGATGATTCTGGGAATGTAGAAGTAAAACATTGTTACCTAGCGTCTATGACAGAAAATACTTGACAATCACATATGCACGTGCAACGCTCAAAATGTTACATATTCTACACTTTCTCAATAGCTTATTCACACAGAGCAATTTTTATGGTAGATTTTCATTAGGTTTTCTGAGCCAAAGTCAGAAGTAAATTCAGTTTAATTTTTTGTTATGTTTTAGGAGTTTTTAAAAAAAAATTTTTAATTTTATTTTAATCTTATGCTTTCTACTGTACACTCATTTGTAATTCATAGTTAACCCTGATAACTGCAACAAATAATCATCTATATAAATGCTTTGACTCATCTATAGCTGTGACCGTTCATATATAAATAGATAACACAGAATTTCCGTGCAGATTTCTGGTTTCGTTACTGGTAGTACTCATCTTTTTTCTCACTTCAAATTTGCTTATTATTAATTCCGTGATGCATCTATTAGGTTGACAAATTAAACATTAAGTGACTTCACTGAGATGTCAAATTAGCAGCTTCCAATGTGATTTAGCATATAAAAATGTATCTATGGTAAAAATGGAGTGGATATCTGATGATGGGATGAAGACAGAGGCCCATGTTTATCAAAACTAAGGCAAACTGCACTGTGTGCCCATGGAGTTTGCAGAGTGCGTCAGAATAATGAATTGTGGTTCCTGGTCTTCATTAATCTGGTGCACTCCGCACTATTCTGGAAGTGTGCACCTTTTTACTTTTGGTGCACTTTGTTCATGCTGCAGAACTGTGGCGCATGTCAGTAATAAATGTGGCGCAAACTCCGACAAAGCACTAATACGCCTCTCTAGGTGCACAGAGCAGCCGTGACACAAAACTGACACTGCAAGCAGATTTCACATTCTTTTAAGTGCACAGTCAGACAGAAAACTAGTGCAAACATTTTATAGTGATCCAGTGGTTAGTGCTATAGCCCTGGCTGCAGAAAGTCACAAGAAGCGTGTGCTATTCATGTGAGTCACAGACTCAGCCCATGTCTCCAGCATCTCCCTCATTCCCTCTTCCCTTCAACAGAGTAGAAGATGACGTCAGTCTAATGAGAGAGAATGTCGGAGACAGGGGCTGAGTCACAAAGTGACTCGCATAAATAACACATGCCCCTTGTGACTCGCTCTTTCTGACATGGTGCCAGGCAGTCTTACAAATTCTGTTAATGTGCGCTATCACTTCCCCCAAGACTGGGGCTACTAGTGTCCTTCTAGAATCTTGTGATTACTAATTTTGTAGCAAAAATAAAAATGAGAATCTCAGCTTCCAAAGTGCACAAAAATTACAGATCTCTATACTGTAGGAGAAGAGGTATAAGAAGTTGAGTGCTTTGATTTTGAAGGTAATTTTGGCAGGTAAATGGGCCATTTTATAAATAAAATAGGGAATAGTGATAAAGATATTTCATGACCTCTATTATTTAAGTTGTAAAATTACAGGCTGGCTGTAATGATATTAAGCATTCCATATATCTACTTTTTGTTGCCAATTACCTCTCTTGCACTTTCTACAAGTCTCACATTTAGGACCATTCTGTAACCAGTTAATGAAATTGTTGGGTTCAGGACATGTTGCACATTCTTTATTAATGTCTTTCACACATGTAGAGTGCGTCACATAACCTGGTAATGACAAAAAAAAATCATCAAAACAAAAACAAGGTTACGAAAAAGTACCAAATCAAAGAGATCTCCTCACAGACCGATTGCCTATTGAATGGGACAGTCACATGTTACAGTGAAATGTGCAAAACAATATGCAACTCACAACAGTATAGTGCTGTATAGTGCTCACTTTTTTATACTACTTTATGTTTTTTTTTATATCAGGTATTAATTGTAGGATTCTAGAAAACCTGGGTGTTCAGAGTGGCACTGTCTTTGTCTAAAATGATGATGATAACACAGTTAGGCCTCATGCACATGTCCACAACAGCAGACGTGCTCCGTGAGCCGCAAGAAGAGAAGGAGGGAAGCCGAGTGGTCGCGCCGTAATACGTGCAAATATAGG
Organism: Engystomops pustulosus; assembly: GCA_019512145.1. Taxonomy (NCBI): domain Eukaryota; kingdom Metazoa; phylum Chordata; class Amphibia; order Anura; family Leptodactylidae; genus Engystomops; species Engystomops pustulosus. The sequence goes on from CM033646.1 coordinate 113,480,648, forward strand.
ACCTGGTCTATGACTGGCGGCACGGCATGCTATGCATGTCTAGGGCAGCCATGAGCTAGCTGCCCGTTTTGTGGCTGGCTCACAGCTGCCATGATGCAAACGTGTGCATGGGGCCTTAGATGTGAATTTCAATGAAAAAACACAAGTTTTGGCTTCAGTATTCGGTGGTCTTCAGGTGATCAGCATGCATAATTAAAGTTGGAAATTGGGAGAAGGATCAGGTCTTGCTATTAGAGGTGCTATACGAGTCCAAAGCCTTCCTAACCTCATAAGACATACACTGTAGATCAAAATTAGAGAACAATACACAATTTCCTAAATATCAAGGTGTGTGTATCAGAACCTTCTTCAACAACACATGGTCCCCTTCCTTGCTCTCTTCACTCAATCAGCCAGCCATTTTCATGCAGGACAATGCCCCCTACCACACAGCAAAACAGGTAAAACTTCCTTGAAACAAAAAACATTGAAACAATGAAATGGCCAGCCCAGAGTCCTGATCTATACCCAATAGGAAACCCCTGGAAAATCCTTGGTGACAAAGTTATGACCAAGAAACCCCCAACTCACAGAAATGTGGAAGAGACTGGAAGAAGAGTGGACCAAAATCCCAGCAGAGCAGCGTGAGTGACCAGTGATGTCCTGTGGCCGGTGTTGAAGGCCTGTACACTTCTACTGATTGGTGACTGATGTAACCTTCTGAAAATTTAGTTATTATCTCTTTCTGTGCTACAGTCATTGCTGTTCTCTAATTATGATCACCATGTTATTTGCAAAATAACGGTTTTATGTTGATATACTTAGTAATTGTAATAATCTATTCATGATCCGTTTCTTTTAAAGTCATTTGGCTTGCAGTTTTCTCACTCATATAGGCCTGACAATAGGCAGGGAGGAGGGGTAGGATTATTCCTCTCCCCACAGTGCAGCTTCCAGGTAATTCCTCCGGGACCATCTCATCTTCCCTTCTTTTGAGGTCCACATCCTCAGGATATTCTGCCCATTCTCCCTTCATATGGCTGTAATATATCGTCCTCCTGGCTCACCATATCAGTTTCTCAACCACTTTGCTTCTTGGCTTTCTCATTTTCTATCCTGTGATATCCCACCGCTTATCATAGGAGACTTTAACATTCCTATAAACACCCCCATCTCCCCTTAGGCCTCTCACCTTTTATCACTAACACCCTCTTTGGGACTCTCACAACTCTTTGATTCTCCTACTCACCAGGAGGGAAACATCCTAGACCTGGTCTTTGCTCAACCCTCTTCAGTCTCTAACTTCACTAATTCTGCCTTTCCACTCTCAGATCATAACCTTCTCTCTTTTACTGTTAATAGTTGCTCTCCTTTACAGGACATGCCCACCTATCATATTTCCCCGGACCCACGTGCCATTGATACTCAAGGTCTCACAAAAACTTTGCGGTCATTACTGTCCCCCATCTCCTCTCTTTCCTGTCCTAACCTAGCTACTAACCATTATAGTCCCAACTTTAAAAGTGCCCTGAATGAAGTCCGAACATTTCAACACAGTTGTTGGCAACCTTGGCACACACACCAAACCTGTTTCCTTCGGCAGTGCTCCAGGAGTGCCCAACGTCTGTGGAGAAAATTACGCACATCTGCAGACTTTCTGCACTTCAAATTCTTGCTTAGAACTTATAACACCACCCCCAAATCTCGCCAAACAGGTCTATTTCACTAATCTAATATCCACTCTCTCTAACAATCCTAAAAGGCTCTTCAATATTCTTCATTCCTTACTAATGGCAAAGGTGCAGCCACCTGTCACAGACCTTGGGGCTGAAGACCTGGCCACCTACTTTAAAGATAAAATTAAGTGTATTTGACAGGAAAGCTTATCCCAATCCACCAACTCCATTAATCCATTTCCCTCCGCTACTGTTCGCTCTCTTCCTTTCAGCTAGTAACAGAGGAAGAATTGTCCAGGATCCTCTCCTCTGCCCGGCCCACTACCTGCACTAGTTACCCCATCCCCTCACATTTTATACAGTATCTTTCCCGAGTGATTGGTCACTTCTCACCTCACTAAAATCTTCAACTTCTCTCTCTTCTAGTGTCTATCCCTCTTCCTTCAAGCATGCAGTTGTAACTCCATTACTAAAGAAAGCTTCCCTGGACCCATCCTGTGCTGCTAACTACCAACCAGTCTCTAATCTCCCTTTCATCTCCAAACTCCTAGAACCCCAGGTTTATTCTCGACTAACCCACTATCTCTCAGCTAACTCCCTCCTTGAACCCCTACAATCTGGTTTCCACTCTATGTATTCCACTGAAACTGCTCTTTCTAAAGTCTCCAATGATCTCCTCACTGCAAAATCCAAAGGGCACTATTCTCTCCTCATCCTTCTGGATCTCTCGGCAGTGTTTTAATTTTGTGGACCACCAGCTCCTCCTCAGGATACTTTGCTCCATTGGCCTGAAGGACACTGCACTCTCTTGGTTTTCTTTCTATCTCTCTGACCGCACTTTCAGAGTCTCCTTTTCTGGATCTTTCTCTTCTCATCTTCATCTCAGTGTCGGGGTTCCTTAGGGCTCAGTCCTAGGTCCTCTACTCTTCTCCCTCTATACTGCCCCCATAGGACAGACCATCAGCAGATATGGTTGTCCGTATAATCTTTATGCTGAGGTTACCCAGCACGTAACATCACCTCTGCCTTACTGCAGAACACCAGTGACTGTCTCCTGCCATCACTAAAATCATGGCCTCTCTCTTCTTGAAAATGAATCTTTTGAAAATGGAACTTCTTGTCTTTCCATCATCTACTAACTGACCTAACCCAGAGGCAGCAGGCACGCGGTCTTTGGGTTGTGCTGAACTCTGACCTCTCCTTTGCACCGTGTATTCAACCTGTTGCTCGCTCTTGCCGGATGCACTTAAAAAATATTTCTCGAATAAGGCCGTTTTTACAATTGAAACCTCTAAAACACTTTGTCGCTCTGATTCACTCTTTTCTAGACTACTGCAACTTCCTACTAATCGGTTTTCCACTTACTAAACTCTCTCCTCTACAATCTATTGTCCATTCAGCAGCCAGGCTTGTATTTCCGAGCAAACACTATACGGATGCCTCCAGTCTATTCCAGTCACTGCACTGGTTGCCCATCTCCGTACGAATACAGTTTAAGTTAATAACCCTCATCCACAAAGCTCTGCATGATGCTGCACCTCCCTACCATCTCTCTTATTTCAGTCTATCGTCCAAACCGTGCTCTTCAAACTGCTAGTGATCTTAGATTATTCTCTACCTTGATTCAAACTTCCCACGCACGTCTACAGGACTTCTCCAGAGCTGCACCAATTTTCTGGAATGCCCTACCCTGGTCTATCAGACTAATACTCAATCCCCAAAGCTTCAAACGTTCTCTTAAAACTCACTTATTTAGGCAGTACTATCACATTTGCTAACTGTATTCAACTATAACTCTATTAACCAATTCTGGGTACTCCCCCTGTCTGTTATCCAGAAAATGCTTCTCTGCAGCCCCACTGACCTTAGGCTTTGTATATAATATGCAGCTGATGGCTGTTTCAAGCAGCAGCATTTTTATTTATTACATTATTTTTATTCCATTATTCCATTTTATTTTATTCCATCCGATAAAAATGGTTGGACCATTATACAAGCTCTTATACTTTTTGTGTCACCCCCTCATCCTCATAGACTGTAAGCTCTTGTGAGCAGGGTCCTCACTCCTATTGTTTCCCATGATTGTTATTACTCTGTAATGTCTTATTTTATTTGTATGTTCCCCAGAATCTGTAAAACGCTACAGAATTTGATGGCGCTATATAAATAAACTGCACATGGTAGAGCAGTGGTGGCGAACCTATGGCACGGGTGCCAGAGGCGGCACTCAGGACCACGTGGATGCTCTGTAGAATTGATGTAGAGTTGACTCTCAGCTAGTCTGGAACTTCATGACCGGAGAGACTCAACAGCATCTCATGGAGTAGTCTGGAACTTCATGACCGGAGAGACTCAACAGCATCTCATGGAGTGAATGATCCATGTGGACAATCAGCCCCCTTTTTAAAGTTTAAATTGTATTGTCTGAAAGAATTGTTCTGAAGGCCGTAGAAATCGTTGGATGACAGCTGAGCAGGAAAGTAACATGATGCTTTCGGGCAGAAAGTTAGGAATCCTTGAAGGGCAGTGCTTGGAGTTCTGCAGTCCTCCTGGAAGATATCGTGGCCATCAAGAATGATAGGCTGGTTTGATGATTCTCCTGGCCCTAGGCTTTCAGTGAAGCCTGAAGATGTATCCTTTGTGAGTAGGCGCTCTGGACCTCCACTCAGCGCTGGCCGGAATATGTCATGTGACATCTTCATGATTGCAGTTTATCCTAACCAAATGGGCTAAGGGCTCAATGGCTAGTATAAAAAGAATGGGAGGAAGGGGACATCCCTGTGTAGTTCCACATTTGATCTTTATGCGATCTGACATGAACCCCTTAATATTAACTTCTGCAGTTGGAGCGGAGTACAAGCTAGACAGTATTGTTATAAACTTTTGCCCGAAACCCCAACGTTTGAGTATATAAAAAGATAATCCCATTGGAGGGAATCAAATGCTTTATGGATATCAATTGCTAAACACATAGCCTGTTTTGGTGGGGTGTTATCCCACTTAGCGTGAACCAGGGAGATCAAATCTATCACTCTCCGGGTTTGGTCTGCTGTCTGTGGGGTACAAAACCCACCTGATCAGGATGGATATATCCCTGACCACGTGGATGCTCTGTAGAATTGATGTAGAGTTGACTCTCAGCTAGTCTGGAACTTCATGACCGGAGAGACTCAACAGCATCTCATGGAGGGAATGAACCATGTGGACAATCAGCCCCCTTTTTAACCCCTTCCCGAGCCCTCTCCATAGCCGGAAAGTCTTTGCTGCATATTGCAGCAAAGGCTTACCGGTAACACCCGCGATCGGTGCTAGCACCGATCGCGGGTGCTTTCACCGCGATCGCCGCCGGCAATGCTGCCGGAGGCTTCAAAAAGATGGGGCCGCATGGGCGCCGCCATCTTGGCGCGGATCTTCGCTCCCCGATGACGTCACGGGGAGCGGTGATCCGTTGCCATGACAGCATCGGACCTCACGAAGGCCCGAAGCTGTCTAGTTTTAACCCATTCATTACAATGATATTGGCCTATAATTTTGGCAGTTAGTGCTATCTTTCTCTGGCTTGGGTATTAGAGAAATATGAGCCGCTAGGGCTCCCGGGAAGGGCAGCGATCCCTCTCTAATAGAATTAAAGTATTGTACTAAGTGGGGCACCAATAGATCAGAAAATTTCTTGTAATAAAAATTTGAAAATCCATCCGGACCTGGACATTTAGATGGTTTAAGCGATTTTATAGCCTTCAGCACCTCCTCATGGGTGAAGGGGACATCAACCAGGTCTGAATATCCGCGAATAGACGGTCAGGAGCCTCCTCAATTTGGGCCTTAAGGTCCTTATCAGGGTTCTCTTTATGGCGACGCTAGCGCACAGGGGGAGGTCCTCGACCCGAACGCACATGCGGTTCCAGGGAAACGCATGCTATTGTTAAGCCAATCGCAGGCCGTTCTCTGGAAACGCATGTGCGTTCGGGCCGAGGACCTCCCCCTGTGCGCTAGCGTCGCGTTATGACGGATGCTTAGCGGTACGTGTGACCGCGGCCTTAGTGCTGGGCACAGCAGAGGGTTCATGTGGTTTGAGGCTGCAGTGACATGATGTGTTGCGGTTTTGGCTGCATTTTTGAAACACTGCAAAGGCTTGAACCGTGACCACATGTTGCATTGCGTCTTTTAATGCGTTGGCGCATTCCAAAGGCTTTAGCCTTGATCACATGCGTACATAAGCTGAGAGCTGTCTCACACACTAGAAGGTTAGTCAGTGAATACAATACTGATCTGACACAGGAAGAAGTAGCATCTACGGTAGTACAAGGTGTCATGTCTTCTCCTTCACGTCCAGAATCATCGTAAAATCTGGTTGCAGAATTTTCTGGCAGATGTGTTCAGCTCTGGGAAGCAGATCCCCCTCACTGCGCTCCTAAAAATACCACAGTTACTTACAGTATAATGTCATACACACTGCCCCCCTCCAGATTTTAATAAGGCCCCCATACACACTGCCACCCCCCTCCATATTTTATTAAGGCCCCCCCCATGCACACTGTCATTCTCCGCCTCCATATTTTATTAAGGCCTCCCATAATCACAGCCACTCCCCTCCATATTTTATTAAGGCTCCCCATTTTCCCCTCCATATTTTATTGAGGCCACCCTCTCCCCTCCATATTTTATTAAGGCTCCCCATTGTCCCCTCCTTATTTTATTATGGAAAAAAAAAAAACTTTACTCATCCTGTGTTCAACTCCAGTCCCTGAAGATGAGTAGCAGCACGATGACATCACGACGCGGCCGCATGATGATATCACAATGTGTCCGCACATCTAGGGTCTGAGAGTGCGGCGTGCGCTGGAAAGCACCCGTTGGCGCCGCACTCACTGCCATGGTTACAGTCAGTGATAGTACTGGAGCGGCCGTTTGAACAGAGGCACCTGCCATAGTTCCAGGGGTCGGGGCCCACCGAGGGGCCGGTGAATCACCCGGTGGGCCAGACTGAACCTGTGTGCCTGCCTCCACCGATCACTTATCTCTTTGTAGTTTGTAGCTCCTCTCTTCATGATGTGCTGACAGGAAGTGATCAGTGTGAGCTCTGTGCAGGAGGAGTGGCTACAGGCTTTGCAAAGAGACAGATCTCAGCAAGCGACACAGCACAGTGGGCAGATGTTTTAAATTGTGACAGCTGTGGGCCTCCCTGTTACAGCACATGGACTGTTATGCTTCTGATCCATGCGCTGGATCCGGGGGGCCCACAACACCCTCTCCCCTCCATATTTTATTAAGGCTCCCCATTGTCCCCTCCATATTTTATTAAGGAAAAAAAAAACCTTTACTCATCTCATCCTGTGTTCAACTCCAGTCCCTGGAGATGAGTAGCAGCACGATGACATCACGACGCGGCCGCGCGATGACATCACAATGTGGCCGCACATCTTGGGTCTGAGAGTGCGACGTGCGCGGAAAGCACCCGTTGGCGCTGTACTCACTGCCATGGTTACAGTCAGTGATAGTACTGGATCGGCGGTTCAAACGGAGGCCCCTGCCATAGTTCCAGGGGTCGGAGCCCACCGGGTGATTCACCGGCCCCCCGGTGGGCCAGACTGAGCCTGTGTGCCTGCCTCCACCGATCACTTATCTCTTTGTAGTTTGTAGCTCCTCTCTTCACGATGTGCTGACAGGAAGTGATCAGTGTGAGCTCCGTGCAGGAGGCGTGGCTACAGGCTTTGCAAAGAGACAGATCTCAGCAAGCGACACAGCACAGTGAGCAGATGTTTTAAATTGTGACAGCTGTGGGCCTCCCTGTTACGGCGCACGGACTGTTATGCTTCTGATCCATGCGCTGGATCCGGGGGGCCCACAATTCAAAATGAGAACAGGCCCCCACTCTGCCCAACCACCACTTAAGCTGACGCTGGCTCCAGAGAAGAGAGAGTGCGAAGAGAAGCAGAATAAGGTAAGAATATTATTTTGTAATTTGCACTAGTCTGGGGGTCAACGTAAGATAGATGGCATAGGTGCAAGTTAGGAAATGGCTATTTGGTGGGGGGGGGGACATTAATTATGGCTTCTGGTGGATGGGGGGAACATTAATTATGGCTTCTGGTGGATGGGGGAAACATAAATTATGGCTACTGGAGAGGGGGGACATTACTTGTGGCTACTGGTGGGTGGGGGGAGTATTACTTATGGCTACTGGTGGGTGGGGGGTCCAATAATCATAAGTCAAACACAACAGCCTTTGTGCGATCTGTAATGTCCATAAATTAATTTGGAATAGCAAGTTTTAGGCCCGTTCCACACTTGCGAGTGTGATGCGATGAACTCGCATCACACTCGCAACGCATGCTGCCGGGAACGCACGGCCCGAAAGCTGCACCGTGGGAGGGAACTGACATGGAGTTAACTCCGCGGGCATGTTTGCAGCGTTCGGGACGTGGGGTCCGGCAGCTTGCGTTGCGAGTGTGATGCGAGTTCGTCGCATCACACTCGAAAGTGTGGAACGGGCCTTACTTATCGTTATGGCGCTCCATGCAATCCAGGACACACGGGCTGTATAGGACACCTACAGTATAGCATACACCTGCGTGTTTCAGAGGAAGCCTTCTCTTCAGGCATGCGCGATCACTAGTACGTATTTATACATACAAACACTGCGAATTAGATAATCTACTACAACCGAATTTAAAAATAGCAAAAGTAAACACATCTATTACTACGTAGAACATCTCATATATTGCAACAACAGACTATCCTTATTTTTAGAAAAAAAGACCCTAAAATTGCATTGCTCGTTTAACACGTTTGGGCGTAAAGTACATAACTTTTCTATCCAATAGACTTTGTAGAAGTTTATTTTTTACCATCTGACTATCCACTTGTTTCAACACAAGCCATCGTAGTTCTGATACCGTGTGATTTTTCTCTTTAAATTGACGTAATTCGCCAGTTTCATATTTCATAATTCAGTTTTTGTGGTTCCTATCTACATTCCCATTTGATACAATGGTCTCATAGACATATCATAGATTATGTTCATTTGATCTCACCTTAATCTTTCGGATGTTTGGCCAACATATTGTCAGCATCGGAGGGTAGTGGATCCTCGGAACACACGCGGACAATGACAAGCCGACACCTGGACGACGGAGTCTAGATGGCACACGTCTTAACCAGAGCCCGCCGCAAAACGGGCTGGACTTTCTGTGGCGTGGTACGACCAGGTCATTCCACAGGCGCGACTTATCCGCGGTGGCAGCCAAGGTCGAGGTACAGGAACGGCAGGCAATCTCGTAGTCGGGGATAGGCAGGAGGTCAAGACGGGCAGCACAGGTTCAGAGTCGGGGACGTAGCAACAGGTGAGGGCAGGCGGCAGAGAAGGGTAGTCAGGAATGGAACCGGGGTCACAATGGGAAATCTCAATAACAGCACAAGGCATCAGACAAAACTTTCTCTAAGGCACAAAGATCTGGCAGGGTGTACAGGAGGCTTAAATGCATTCTCTGAAAATGGCCAGCGCCAATTAACGGCGCGCTGGCCCTTTAAATCTAGAGAAGCCGGCGCGTACAGCAGATGACGGCAAGACAGGCGCCTGGACGGGTAAGTTGCACGGGCAACACGCTAGTCAGGGCAGAGGGGCATGGGTGAGCCTGCGACCCGTAATATTGGTCGCGGGAGCATCTGTTACACATATGCTAGCCCTCACAAGCATTTTTGCATATAAATTAGGGGCTATCACAGTGAAGACACCCCCGCCACACAAATGGCATAGCACTTTACTAGGATGATTCACAACTTCCTTTGATAATCGGGAGCAATTCTAAAACTAAAAAGGCAAATGTCCTCCTTTGTGTCTGTAAAAATGTTGTTGTAGCATAATTGGTTTTAAGCTGACCTAATTCATTACGATCGTCCTTCCTGTACATGAAGTTTATAAACAGTACGCGCAAATTTGGGTAATCCTGAGAATGGCCAGTTCTTTAAAATATTCATCAATGTGATGAACATATTTAGACACAAAAGAGGCATTGGATCCTTAACAAAGATTTTTTTGATTATGCCTCAAATGTTAACCCCCACCTCCACCCAACAGTCGCCATTATTATGTACCCCCTCTCCAGTAGACATAATTAATGTTCCCACCACCCACATTAGCTATAAAGTAATGCACCCCTCACAAGTAGCCTAATTAATCTCCCCCCTCACCAGTAGTCATAATTAATCTCCCCCCCTCACCAGTAGCCATAATTAATCTTCCCCCCACCCACCATTAGCCATAAGTAATGCCCCCCACCCCCATTAGTATCTTACAACAAAGCCCAACTACCACACACAACCAGGTAGAGTTATATATATATATATAATATTATATATATAATTATAGTCTATATAATACGGTGAACACCGAAAAAAAAAATGTTCTACTCCTGCCCTTTAAAAACAAGTTCCTAAATTTTCAACATAGGGGGATCACCAACCCCAAAATGGTAAAAACTGGAAAAGCGTCTCATCCGCAAAAAAAAATGCCATCACACGGCCCCATTAAACGAAAAACGAAATGCTATAGCCTACAAAAGAGGCCAATGAGAAAACTAAAATTCCCACTTTTGCCATGGGCAGCTGCAGGACGCTCCTTCCCTTTGCACCTGCCGGCGCCATAAAACAAGTAACAACCAAATGTGCAGGGGTCTTGTACTCTGGATAAATGCATAACCAAAGTGTGTGGTGCGCGTTTTATCTTTTTATCTTTTGGAAATGTGTAAATTTAGGGGTAATATGACCTAACCCAAAATTTTACAAAATTGACCCATTCTAAATGTTACCCATTTTGTGTAATTAATATGAAGATCTCAAGAGGTTACCAGTCTTCCTAAAAGTGTTTTGATAGTTGAGGGGTGGGGCAGATTTGAAATGGTTGAGTTATATAGGGGGGTTTTGATGTTAAATGAAGGAAATTTGCTTGGGATGTTCACCTCGGTACAACAATTAACAATTATGTCTTGGCCGACTCCACCTTATAAGGCTGAGCACACACACAACCTTGTATGGTATATAGCAATAAGTTTTAATCATTAAGGGCAGGAAAGTTGTGCTGCTTCATGGACTCAAGGAATGGAAATTTCGTAAGCAAATTTGGCCCTCCTTCCTTTTCGTCTGTTTGGCAGCAAACATATGGGAACTTAGCAAGCAGGGGAGGGATCAGTCACCTGCTGGCAGCACCCTTGTGTACTGATAGATTTAGGAAGCAGAGAAGTTCATCCTTCACAGATCTATAGGATTAGGAAGGAGGACCCCGTGGATGTATGTAGAATTGATGTAGAGTTGACTCTTCAGGAGTCTGGAACTTCATGACCGGAGGGACTCAACAGAAATCATGGAGGGAATGAAACCATGTGGCCATTCAGGCCCCCTTTTTAACCCCTTCCCGAGCCCTCTCACATAGCCGGTAAGTCTTTGCGGCTATTGCAGCAAAGGATTACCGGTAACACCCACAATCGGTGATAGCACCGATCGCGGGTGCCTTTAACCAGCGATCGCCGCAGGCAAATGCTGCCGGAGGCTTCTTGGCGGCGGATCTGCGCTCCCCGATGACGTCACGGGGAGCGAAGATCCGTTGCCATGACAGCATCGGACCGCCGAAGGCCAGAAGCTGTCTAGTTTTAACCCATTGCATTCCAATGTGTATCAGCACATTTGTATGAATGAGGAGTAAAATCCCATATACTGCCATATTGCGTATGCAGTATATTGTAGGAGTCGATCAGACAACATAGGGTAAGCACACACCTAGGAAGCACAAAATAAGCCCTCACACAGGTCTGTACACGGAAAAATGAAAAAGTTAGGGATTTTTGAAGTTGGAGAGCGAGAAATGAGGCGAAAAACCCTCCGTCCTTAAGGGGTTAATGTCTGACCTAATTCATTTGCGATCGTCCTTGTACATGAACTTTCTCTAAACAGCACCCCAAATTTGTGGTCATGCTGGAGAATGTGCCAGTTTTTTAAAATTTGATCAAATGTGCATGAACATAATTAGACACAAAGAGGCATTGATCCTTAACAGATTTTTTGAAATTATGCCTCAAATGTTACCCCCCCAACAGTAGCCATAATTAATATACCCCCTCTCCCGTAGCCATAATTAATGTTCCCACCACCCACCATTAGCCATAAGTAATGCCCCCCTCACCAGTAGCCATAATTAATCTCCCCCCTCACCAGTAGTCATAATTAATGTCCCCCCCCCCTAAATTGCATAACAAATTGTATGGTGGGTTTTCTCTTTTTATCTTTTGGAAATGTGTAAATTTTAGGGCTAAATGAACCTATAACCAAAATTTTACAAAATTTGACCATTCTAAATGTTACCTCCATTTTGATGTAATTACTATGAAGATCTCAAGGGGTTACCAGTCTTCCTAAAAGCTGTTTCTGATAGTTTGAGGGGTGGGGTGCAGATTTGAAAATGGGTTGGTTATATAGGGGGGTTTTGATGTTAAATGAAGGAAATTTGCTTGGGATTCTTCACCTAGGTACAACAATTAAACAATTAGTGTCTTGGCTGACTCCACCTATATAAGGCTGGAGCACACACACAACCCTTGTATGGTATATAGCAATAATGTTTCATCATTTAAGGGCAGGAAAGTTGTGCTGCTTCATGGACTAAAGGAAATGGAAATTTCGGTAAGCAAATTTCCTCCTTCCTTTTCGTCTGTTTGGCAGCACACATATGGGACTTAGCAAGCAGGGGAGGGATCTTAGTCAGGCAGCACACATATGGGACTTAGCAAGCAGGGGAGGGATCTTAGTCACCTGTTGCAGCACCACCTTGTGTAAGGCTGAAGCTTTAGGAAGCAGAGAAGTCCATCCTTCACAGATCTATAGATAAGGATAGAGAGGACCACGTGGATGCTCTGTAGAATTGATGTAGAGTTGACTCTCAGCTAGGTGTAAAAATCCGCATTATATAAATATAAACAGCAACAAACGTCCGAAATTGCCCGTTCTATATATATATAATCAGGCTTTATAATGGCAATTTGCATATACTCCAGAATGAGTGATTGGCTTAACAGCAATTAATTGCAAAGTCAATATTTTCCTAGATATTTTCCATAAACGCATTATTAACACAATGTTAACATTTGCGTTTTGCAAACTCAAGTGTTAACAGCTGTTTAATTAGGCAAATCTCCCTTCAGCTGTTGCAATGCGTTTTTAAATGCATGCGTTAAACGCGACGTGTGACCGTAACCTTAACGCCTGAAACCTTTGTAATTGTACCATGTACTGGGAAGCAGGAAAAAAATTCCAAATGCAGTGAAATTAGTAGAAAAAACGTATTTGTGCCGTATTCTTGTGGGCTTGGATTTTACGGATTTCACTTTACGCCCCACATGACATGTCTCCTTTATTCTTTGGGTCGGTACGATTACAGGGATACCAATTTTGTATAGGTTTTATAATGTTTTCATACATTTAAAAAAATGAAAACTTCCTGTACAAAAATTTTTTGGGGGATTTTGCCATCTTCTGGCGGTAATAACTTTTTAATACTCTGGTTGTACGGAGCTGTGGGTGGTGTCGTTTTTTGGCATCCATGCACCGCCATCTTTTTGAAGCCGCCGGCAGATTTGCAGCCTGCGATCAGCGGGAAAACACCCGCGATCGGTGCTGGCAGGTGTTACCGGTAAGCCTTTGCTACAACATGCAGCAAAGACTTACCGGCAATGGAGAGGGCACAGCCCGTGAGCCCTCTCCATGGCCCCGCACCTGGCATGTGAGGTACTACTACGTCACATGTTGGTAAGGGGTTAAAAGAAGCAGCTTCAGTGATTGTTCCATTAACACAGGTGTGGGTGTTGTTGAGGACAGGGCTTTTTTTTTGGAGTGGGGGTTTCATGAAAATGAGAAAAAAATGCACCTAAAGTTCTGCGCCTCATAACATCCTAGAAAAATGACAGGATGCATAAAATATCATCTCAACAAAAATTCTGTAAATGTTAATTATCAAGCTTTTTGGGTAGTTTTACTTCCTGTCTGGAAAGCAGAACATTTCAAACTTGGAAAATGAAGAATTTTTATGAACTTTTGCCAAATTTTCCCTTTTTTTCAGACCAAAACTTATGACTTAAATTTTACCACTAACATGAAGTACAATGTGTCATGAGAAAACATTCTCAAAATCACCTGGATATGTTAAAGTGTTCCGAAGTTATAACCATTTATTGTGACACAGGGCAGATTTGAAAAATCCAGTCTGGGTATTAAGCTGAAAACTAGTGTCGGTGATAAGGGGTTACAAGGAGGCTGGTGCTTGCCATCATTGTTTCTCTTCTGTTAACCATGGTTATCTCTAAAGAAACATGTGCAGTCATCGTTTCACTGCACACAACTGGCCTAACAGGAAAGAGTATCGCAGCTAGAAAGATTGCGAGGGAGGTTCCGTTGTTGCCAAAAAGGCTTCAGGGCGCCCAAGAAGGACCAGCAAGCGCCAGGACCATCTCTTAAAAGTGTTTCAGCTACGGGATCGGGCTACCAGCAGTGCAGAGCTTGCTCAGGAATGGCAGCAGGCAGGTGTGAGTGCATCTGCACGCACTGTGAGGCGGAGACTCTTGGAGCAAGGCCTGGTGTCAAGGAGGGCAGAAAAGAAGCCACTTCTCTTAAAAAAAAAACATCATGGACAGACTGATAGTCTGCAAAAGGTACAGGGAGTGGACTGGTGAGGACTGGGGTAAAGTCATTTTCTCTGATGAATCCCCTTTCCAATTGTTTGGAACATCTGGAAAACATCTTGTTCAGAGAAGACAAGGTGAGCGATACCACCAGTCTTGTCTCATGCCAACTGTAAAGCATCCTGCAACCATTCATGTGTGGGGTTGCTTCTCAGCGAAGGGAATCGGCTGTCTCACAGTCTTGCCTAAAAACACATCCATGAATAAAGAATGGTACCAGAATGTCCTCCAAGAGCAACTTCTCCCAACCGTCCAAGAGCAGTTTGGTGATCAACAATGCCTTTTCCAGCATGATGGAGCACCTTGCCATAAAGCAGAGGTGATAACTAAATGGCTCAGGGAACAAAACATAGAGATTTTGGGTCCATGGCCTGGAAACTCCCCAGATCTTAATCCCATTGAGAACTTGTGGTCAATCATCAAGAGACAGGTGGACAAACAAAAACCAACAAATTGTGACAAAATGCAAGCATTTATTGTACAAGAATGGGCGGCTATCAGTCAGGATCTGGTCCAGAAGTTGATTGAGAGCTGCCAGGGAGAATTGCAGAGGTCCTGAAGAAGAAGAGAGACACAGACATCAGCTACACATGAATCTGTGGTAACATGGCTGCTGCCTGGAGCTGTTGTATCTCTCCTATACACACACACATGCTGCAGGGGGTGTGGCCACCAGCACCAGGAAGCACATCATTATACAGCCTCTGACTGTATACTACAGGGGGCAGGCTGGCTGTATACTACAGGGGGCAGGCTGGCTGTATACTACAAGGGGCAAGCTGACTGTATACTACAGGGGGCAGGCTGGCTGTATACTACAGGGGGCTGGCTGGCTGTATACTACAGGGGGCTGGCTGGCTGTATACTACACCCTCGGCTTATACTCGAGTCAATAGGTTTTTCCAGTTTTTGGTTTTTCAGTTCAATACAGACAGTCCCCGGGTAACGTACAAGGTAGGGGCTTTAGGTTTGTTCTTAAGTTGAGTTTGTATGTAAGTCAGAACTGTATACTTTATTATTGTAACTCCGGTCAAACTTTTTTTGGTCTCTGTGACAATTGGATTTTAAAAATGTTGGATTGTCATAAGGATAAACAATAAATCTTAATTACAGACACATTTGATAACTGTTATAGCTGTTTATTGTAGCCTAGGACTAAAGTACAGCAAATTACCAAAATCCAGAGGTCCGTTTGTAACTAGGGGTCGTATGTAAGTCAGGTGTTCTTAAGTAGGGAACCGCCTGTATAACAATGTATATGCCCTACGAGGCAATCAAACCTTCTCCTACTGATTTATTTTCACAAATCATACCTTTGTGCAATGTTTTATTGCAATGTAAAAACTAATAAAATGTAAGTTACAAAAAAAGAAAGAAATGTGTGACAGGGCTACCTCACAGAATTACATTTTAAAGAGGTCAAAATAAATTTACCAATAGGTAAAAATTAAAAATGTTCTACTAGGTAGTTTGCATGGAAAACTATATACAATCACTAAATTCCTACTTTCATATCGCGATTTAATGATACATATTGACTGTATTCATATGACATATATATACTGGGGGACGGATCATTCCTTTTGTCTCCTATTGCACAATAAACATCATATCCTGTGGGAAACACAGGATGAAAAGACGCAGCAAGCTTCCTCTTTTCATCCTGCTCACTGCTACTGAGTGAGAAATGCACTGAGTGAAGGCAATGGGGGATGGATGCAATGTATTGGCCGCTCTTTCAGACGATCGTCAATCAGTAAACTCAGACCATTTACTATCTGGATTTCATAGACCGAACACAGTGCTGGGGACAGGACTCATCATAGTAATATACAATGCAAAGAGTCCTTACTTCCCTGCTAAACAGCAGCGCCAAATTGTTATCAAGTTTACAACAGGGTAGAGGGATCTCTGGGGTTCACTTAGCAATTTTTTTTTTTCTGTTAAAAGTCTCAAAAAAAATTTATCACCCAACTAAGGCTACATTCACATCGGCACCAGGGAGAGGAGCAAGGGATGAGCACTGCTCACCTCCTCTCCTCTCCATTCAGTAACATAGGATCCAACGCCGAATTCCATCGAAAGATAGGACATGTCCTATGTTTCTACGGGCTACAGAACAGTATGGCGCCGCAAGGCCATTGAAGCGTATGGGGGACGTATATACGCCGAATGAAGCAAGCCCAAAACCTTAAAAACAAACTACAACTGTAAAGCATAAAAACTTTTGCTGATCCCTGCACTAAGCAATTCTCTAATTTACACTTACGTGGAATTGTATGTAGCAGAGCTTTTTGTGGTTAAAATAAGAAATGTGCATGTTTGCAAGTTTGAATGCACAAGTAAAGACAGAACTTATTGCCCCAATCAGTTCTATTGAATGACTATCAGATCCTGCACATAAAGCACAGTGTATATGCAGCGTGACCACTTTTAGCAGATCTCTTTGCACAGGATTGTGGTGGTCTGTATATTTAAGGCAGCTTCCATAGGGTGAAAGGGCAAAAATCAGTGATCGAGGGGGTCCTCTCAGAGAGGTGGTCTTCTGGAGAGGTTTCACTATATAATATATGTATATGGGTGGCTGAGTGGGTAGCACTTCTGCCTTGCAGCGCTGGAGTCCTGGGTTCAAGTCCCACCCAGGTCAACACCTGCAAAAAGCTTGTATTCTCTATGTTTGCATGGGTTTCCTACGGGTCCTCCAGCTTCCTCCCACACTGTAAAACATACTGGTAGGTTGATTAGATTGTGAGCCCAATGGGGACTGGGTCTGATTTGGCAAGTTCTGTACAGCACTGCACAATCTATATAAATAAAGAAATATTGTTTATATGTATATATAGAGCCAAAGAAAAAGGGTCCTGTATCCCTTCCTGGTATTATTTTGAGTGCGTTGTTTGGACTTTCCGATCGTATATTTGTTGCCGCCAATGGATTAAAAAAACACCATATTTTCTACTTTATTTTTTGTGCTCCCTTTTCTTCAAATTACTTAGAAGATCCTATTTGCCTAGCTTTTTAGGGCTTTGCACATTACATTCCTACGTAGGTGGACATATGTTAATATTTTTTTTTCTTTGTGATGTAGTAGATTCCTGTATGATGTAGAGCTCCAGGGCTCTGTCTTCCCTGCCTTGCTCTGCAATAGAGCTCTATACAAGCAGTAACACCTATTCTGTACAGAAACTTGTTATCCATACAACCCTTTTCGTGATGCTGTGTCCACGTAGGAACCTCAAACAGTACAATTTGGGGCACTAAACAACCGGTCCATAAGAACCTGTGTGTGGTTTAATGCCCTGAATCATCCTGACAGGTTATCTTTAAATTAGGAGGTTTACTGATGGTAGATGTCCAAACTTACATGCTCATTATTTACTCTAGGGCAGTGGTGGCGAACCTGTGGCACTGGTGCCAGAGATGGCACTCGGAGGCATCACTGTGGGCACACGGGCTGTCTCCCAGGCACAGAGTTTGCCAGACATGGCATCTTCCTGCAGTCTCAGGCAGTCCAAGTAGTGTCCTGCTATATTAGTGACCCATCCTGTTCTGCTTGGTCGTATCCAAAGAGTGAAAAGGTGTCGGATTGGAGCTCAAAGATTCTGGTAGCAATAAGTTTGTTACTGCCTAAATTGCCGTGTTGCCACTTTGGGAAAAGCTAGTGGTTTTTGAGTCTCACTTTGGGCACTTTGTTAACATCTTTGTTAACAACAGGAGCCTCCAGATTAGTGAAAAATAAGTCTTTATATACATATTTATGTGACCGGCAGGCGCTTCTGCCATGACACCAGAGCGAATCTCAGCTCCTTTGCCTGGTCACGCCAGTCGATCGTGACATTATGCTGTCTATTTGGGTGAGTGACGGGACCAGGCAGCGAAGTACAAAGTGGAAGGGATCCATACGTAATCACATGACAAAGCCATATTGTGCTGTAGGGACCTAGCGTGTGCAGGTCATGTGCATATTTTTTATAAACATGTTTTTGTTACACTAATCTGGAGCTAACAAAGATGCTGCCATCCCTTAGAGTAATGGACACGCATGACAGTTTGGACATCTACCAACCTGATGGTAGATGTCCTTTAATTGTAATAGAAATATTAGTTGTAAGGGCAAAACCCCCCTTGCTTTGACCTAGTGGTCTGTTTCCACGATAATTTGACCTCTTTCTTCTTGGCATCCACGTTAATACAAGAAAGGATGTGAAACATCACGCGATTGCCCGATTCACCTTATTACACAACCATCACCTCACAGCCACCACGCGGGTACACTTTTACCTAGCAACTAGACTTGCTGCCTCACAAGCCCCGCTCATTGGCTGTTGTTTCCCGCGATGAGTAGCACGTAATTCGACAAGCCAATCATAGCTGCTCCCCGCAATCCCACCTACAACAAAATGACTTTCCATTTTTAGTCAGGGAAAACCTAATTTTACCAAAATTATAATTAAATCAATACATCGCAGGCAAAGAAATGTTATATATTATATATACTACTGTACTATGACCGCCTCGTCCTGTGTTTTTATTGTGATCCGTATTACAGAAGTCAACTTGTTTTTGTGATGTGGAGTAAAGCCGCTCATAAACTACGTAGAATTCTAACAAAATGCAGACGCAGATCGTCACTTCAGCTCCTCATATACAACAATGAGGTCCGGACTATAACAAAGAAACCGCGACTCAATGTATAACTTAAAAATGGCCGCGATGACCCCCACTTCCAACGGAAAAGCCGGCTCAATGCAGATACCAGAATGTTCCAGAAAATGACGTAGATTTGTGTCAGGTGACCAAATGCAGCGCGGTGATTCGTCGTAAAGCGGCAACGTCACATCGTCTTCTGGAACCTTCTGAGGTGGTATAAAAGGGCGCCGGCAGCTTTGCTCCACCTCATTTCACCAGCAAGTAGCTCGGAGACGGCGAGCAGCTCAACAGAGACCAAGCACCTATCTCTCCAGTGCAGGTAAGATGGGAGACACTTAGACTTGTCTAATATTGGGCATTTATATATTGTTGCTCTCAATCCGGGTTTATTTTATGTTTTTATTATGTTAGCAGAATCTTGTCTTTCACTCTTGCCATGATATTTCCGGAATATGTTTATAAGGATGGGAACCTAGTGATTTAATTTAGTGTTATAATTAGTAGCGACACATGGAGGATCTGTACTAAAATGGCGGCCGCTCATCTAAAGATGGCGGACACGTGCTTCACCCTTGAGGAGTAGGACATACTGCTCGAAAATCACGTCGGGCATGTAGTGGTGGTTAGCTTGTGCTGTACACTACTGAGCTGCTTACAATATTTGGTATCTCTGACTATGAAGCTTTGTCTTGTGCAGGCGTTTTGGGGATAAGCATGGTTTTTAACTTGGTACACTCATTACATTTTTAGGAAAGCTATCACCCGAAACAAAGATGGGACAGCCAAGCACACAAATGCTGATGTAGGATCTATGCTCCCTATACCCTTTTGAGGGGGAAATCTTAAACAATTATACAACTGTGCATCGGGGCTCCATTTACATAATCTTAATGTATTAAAAGGAATAAGCTAAAGGAGCAGATCCTGCTAGAGGATGTCTGTGCTTGGTTTACAATCCTGGTGTAGATTTTCTTTATTCCCCTATTTATATGCACAATATGGATGTGGCAGAGCCGTGTCATTGTCTAATTGATAATGGAACCTGTTGATGCAGAGTTCAGGTTATAGGAGGTTTTTTTTTTTTTTTTTTAAATTAAAGCCAATCATTATATTTTTAGCGTTGTAAACATTTGGCTTCCATAATACCTGGTAATAGCAGAGCTGCATAGATGTGAGTGCCTTCTCCAGTTCTTCTGTTAGCATGTGGGGTGCACAACCATTTCATCCATGTGGCTTGTGTTTTCCCTTCTTTAAATGTAATGAATGAACACTTGCTTAAAGATGGCTGAGCCCTGTATACATGACCTCAGTACAGGGTAGCATGCACAGCAATAAAGACCTTTGCTTAGTTGAATATATCTATACTGCCCAGGTTATCAATATTAGTCAGCTACAGTGTCTGCACAGACATGGGTAACTAAAGTGTGGTAGCAGTTTTTGTCCAAGAAGCCTCGTCTGACTTTGTATGACTAGGCCACTGCCCAACAGCCCGAAAGACCATCTGTTTGTAGCGAAGGGATACACAAGTACAATATCTGACAGGTTATTGCAGATGGGCTCCTATTCATCTGAATTGGATTTCACCTGCTTTTGCTACTTTCCGCCACTGCATAGAACTGAACTGTGAGCTTAATTTGTCCCCAGATGGGGCCTACAGGAAGCAGGCTTGCATGTTGCAATAGCTTGTGAAGGTTTAATATTAACTACTTATGCATCATATCTTGCAATAGCTTTTTATTGAGATTAACTTTTCTTTTTTTTTTCTTTGTTTCAGACATGTCTAAGGGACCAGCTGTTGGTATTGATCTTGGCACCACCTACTCCTGTGTGGGTGTCTTCCAACATGGCAAGGTGGAAATCATTGCCAATGACCAGGGAAACAGGACCACACCCAGTTATGTTGCATTCACTGACACCGAGAGGTTGATTGGTGATGCTGCCAAAAATCAAGTGGCCATGAATCCAACAAATACAGTTTTTGGTAAGTTTTTTTTTAATTAACTTTTAGTTATGGACTGTTAATTCTACAAGACAAATGCTTATGTGTGGTTTTATTTTCAGATGCTAAGCGTCTCATCGGCCGCAGGTTTGATGAAGGTGTTGTGCAGTCTGACATGAAGCATTGGCCATTCAATGTTGTAAGTGATAATGGAAGACCCAAGGTAGAAGTGGAATACAAAGGAGAAACAAAAAGCTTCTATCCAGAAGAAGTGTCTTCCATGGTTTTGACAAAGATGAAGGAGATTGCAGAAGCTTACCTTGGCAAGGTAACTTGGAATTCATTTGGGGTAGCGTTAAAGGCAATTAAATACTTTGAACATTTTGTATTCATCTTAACCTTTTCTTACAGACTGTAACCAGTGCAGTTATCACTGTCCCTGCCTACTTCAATGATTCCCAGCGCCAGGCTACAAAGGATGCCGGTACCATTTCTGGGCTCAACGTTCTGCGTATTATCAATGAGCCAACTGCTGCAGCCATTGCCTATGGACTGGACAAAAAGGTAACTTGTGGTGCAGTGTCTTGTTACTCTTGGTCGCTGTGATGACTGTTTCCAAAGCCATTCGTAGTTTCCACCAGACCAGAGCTGTGAGGCTCATGATGGCCAAAGTACCTTCCTTGGATGTCTGAGCGTCCCACTCCCCATTCTTAACTTGCAACATTATGCATTGCATTTGTCATTGTTGCAAATTAACCAACATCTGTTTTTCATCCTTTACAGGTTGGAGCAGAAAGGAACGTGTTGATCTTTGATCTAGGTGGTGGCACTTTTGATGTGTCCATCCTGACCATTGAAGATGGCATCTTTGAAGTAAAGTCAACAGCTGGAGACACTCATTTGGGTGGTGAGGACTTTGATAACAGAATGGTGAATCACTTTGTAGCAGAATTCAAGAGGAAGCACAAGAAAGACATCATTGACAACAAGAGAGCTGTTCGCCGTCTCCGCACTGCCTGCGAGCGGGCAAAGCGTACACTGTCATCAAGCACCCAGGCAAGCATTGAGATCGACTCCCTGTATGAAGGTATCGACTTCTACACCTCAATCACCAGAGCTCGCTTTGAAGAATTGAATGCTGACCTCTTCAGAGGAACTCTGGACCCAGTAGAGAAGGCTCTGCGTGATGCTAAGCTTGACAAGTCACAGATCCATGATATTGTACTGGTTGGTGGGTCCACACGTATCCCGAAGATTCAGAAGCTGCTTCAGGACTTCTTCAATGGAAAGGAACTGAACAAGAGCATCAACCCAGATGAGGCTGTGGCTTATGGTGCAGGTAAATGGTCTTAGTTGTACTCTGCATGTGTGCAGTATACTTGTCACATCTCTTGGGTGTAATTCGCAATGATGACTGTTTTCCAAAGCCATTCGTAGTTTCCACCAGACCAGAGCTGCGAGGCTCATGATGGCCCAAGTACCTTCCTTGGATGTCTGAGCGACAATCATATGTGCATGTCTGACTTGTATGTGGTTGTTCACTGACTCTTCTGTTTTTTTTTTTCTTCAGACTGCAGAGAAAGATGAGTTTGAACACCAGCAGAAGGAACTTGAGAAGGTCTGCAACCCAATCATCACTAAGCTGTACCAGAGTGCTGGTGGCTTCCCAGGAGCAGGTGGTGCTCCATCTGGGCCCACTACTGAGGTTGATTAACCCCTTAAGGGCACAGCCACTGTACAGCTTGTGCTCAGCCACATTCTTGTATTCTGACTTCCGATGCTTTATATGATGTTTGAACACTTATTAAAAGCAATTCTGTGATTTGTGTGGGATTACTTTTTTTTTTCTTTCACGTGTCCTTCATTTTAGTGGTAAATTGTGGATGGGTTTTGTGTTTGTTTACAAAAATCTATTTTTAAAAATAGATTTGCCAACCAAAAAATTGCTGAATAACATTTTCCCATATGTCTACTTTACACTTTCATAATTTTAAATGTCTGGATAATTTATTTTGTCACACTGCTTACAAATTTTTTTTTTTCTCCTCCAAACTGACTATTTTGGATAAATACTGTTTTGAATTACACTTTTGGTACTTATATGGGGTTTTGATTAACCCATTTTCAAATCTGTACCCCTCAAACAAACAGCTTTTAGGAAGATTGTTAATCCCTTCAGATCTTCATAGTAATCAAATCGGAGGTTAAATTTAGAAAGGTCAAATTTTGTCAGTTATATGTTCATTTAGCCCTAAAATTTACATTTTCAAAAGGGAAACCACCATGCAATTTCTCCTGAGTAGAGATCCCCCCCACCCCCAATATGTGGCTATGACTTGTATGGGCATGCAGAAGTGAAGGAGCACCATATAGCCTAATAATCATCTCTATTCTATGGGTCAATACAACTACGGAGATGTCATATTTGAATTTTTTTTTTCCTTACGTTTTACTAAATTTGCCAAATGAAACCCTAATGTGGGGAAAATATCATTTTTGCATTTATGTCTTCCAAGTGGTATAACATTTTACTTTTTTGGCTGTGGAACTGGTTGATGGCTTGTTTTCTAACAAAGTTAATCTCAGGAGATTAAGCAGTGAGTTATCATTCAGAGGTGTGGTTTGCTGCATGTTGCAGTTAATACCCACAATCCAGTGTTAACAGTATTATCCTTTGATCGCTGGCTAGTGGCACTTGGGTGCTGCTGTCTTAAAGATCACAGCTCTTCATGACAGCCTTGGGTCTAGTACAGGAGTATTGTAGGAATGACCAGACCATCTAGGGTTAAACGCTAGATGGTCAAAAAAAAAAATTGTACAAAAACTATCAAATTGACCCCCCCCTCCCCTCCTTTTCTCTAGAACTGTTGTAAAAATCATATGTTGGTTATAGCTGTGTCCCAGATTGCCTGATTTATCAAAATATAAACTTCCTGGCAGTTTTTATTATTCATGATGATACTTATGTCCTGCAGGGATATTTTCTGTTTTTACATGGTTTTGGTAAATATCTTTCCTCTAGTCTTACTGGATACAGTTATTTTGGATTTTTATCGTTGCGTCTTAGAAGTTTATTGCACTGAATGAGAAGTTTAATGGAAGGTTTATTGTAGGATAGAATTTCATGAAATGTACTGTATATACTCAAATGTGCCGAGAAACCTCACCTCAGCTTATACACAAGTCAATTAATAAAAAAAAAAACTTTAATACTCACCCTCTAGAGAAGATGGAAGAGAGCAGGAGCTGCGACGAACATTGGACACCAGAGGGTGAGTATTCTGCGGGGGGCAGGCTGTATACTACACCTTCAGCTTATACTCGAGTCAATAGGTTTTACCAGTTTTCTGTGGTAAAATTAGGGGCCTCGGCTTATACTCAGGTATATACAGTAATTACCTGTTGTCCTGAACCTGTCCAGATCAAAATATCACCAATAAACTGGTAGTAGGCTGAGGGTTTGTGTTGAAGTTATTGTCTAGTTTGGCCATAAAGAGTGGCATATTGTGGTGCCATATTTGTTTCCTTGGCAATTCCAGTCTTCTGTAGGTAGATTTGCTCCCCAAAGCAGAATTAATTGAGACAATCCCATGAGCCTTGATGAATTTGGCAGGCATTTAGTCCATCTTTGTGTAGGATCTTAGAAGATAGGGATTTCATGTCCAGGGTGGCCAGGATACTGCCCTTGGGGAGGGGGTCAGTCTGTGGTGTCCTGGAGGGAGCTGGTGATATTTCTCACTAGTGGTTTAACCCCTTAACGCTGAAGCCACTTTTCACCTCCGTGACTCAGCCCATTTTTTTCAAATCTGCCCTGTGTCACTTTAAAGGGTTATAACTTTGAAACGCTTTAACATAGCCAAGTGATTTTAAAATTGTTTTCTTGTGACACTTTGTACTTCATGTAAGGTGAAAAATTTTGGTGGTATGTTTTGCATTTATTTATGAGAATCAGATATTTTGTGAAAATTTGGAAAAATCTTGATTTTACAACTTCAAAATGTTCTGCTTTTTCCATACATAGTCATAACCGCAAAAATACTTTATAACTAACATCCACTAAATGTCTTCTTTATGTGCACATGGTTTTTATACATACTCTCATTTTTGTAGGATGTTATGGGCCTTTAAACGTGGGTGCGATTTTTCACATTTTCATAACGCAAAATCCTGCTATTGAGGGACCTGCTCAGGTTTCAAATCACTTTGAGAAGCCTAAATAAAAGTAAAACCCCATAAATTAGCCCATTATAGAAACTTTACCCCTCAATGTATGTAAAACAACTTTTATGAAGTTTGTTAACCCTTTAATTGTTTTACAGGGGGTCCAATAATGTTTTTGTACAAATTGTTACGGATGCGGCGATACCAAATATGTGGGGGGTTTTTTCACTTTATTGCATGTGTATAGGGAATATTTGTATTTAAGGGACTTTAACTTTAATTCTTTTTATTAAAAATTGTTTTTATATAATGTTTTTAACTTTTTATTTACTTTTACTTCCACTGATCGCGTCTTCAAGCTGTTCTTCACCTTACACAGTGTAATACAGATGCTGCGCATGCTCAGTGTGTTACAGCCTGGCAGAAGGCAGGGACCCGGCACCAGGAAGCAGATCACGCAGCCCCACGCTGGGTTAACACCCGCGATCGGAGAAATCTCCTATCGCGGGTGTTAGAGGCAGGTGTTGGCTATAATATCTTTAGAGGTCATGCTGTTGGACCCACCATTCTTCCTGTACAGGGAGACCCTGGAGAGAAGCTACAACGATAGTCTGAATTTGCCCTCCTTCTTTCAACTGTATTGGTGGCCTCCGGGCGGCTAATGAAAAGATTAAAAGAACAGGTAACAATGAGCTACTTCTTAAAATGCCATGTTGGCACTTCACAGTAAATAAGTTGATTTTGGATGTTGTTTGGGCACTCGGTCTCTAAAAGGTTCGCCATCACTGCTCTAATGGGTGGAAATGAAAACGTCAACTCATCTCACAAAAAATTACGTCTTACACAGCTCCGTACACCAAAGTATGAAAAAGTTATTAGTGTCTGAAGATGGCAAAAAAAATTTTTCTTACACATTGATGTAATCTTTGAAAATGTTTTTTAAAAAAAAACAAAACCTGTATAAATGTGGTATCACCATGAGAAGAAGAAAGCAGATGTGTCATTTGAAGCGCATTGTGAAAGCCATAAAAACTGAACCCACAAGTGCGTTTTTTCACCAATTTCACCACATTTTGAATTTTCTTCCTGCTTCCCACTACATGCCATGGAATAATAAAAAACGTCACTGAAAAGTAAAATTTGTTACGCAGAAAATAAGCCCTCGCACAGCTCTGTATATGGAAAAATGAAAAAGTTATAGATTTTTGAAGGTGGGGAGTGAAAAATGAAAGGGGGTTAAGGACCTCTTGTCTCAACTTTGTTGTTGCCATTGTGTTTTTGTTTACATTTTTATTTTTGCATTACTTCCCTGTGCTGTGTCACTTCAGAAAGACGGTTATACCTGCCTGATGAAGGGACCGAAAGCTTGCATGTAACATCTTATATTTCAGTTAGCCATTAAAAGGTATCACAATCTCAAGAAGGTGACTTTATTTGACCTATAAAAAGTAGGTTTTATGTAAATAATAGTGGGACAATTCTATGTCCGTCTTTAGAGTTATGGTGCTCATCAGATTCATTAACCCCTTTCCTACATTGCACATAGTATTACATCCCGCTTCTGGCACCTGCACCAAGGAAATGCGTTTTTTCACCATTTCACTGCAATGGATTTTCACTGCTAGAATTTTTTCCGCTTCCCAGTACACAGCATGGAATATTTAATACCATCATTTTGAAGTGCAATTTGTCCCACAGATTACAATCCAGCACACAGCTCTGTACATGGAAAAAAAAAAAAAAAAATAGATTTTGAAGGTGGGGAGTGAAAAATGAAAACGCAGGAAGATCAGAACTCTGATAGTGTTGGGTCCTCATGTTGAATGTCTACAGTTAACCCAGTCGATAGACTGGGACTGTGAGGTGACAAGAATTGAATGCCACAAAACAGGATAGATCTGGGAGAAGTAATTTTATTAAGGATTCTAAAATGTACTTTATTCTACTAGTAGTCGATAATAGCAAACACAGCATTCTAAAAGGAACCTGTCACCAGGAATGTCATACCTGGTGACAGGTTACAATAGCCTATGCTATGCTGATTTTAAAAATGCCTTTGTCAGCATTCTAAATAATTTCAGTACTTTATAATAGTTTATTTTACATTACCTGGATCAGCAGCATGTAGTGAGTTTCTGGCCGCAGCCTTTGTCTTAGTTTCCTCTCCTCCACCAGTGATGGGTAGTTCGAGAACGAGCCTGCACAAAGAGCCAGCTCGTTCACATGAATGACGCAAGCCGACTCACTTAACCCCGCCCCAAACGGCTCACCACGCCCCCTTTAACCCGATAAAATCCGGTTAAAAGTGGTGTGGTGTGACCGACTGGCCTGCAGCTCCCTGTTATATATTTAATAAGGAGCCGTTCAGGAGCCAAAAGAGACGGCTCTTCCCATCACTATCCTCCACACTCATGCAGCTCCCTCGCCTTCCTGTCATGTGCACTGAGCAAGGAGGGGAATGGGATGGATTAGAGTAAGAATGCATGAGGAGGCGAAGGCTGCAGATGCCCCTCCTCCCAGGAATTACCACATGCTTCTAGCAGGGAACCAGATAATGTGAATCAATCTTATATAAACTACTGAAATTGTTCAGACAATGGCAATTTTTAAAATCAGCATAGCATAGACTACTGGAACCTGCTATCAGCTAAAAATCACATTCCTGATGACAGGTTCCACTTAAGCTGCCACTTTCTCCTGGAGTTGGTGCCAATTCTCCTGGAGTACTGCTGTACTATCCCAAGGCACCATCACACAGCAATCCTCCTTTTTTTCCTGCTGGTCTATGCGTTTGATCAAGGCTGCTATGCCAGCCGAAAACGGTCATGCATGAATTTTGGCTGTATGTCCTAATAAAAACCCATTTCTGCATATTGTATTGGTGTGCCCCCTATTTTGTGTCACATGGAGGCTAGTGCAGCTGCACCACAAAGGGGTTGCAAAAGACACAATTGTGGTGCAAACACTTCTTAAATACCTGTGCAAGCAGTTTACACCTAAAAGAAAGTGCAAAGTCCATAAGAAAACTTGTTCAAAGCCCTTAGTCAATGTACCTTAATTACAGCCATTTTTCTGATGAGACATGCGTCAACTTCTGAAGAGAAGAGTCAAGTTTTCTCCAGTCTGCCAGTGAACCTCACCTCCTTCTTTAGACTGACAGCTCAGAGTCTCTTCAAATCTCAGAGTCCTCTCTCTGTCATTACCAGGATGCTGCCCCTCTCACTCCATGGTTTATTTCTGTTAAAGGACATCTAACACCAGGATGAAGAATTGTAAACCCAGCACACTGACACACTGGTGTGTGCCCTCTCTGGCAGGATCTGCTCTTCTTTCAGCTTCTTATGCTCTGGTTTTTACAAAAAAAGGGCTTTTAAAATGATGCAAATGAGCATGAGAGGCTCCAGGCACCATTAACAACTATGGAGCCGAGCCTCTCAGGCTCATTTGCATAATTTTTAAGGCCTTTTTTCCTGTAAATAAAGGGCATAAGAAATGAATAGAAGAACGAATCCTACCAGAGGGGGCACACACCTGCATGTCAGTGTGCTGGGTTTACAATCCTTCATCCGGGTGGTAGATATCCTTTAGTCCCCAGCAAGGGGGAAAAAATCCACTTTTTCCCTGCATACTATTTAAAAAAGAAGGATATTTTCTTGTTTAAAAAAATGAAGTTAAAGAAATAAAATAAATAATCTAATACTAGACTGTTGACTAGACTAATACTAGTCTACAGGTTATCCCTATGGATATAACGCGGGGAGACACGTTTCAAGCTTGCAGAGAGCTTTTCAATAGTACAAGCTTGAAACGCGGTAAGTAAGGAGCTCCACGTGTTGAAGGAATAAGCAGGAGAGTAAATCATGGTTGAATGTTATTGGAAGTTTTAAATGTGAAACCTCCTGCCACATGTACTGTATACAGTTTAGTGGTACCTGTAGTCTTTAAAACTACCCATTCATCGTCTCTGGAACACATGATGCTCTTATGATGATGTTCATGTGCAGTGTAAAACTATATACTGAGGTGACACAGAAATAGTTCAAGGTGAGTTGTTTTGTTGTCAGAGGTGTACAAGGATGGCGGACCTGGTTGCAATTGTTGGGCCTAGACAGGTAACCATTGCTGCCCTGCTACAAATCACTTTCATGATGCAGTAAGTATTTTGAGGCAGGCAAGCATCTGGAAATGCAACCAGGAACTGTCCCCTTGTAGTTCCAGCATAAAAAGGAAGATTCTGTACAGTTTTTATTGCAACTGTGACCATACACATAGATGACAATCCATGGTATATTATAGCACAATTATTCACTGTATGCATGCTTGTGATGGATAAAATTAACCACTAGCAGGCAGATTATATATACAACTAAGGCTGATGTGTATGATCTGCCATCTAGTGGTGATTTGAATGTATCACATCCACGGCACATAAAGTACATGAGCACAAGGCAGTCTGTGGTTGTGGTTGCTGAGAGTCAACACTAAATGGCTGAAAGCTCTATGATAAAAAAATAATAAAATAAAAAGAAAAACATTATTCCTTAATTTTGCACTTGTAAAATAGAATCTGAAAGCTGTAGTGTGATACCTCCTCACACATACAAATTACATGGTTACTCCTTTAATTTACAGGACTGACAAGTAATACAACATTTTCCCGATAATGCTTAGTACAGTAAAATGGGCTACTTCCAGGGGCTTAACTAGGAGAGATGAGCCCCATAGCAGCTGCTATGGCTGCTACCCCTGTAGTCATGATAAACCCCCCCTTGTCTTTGAATATGGTTTTACAAATCAGGATATAATAATATACCTGGTCCTTAGAAGGTCTTAAAATTGGATACAGACTTCTACAATGAGACTATCAACAGACTATCATGTCATTATTTATTCACCAAAATGTGAAAGCCATTAGGGAAAAACAAAGCGCTTATAGGACTATCTTCACCACCAATAGCTTGAAGCTACAATCTTCTATACATTATTGAGGTTTGTGCACCCAGATTTAAGTACAGCTCTCTGAAGGTATAACCTCAGCCTTTTAATTGGGTTGAGGTTTGGACTGTTTCTGGGCTAATGTAACACCTTGAATATATACTTTTTCAGCCATTCTGTTGTTGATTTGGTGCTGTGCTTGGGATAATTGCCTTATTTCTTTACACACTTTTGAGCTAGCTTTAGCTGTTAGATAGCAGGGGCGCAATGGGATTGATGGGGCCTGCAGTCTGACAGCTGCTACATGAATGGGGTACATGCTGGTACATACATACAATTGATTACTTGTGAACTCTACACTGTGGGAGTGTTTAGGAGTAGAGCACACTGACCTCAGCCTTGCTGCTGCGCTGGGAGAAGAGGAAGATCGCCAGAGCATGGGTGGGTGAGAGCTGATTTTTTTTTAATATGATAAGGGGCCGCCTTCTGCTGCTGCACATTTTATTAGTGAAGGGAGGCTGCCATATATATGGTATAACTGTATGGTGATGTGTGTGTATGTCAGTGTAGCATATATGTATATATTCTCAAGTATAATGTGTGTGATGGGGATGGCAACGAGAGTTTAGGTATGTGGGGCCCCAATGCAATGTGTGCACTGGAGCCCAACAGAGTCTCGTTAAATCCCACTCATAGATTAGATTTACCTTAGATTTGACTGTGTCTCCAAGCAAGCCTGGAGTATTCCTCCACCACAGAGCTTAATAATTATAGGTATGAGGTGCCATAATACACAGCACCACATTAGATGAAAAACAAATACAGCATATAAGGACAAACATCTACACTTAGGTTTCTTTTGAACAGAGAACATTGTTCCAGAAGTTTTGTGGATTATTCAGGTGAAGCTGTAAACTTTCTGCTGCCAAACCTTCCGGACAAGCCATACTTGTACAGTCCTTTGATAAATATACAGTCATGAACATTTAAAGGAAATCTACCATCAAGTGTGATAAACCAGGGGCGCTTACTCATAGATCCAGCCACTGTGAAAATTAAAATTATGTTAATGAGCTATAAAGCCCTCTGTGATGTAGCCTCACAGGCCGTTACACTGTGCGGGAGCACTTATCCCCTTGAGCGTTCATGGTCGCGGTGAATCCATTGATGCAATGTTGTAACCATTTGCCACTATGGACTATTGCTTTCTACTAAGCAAAGATTGGTGATGTTTTCTATATCTGTTTATATAAAAGTGAAGAATTTTTGTATAAATGGTCTTGGTGATTTATATGACCTTTTTTCAATTAACAGCAGGTTTTTGTTGCAAAGTCTGCATAAAAACTTTAACATGTAAATAGGCCAAAAGGCCTTATTAGGTTTCTATGATTTTACTATCAAAATTGCGTTCTCTGTGTTCAACTGTGTTACAGTCTGATAACACGTCTAATATTTTCGCCTATACCACATGTCATAGTCCATTCTGTACCAGATCCTGAAGTCTCGTTATTTATCTACAATTAACACACACAGTGTCTCATGGTCACTATTGTAAAAGTCTATGACCCCTGTGATCAAATTCTGCTCCATGCAGATGAGTGGTTTCTGTAGGTAACGCACGATTGTCACCATACCATCAAGTCTCCATAGCTGTAGTCTGTAAGCAAAGTGGTGCAGTCCCGTACTGGTATCACACTTCCAGTAGAGCTTTGGCTGCACAGGACTCTCTTTCTTCTTCTTCTATGGAAATCATAAGGTCATTTGCTGACAATTTGCTGGATTCCTGCACTGGGTAGTGTGACTCCAGTGGCCCTCTCTCTTGACCGTCACATTCTGTAGTCACAGATCTCCAGCAAGTAGGAACTTCTGAGACAGAGCCTACAAGGACAGTGTCAGCATTCATGATGTAGATCTTTTCTACAAAAGAAAAAAAAAGTAGATGCATGGCTATGCCTGTAATACAAGATAAATTTGAGATATACATAATTAGATATAGCGGAGATGGATTAACATCAGAAATATACATAGGAGAGCAATATAATAACTAAGAAAAGACCGATTTGGCAAGCACTGTGCAGCGCTGTGTAATCTGTGTGCGCTATATAAATAAAGGAATTATTATTATAAGGCAGTATATAATTCTCACCAATCCTATTGTTCATTTGGTCTCTTCCTGGCTGTATTAGATGTTGATCCTCAAGGGGCCCATCATTCCCCTTTTTCAGTAGGTCCTCCATGTTTTCAGTCATGCTAGGAATCACTGTCTTCTGTGGGACCTGAAGGAAAAATATTCTATTAATTAACTCATCTTATAAGTACTGTCCCGGTTGTCTAATTTTTTACAAGCATAATAGCATAATAATAAAAAATAACCTAAAATGATATGTAAATGATTACAAGTGTGGGATGATAACACACTCGGTATTGCCTCTTAAAAGCGGCAAAATGCCCCACTGCCCTATATTAAGCTTCTTTTAGGTAGGGTGTCTCTTGGTGATAGATTGTTGACTACTAGAAATACCTCTACAGCCAAAGATATGCCTAGCCTAGTTGATGGACCTAATGGACTAATAGAAGCAGCAAGGTTATTTCAAAGGAGTGCCCACTATTTAGTTCTGAAATGGATGTTAGGAGGTTTTGGAGCAATGGTTACATGAGGGAACACACAAGTGGCAACGATACCACCTCGAACCTCTATAACTTCATGCTCAAAGGCTAGAAAATGTCCAACTGGATAGTAGAATCTCCTTTCAATTAAACAGTTTGTCCCAATAACATTTTCCCTGCTCTTTAAAGGACTTCTACCAGCAGTTTACTGATGGTAGACTGTCCTCTTGAGCATGCTCATTACCTCTAGGGCAGTGGTGGCGAACCTATGGCACGGGTGCCAGAGGTGGCACTCGCAGCCATCTCTGTGGGCACCCAGGCCATCACCCAGCACACAGGTCACCATTCAGGACTCCTCCTACAGTCACAGGCAGCACAGAATGTGCCATGTTCAGCACTATTTTAAAGTGACTTGAAGTACAGGAGGAGTGGACAGAACTGAATTATCCTTGAAGCCTCCTTCTCAGGGCCTGTGATTCATCCGGTTAAGGGGACCTTAGAGGGAAGCTCCAATAATAATCCAAAGTTTTCCATCTTGCTACTGTACTGCTGTCTTCAGGACGCCAATACTTTTGAAAATATGTGGCTTTCGGATGTACTTTGGGCACTCTAAAAGGTTCACCATCACTGCTCTAGGGGATGATGCAATGTCTTTAGTTAGTTCCAGAGCTTCTGGATTCCGCAGAGAACAACTTTATAAAAGCATGTAAATGAGCCTCACGTCCCCTGAGCGCCTCATGGCTCCACCATTAACCAATTATTCATGTCCCCTGCCACTCAATATGCACCCCTCCATCCAGCTTCGTTATTGTCAGGCAACTTGTGCATGTGCAAGGACTCATTTCACACTAGTAATCTGCAGGCTGCACAACGAACGATTTCTCTGTAATTAGTGATGGGAGCCTAAGCATTCTCTAACACAGGTCCTAACATCCATTACTTGTAACATAGATTGCTGTAATTATAAAAAAAAAAGTTTAGTCTATGTACGCAAACTGTTTTAGAATTGCGTTTGGAAACACATTTGAAGTACAGCAGGGAGGCGTTCAAACCTAAAAACTTGCAATCATCACTTTAATTGCATTGTTTACCAGCTAAATACATGAAGGGGATTTATTAAGATTGACATTTCCATGACAGTGTTAAAATTTCCCCAGCTGGTCCCTCGGTGCCCAGCAGACACTGCAATATTGAAGTATGTGAAAGAAGCACTCCTAGAAACCTCCCAGAACCAAGAAAGATTCTAAAAAAATAAAAACATAAAAGTTGAAATCACCCCCTTTGCCTCAAAGTGATATAAAAATAAACAAAAAAACCCCCATAAACATGTTAGTTAATTCCATGGCCAAAAAGTCCCGATCTTTCAAAATATAAAAGTGGTCATTCACGGCAGTGATCCCTGTAACGGAAAAAAGTGCCCATATGTCCGAACAGCCACTTTTTTTTACTTTCAAGTTTGCCCAGGGCCGCTTCAAGGCTCTCCTCTAGAGACTACACAGCATAACAAAAGAGATCAGCTGTATGGCATATACTTACTCCAGAAGCACCAGGATGGATAAAATCTAGAAAAAAAAACCACAAAAAATGTATTGAAAACATTGCTCAATTGTATTTATAACTACTGTGGCAACCTATCACATTCCAGCTACTAGAATAGGTTAAGATTTTTATGTATCCATGGTCAATTCATTTTGTTTCCTTCCATGTTTAGATCTTCCCCGTCACTCTCCTCCCTGGGCAGGTACTTACATTTCCAGAGCTTGAGGTTGCACATCTTCTGCTTCCAGGCAAGGAAGAAGGCAATGAGCAATGAGATGACACAGATGATGACGGCCAAAATAACCACCATGCTGCTCTCATCTGCAAGACATTTACACGGGTAACACCTTACCAGAGGACAGAAGAATTCCCATCACTAAATCCACAGAGTAATATACAGGGAAACCAGTTTAAACAAAGCAGCACAGACAAATTCTCTTTTATATGGGTCAGCATATTATGCAAAACCCAAACTAGGACTAATAATGTACAGTCATGATACATGGAAAATAGAGAACACGTGCAATCAGCTCTAGTGCAAGACTTATAGCACAACTCCTTATGTACACATTTGCAAAGAAAGATGTCAGAACTCTCAGAAGTCCGATAAAAACAAGGTTTTAGCTTTATTCTCACAATCAGGAAATGCACATGATAGGTTTCAGAACCTTACTGGTCTTTAATAATAGATCTATGGTTAAAGACCAGTAAGGTCAGAAACGCATCAGCCAATGTTGTTTTATTCTCTGTGCATCAGTGCATTTCCCAAGTGTGCGAATAAAGCTTAAACCTTGTTTTTAACAAACTTCTGAAATGCTGACTTTTTTTGCAACAGTCATGATATAGCATACAAGTTACCTCCACCCACAACCATAGGTGGTCCCTTCTCTTTATTATATATTATGGTGACCTTTGAATATTTTGGGTCAGAATGGCCCATTCATAATGGGTTCTCAGCACTGCAAAATGTTAATTATTTGCATGACGCTGCTCTTATTCCTAGTTGCTAGCATAATTCTTCTTATCTCCGGTTCCCAGAATTTTATAAATCTGAAAAAACATACCTGACTCATTTGCTCCCTCATCTGTAGTACTAGTGATGGTCCCAGAGGTCATGGTGTAAAGGGTTGTGGTGTCGGAGGAAGCTTGGGATCTTGTGTATGTCTTATATGTGAAGTTCTGGCTTGATATGAGACCTTGATCTATGGGTCCTCCACACAGAGCATCTTCGGTAGCGCTGCCACTCCTAGTGGTCATCCGGTTTAATTTATTACAACTATTCAGAGTAATAGGAATTAAGAAGAATACATCGGTAGGGTCCTTACAGAACAAGTTTCAGTATCAGGGTATTAAATATGCTATTTAGCTATTTGGAGTGAAAAAGCAGAGTGACAATCCACATGTTTGCCAGTAACGATGCATCGACTTCTGTTCTCTACAGTGTTATCAGACACCTGTCATTACTGTGTTGATATAGGGCAGTGATGGCAAACCTTTTAGAGACCGAGTGCCCAAACTACAAGAAAGACCCGCTTATTTATCGCAAAGTGCCAACATAGAAATTTAATTTGTGATTTATACTCCCTTCTCTGTCACAGTTTTCATTGATACCAGCACTCTGAGGACACCAATAAAGCAGAAAATAGTCCCAGGTAGAGCTGTCACTTTAAAATAGCTCTGTGCACAGCAAGCCCTGGGCTGTCTGGGACTGCAGGAAGGTACCTGGAGTCATCTCTGGTGATGGCCTGAGTGCCCACAGAAAGGGCTCCGAGTGCCACCTCTGGCACCAGTGCCATAGGTTAGCCATCACTGATATAGGGTATTAATACCTCAGCCATATATACTTTTTATAGTTTGATTTTCTTACCCTGTGTAAATATTCCATGACCAAGACAAATTTGCTTTTTGGTACGCAGTGCCCATGATCTGGTAGCCCCACAGCCATGCACCAGCTTCATGCCAACCACATAGACCTTTACACTCACCGGCCACTTTATTAGGTACACCTGTCCAACTGCTCGTTAACACTTAATTTCTAATCAGCCAATCACATGGCGGCAACTCAGTGCATTTAAGCATGTAGACATGGTCAAGACAATCTCCTGCAGTTCAAACCGGGCATCAGTATGGGGAAGAAAGGTGATTTGAGTGCCTTTGAACGTGGCATGGGTGTTGGTGCCAGAAGGGCTGGTCTGAGTATTTCAGAAACTGCTGATCTACTGGGATTTTCACGCACAAATCTCTAGGGTTTACAGAGAATGGTCCGAAAAATAAAAAACATCCAGTGAGCGGCAGTTCTGTGGGAGGAAATGCCTTGTTGATGCCAGAGGTCAGAGGAGAATGGGAAGACTGGTTCGAGCTGATAGAAAGGCAACAGTGACTCAAATCGCCACCCATTACAACCAAGGTAGGCAGAATAGCATCTCTGAATGCACAGTACATCGAACTTTGAGGCAGATGGGCTACAGCAGCAGAAGACCACAGCGGGTGCCACTCCTTTCAGCTAAGAACAGGAAACTGAGGCTACAATTTGCACAAGCTCATCGAAATTGAACAGTAGAAGATTGGAAAAACGTTGCCTGGTCTGAAGAGTCTCGATTTCTGCTGCAACATTCGGATGGTAAGGTCAGAATTTGGCGTCAACAACATGAAAGCATGGATCCATCCTGCCTTGTATCAACGGTTCAGGCTGGTGGTGGTGGTGTCATGGTGTGGGGAATATTTTCTTGGCACTCTTTGGGCCCCTTGGTACCAATTGAGCATCGTTGCAACGCCACAGCCTACCTGAGTATTGTTGCTGACCATGTCCATCCCTTTATGACCACAAGGTACCCAACATCTGATGGCTACTTTCAGCAGGATAATGCACCATGTCCATCTCAGACTGGTTTCTTGACATGGAACTGAGTTCACTGTACTAAATGGCCCCACCATGTCACCAGATCTCATCCATTAGATCATCTGTTCTGGTGTGGGTGGAACGGGGAGATTCGCATCATGGATGTGGGCCCGACAAATCTGCGGCAATGTGTGACTGGCCATGTCATATGGACCAAAATCTCTGAGGAATGCTTCCAGCACCTTGTTGAATCTTTGCCACGAAGAATTGAGGCAGTTCTGAAGGCAAAAGGGGGTCCAATCCGTTACTAGCATGGTGTACCTAATAAAGTGGCCGGTGAGTGTATGTCATGTAGCAAGCTACATGAGGTTCCCTCAGTCATCTCACCACACACCACATTGTACTTGTAAATAAAGAAAGGGTCCTTATAATTTTCTTCCCCATGATACGATATGATATGATGGTCATTTTATCTTCGGTTTGTGAAGGCACTCACTCTGTGTGTGGTCTACATGGTTCTGTGTCTGAAGTCACATTGGAGTAGGTCCCACTGGGACAAGCTTCACATTCTGTGTCCTTTTCGGGGGAGCCTGTGAAATGTATATACATATTTTCATGACTTAATATGACTGATAAAGTGTTCAGAGTATATGAATGTTTTTAAAAACCAGAGTTAAGCTAGACTGCAACCTTGACCAATTTGTCTATGCAGCAACTTTGGACATTCATTATTGTAAGGTATTGGGGCGTATTTATTGTACGCCGACCTCTTGATGTATCTGGCGTGTTGCTGTACGTCAGGTCCTACATAGCATAGAAATAAGTGCAGCTGGTGACTTTTCACGTATGACAGGACACCACTCCCACCCCCCAGATGAAGGGGCCTAGAAGTCCTCAAATTGTGTGCATTCATTGCAATTTAAGTGTTAAAACTAGCAAGTCATAACTTCAGTACCCCAACAGAAAAAAATCCAAACATGATACTTCTCTTTTCTATCATCGTAGCACAGTAATTACTTTCAATAGCAGGTTTATACCTGCAATTCTCACAGCTTTAGTTACTGTGTAGTCCTAGATGTGTAAACCTCTAAGATCTAAGTACCTTTTTGCTTTACTCCTTGGCCTCGGGGGCAGTGTTTGGGATTGGCCGGGCACACATGAGTTGGGCACAGCTGTGTGACAGTAAACCAGCTTTACACTGGCAATCGCTTCAGTGAGTGGGAGCAGCTCTGGATCTCTACAAGGATGATTCTGGGAATGTAGAAGTAAAACATGTTATCACCTAGCGTCTATGACAAAAATACTTGACATCACATATGCATGTGCAACCTCAAATGTTCCTATTCTACACTTTTCTCAATAGCTTATTCACACAGAGCAATTTTATAGGTAGATTTTCATTAGATTTTCTTCGAGTCAGTCAGAAGTAAATTCTGTTAATTTTTTGTTATGTTGTTAGGAGTTTTTTTAATTTTATTAAATTTTATTTTAATCTTAGTTTTCTACTGTACACTCATTTTTAATTCTATTTAACCCTGAAACTGCAACAATAATCATCTATATAATGCTTTGACTCACTATAGCTGTGACGTTCATATATAATAGATAACACAGAATTTCCGTGCAAGTTCTGGTTTCGTTACTGGTAGTAAGCTCGTCTTTTTTTCTCACTTCAAATTTGCTTATTATAATTATCCGTGATGCCATCTTATAGGTTGACAAATTAAACATTAAGTGACTTTCACTGAGATGTCAAATTAGCAGCTTCCAATGTGATTTAGCATATAAAAATGTATCTATGGTAAAAATGGAGTGGATATCTGATCATGAAGACAGAGACCCATGTTTATCAAAACTAAGGCAAACTGCACTGTGAGCCCATGGAGTTTGCAGAGTGCGTCAGAATAATGAATTGTGGTTCCTGGTCTTCATTAATCTGTGCCTCCGCACTATTCTGGAAGTGTGCACCTTATTACTTTTGGTGTGAACTTTGTTCATGCTGCAGACTGTGGCGCATGTCAGTAATAAATGTGGCGCAAACTCCGACAAGCACTAATACGCTCCTCTAGTACAACATTTTTCTGTTCTGTCGGAACAGAGCAGCATTACACAAACTGACACTGCAAGCAGATTTCACATTCTTTTAAGTGCACAGTCAGAAGGAGAAACTAGTGCAAACATTTTATATGATCCAGTGGTTAGAGCTATAAGCCCTGCTGCAGAAGTCACAAGAAGCGTGTGCTATTCATGTGAGTCAATGACTCAGCCCATGGTCTCCGCAGCTCCCTCCTTCCCTCTTCCCTTCAACAGAGTAGAAGATGACTTCAGTCTAATGAGGGAGATGTCGGAGACAGGGGCTGAGTCACAAAGTGACTCGCATGAATAACACATGCCCCTTGTGACTCGCTGCTCTTTCTGACATGGTGCCAGGTAGTCTTACAAATTCTGTTAATGTGTGCTATCACTTCCCCCAAGACTGGGGCTACTAGTGTCCTTCTCGAATCTTGTGATTGCTAATTTTGTAGCCATTAAAATGTGGGAGTTTATGTTTTAGGAGTTCAGTAAGATCTATCAGGACTAAGGCAGTGGTTGCGGTGAAAGGAACATTTGCGTTGCTCACATTTTTAATTAGGTTATAAGCTTTCTCCCAGAAACATTTAATTTTGGGACAGGACCATAAGTGTGTACTAATGTCCCTTTTTGACCACATAACCTCCAACATCCAGGAGGTGTTGTGGTGTATATTTTATATAATCGGGATGGTATAAAGTACCATCTCATATGAGATTTAACTCCCGCAGCTTTTCCCAGGCCAACATATGTGGGAATTTTGTCAATTCCTTCTCGAAGGAGGGGGTTCCTTTCTTGCAAGTGAGGTCATCTTGTATGAAGTGTAGCACGTGTTTGTTTATTGATGGTAATGTGGTTTTGTGTGTAGACAATAAATTGTGGATTTTTAGGTACGGTAGTAAAAAATTTCACTTCGTCATCTGCAGGGTTTTGAGGGGAGACGCTGAAGGGATGAGGGATGCAATTGAGCAGAAGGCTGGGACTCAGCAAGGGAATCTGTGAGGGAGCAAGGTAAGATAAACTAAAGAATTGTAAAGAAGAAAAATGATTTAAGGACAAACCAAAACATGATTCAGGATTCCTATAAAAATGAGAATCTCAGCTTCCAAAGTGCAAAAATTACAGATCTCTATACTGTAGGAGAAGAGGTAAAGAAGTTGAGTGTTGATTTTGAAGGTAATTTTGGCAGGTAAATGGGCCATTTTATAAATAAAAGAGGGAATAGTGATAAAGATATTTCATGGCCTCTATTATTTAAGTTGTAAAATTCCAGGCTGGCTGTAATGATATTAAGCATTCCATATATCTACTTTTGTTGCCATTACCTCTCTCTTGCACTTTCTACAACTCTCACATTTAGGACCATTCTGTAACCAGTTAATCGAAATTGTTGGGTTCAGACATGTTGCACATTCTTTATTAATGTCTTCTCACACATGCAGAGTGCGTCACATAACCTGGTACATGACAAAAAAAAAAAATCATCAAACAAAAAGAAGGTTACGAAAGTACCAAATCAAAGAGATCTCCTCACAGACCGATTGCCTATTGAATGGACAGTCACATGTTACAGTGAAATGTGCAAAACAATGCAACTCCAACATATAGTGCTTATTTTTATACACTATATGTTTTCTCTCTATATCAGGTATTAATTAGCTGATTAATAGGTAGGATTCTAGAAAACCTGGGTGTTCAGAGTGGCACTGTCTTCGTCTAAAATGATGATGATAACACAGTTAGGCCTCATGCACACGTCCACAGCAGCAGACGTGCTCTGTGAGCCGCACGAAGAGAAGGAGGGGGTGCTCCACTCTATAGGGAAGCCGAGTGGTCGCGCCGTAATATGTGCAGATATAGGACCTGGTCTATGACTGGCGGCACAGCCGTCCAGCTTAGACACGATGCAGTGAGACAAAAATGTGCTTACTGTACCATGCCTGCATGCTATGCATGTCTACTATGCAGCCATGAGCTAGCTGCCCGTTTTGTGGCTGGCTCACAGCTGCCAGGATGCAAACGTGTGCATGGGCCTTAGATGTGAATTTAATTGAAAAAACACAACAAGTTTTGGCTTCAGTATTCGGTGCTCTTCAGGTGATCAGCATGCATAATTAAAGTTGGAAATTGGGAGAAGGATCAGGTCTTGCTATTAGAGGTGCTATATGAGTCCAAAGCCTTCCTAACCTCATAAGACATAGACTGTAGATCAAAATAAGAACAACACACAATTTCCTAAATATCAAGGTGTGTGTTCAGAACCTTCTTCAACAACGTGGTACTTTCCTTCTCTCTTCACTCAATCAGCCCAGCCAGCCATTTTCATGCAGGACAATGCCCCCTACCACAGCAGCACCGGTAAACTTCCTTGAAACAAAAAACATTGAAACAATGAAATGGCCCAGCCCAGAGTCCTGATTATACCCAAGAGACCCTCTGGAAATCCTTGGTGACAAAGTTATGACCAAGAAACCCCCAACTCCCAGAATGTGGAAGAGACTGGAAGAAGATGACCAAAATCCAAGCAAGCAGCGTGAGTGACCAGTGATGTCCTTGGCCGTTGTTGAAGGCCTGTACACTTCTACTGATTGGTGACTGATGTAACCTTCTGAAAGTAGTTATTAATCTCTTTCTGTGCTACAGTCATTGCTGTTCTCTAATTATGATCACCATGTTATTTGCAAAATAACGGTTTTATGTTGATATACTTAGTAATTGTATGTCGCTATGTTCTAATAAGCTGTGTGTAATAAGCTTAAATCTATTCATGATCCGTTTCTTTTAAAGTCATTTGGCTTGCAGTTTTCTCACTCATATTGGCCTGACAATAGGCAGGGAGGAGGGGTAGGATTATTCATCTCCCCACAGTGCAGCTTCCAGGTAATTCCTCCGGGACCCTCTCATCTTCCCTTCTTTTGAGGTCCACATCCTCAGGATATTCTGCCCATTCTCCCTTCATATGGCTGTAATATATTGTCCTCCTGGCTCACCGTATCAGTTTCTTGACCACTTTGTTTCTTGGCTTTCTCATTTTCTATCCTGTGATATCCCAACGCTTATCATAGGAGACTTTAACATTTCTATAAACACCCCCATCTCCCCTTAAGCCTCTTACCTTTTATCACTAACACCCTCTTTGGGACTCTCACAACTCTCTGATTCTCCTACTCATCAGGAGGGAAACATCCTAGACCTGGTCTTTGCTCAACCCTCTTCAGTCTCTGACTTCACTAATTCTGCCTTTCCACTCTCAGACCATAACCTTCTCTCTTTTACTGTTAATAGTTGCTCTCCTTTACAGGACATGCCCACCTATCAGATATACCGGAACCCACGTGCCATTGATACTCAAGGTCTCACAAAAACTTTGCGGTCATTACTGTCCCCCATCTCCTCTCTTTCCTGTCCTAACCTTTTTTTTTTTTTTTTTAAATATTTTTATTTGCAAAATTAACTTAACATACAATATACAATCGTATAAAATGCTCTTGGTTACACAATTTATAATTACAGTCATATATAATTTAACATTTTATTCCTTATAAATACCCACCCCAACCCTCCCCGAGTGGTTGTCGATACGTTGCCTATAAAGAACATATACAATTGGGAAACATTGGGGTCAATAGTTGGGATATTATTAATCCCCTAATTTACCATGTCTTGTGATGTGGGCTTTATTTCTACTTTATTCTATTCTGGGCTTGGTATTTCAAACCAACATTTCCTTATTTTTTCGGCCTCTATATTTTTTCTTATTCCCTCCTGTTGTTCTGCGTATAAGAGTAGGTCCATTCTGCCTTCCCACTCCTGCAGACTCGGAGCTGCTTTACTTTTCCATTTGAATAGGATTGCTTTCCTTGCCAGTAATAAGCCCTTCATTACATACATCACCGCCCCCACTGAACCTTTCACACCCATTTTTGATCCT
Organism: Engystomops pustulosus; assembly: GCA_019512145.1. NCBI lineage: Eukaryota > Metazoa > Chordata > Amphibia > Anura > Leptodactylidae > Engystomops > Engystomops pustulosus. The sequence continues at coordinate 113,523,696 of CM033646.1, forward strand.
AAGATGCAGACACTTTCTTTTATTGGGATATTGCAGTTAAATGTTGTCTCTAATCTACTTATGACTTTAACCCAGTATATATGAAGCTTCGGGCATCGCCAGAGCATATGTACCAGGTCTGCATCAAACAAATTACATTTTGGGCACTTTTCCTCTTTGCTTTTCTTAAATTGATTCAGCCGTTTTGGCGTGTAGTGGACACCATATATTATAAATATCTGGGAAATTATATGTGACATGTTTTTAGTGCTGCTTTTTACCATTGCCAGAGCATCTACCCATGTTTCCTTAGATAATTCGGGGATCTCTTTCTTCCATTGTATATATCTCTCTTTAGCCGGAGGCAGCGAACGATTTTCAGTAAGTAGCTTGTATACACGTGCCATTAAACCCTTTCTAGCTACTTCGTGGTTTATAAATGGCTTTAATGGGTGATCTTCCAGGGTAAATTTTTCCCTCTTAGCAAACTCTTTGTAAGCATTCTTAAGTTGCATATAAGGGTACCAATCTCTTGTATGCAGGTTGAACTCTACAGCCAGATCCTCAAAAGATTTTAATAGTCCTTGCTTCAATATTTGACTATGGAACCATACCCCTTTCCCTATCCAAAACTTAGAATACTCTTCTAACCTTAAATTTTTATTTGTGAATCCCCATAAGGGTGTTGTGTCCATATAACCCTTGTAGTGCATTTTATCCTTAGTCCTTTCCCATATCCATTGTGTTAGCCTTAACATAGGGAACGGTGTTTTCAATTCTTTATTCAAAAAAACCCCTGATTCTAATAGTGACCAAATGTCATAGACCCCTAAAATTTTGTAATTTCCCGCTAGTATGTGTTTTATCATATATATATCGTGATCTAGTAAATTTTGCCACTGTGCTGCAATGAAGTAGGATGATAGATCCGGGATCGCAAGTCCTCCTTTATCTGTTTGTGAATATAATTTTCCTAAACCTATACGTGGTCTGTTCCCATCCCATAAAAGTTCCCTTAATAGTGCATTAATTATTTTACTAAATTTGTTTGGTATAACTACTGGGCTATTTTGAAACTTAAAGAGAATTTGTGGTAGAATAATCATCTTGAATAAAACTAATCTAGCTGCCATAGGTAAATTCATTTTCCTCCATACTGCTACTTTCTGTCTTATTTTACGAATCAGGGGGTTGATATTAAGAGAGATATAGTCATTTAGATTTTTACTTACAATTATCCCCAGATACTTCATACTCTCGACTACAGGGAGTTGGTCTATTGTTTCCCCTAGGGGGCCAAATGATTCTAGAGGGAGGCATGCGGACTTGCTCCAGTTAATACATATGCCTGATAGATTGCCATGTTTTTTTATTAGAGTGATAATTTCTTTTATACCTTCCCTACCGTTATCAAGATATATCAACATATCGTCCGCGTATAGCTGAACCTTGGACTCTCTATCCCCCCACTTAAATCCTTTTATCTGGTTGGATGATCTTATAGCACATGCCAACGGCTCTAAGGCCAATGCAAATAGTAGTGGGGAAAGGGGGCATCCTTGTCTTGTGCCCCGATATAGCTGCCATGGTGCGGAGGCCCGCCCGTTAACACTTACTCTTGCCGATACCCCCTTGTAGAGGATTTTCACCCAGTTAATAAACTGGGGTCCAAAGCCCATTCTTCCCAGGGTGCACCAGATGAAGTCCAACTCGACCCGGTCAAAAGCTTTGACCGCGTCGAGTGCGACCACCATCCGTTCCCCTTCTGCGTCACTTGGTGTTTGTATGCTCCACCATAGACGTAAAATGTTGTTCCGGACCGACCTCCCCGGCATGAACCCCGACTGATCGTCATGAACTACTGTCCTGACTACTTTCAGTAGCCTTGTTGCTAAGATTTTTGCTAACAATTTATAGTCGGTGTTCAGCAGGGAGATCGGTCTGTAGGCGTCTAGGTCCAGTGGGTCTTTTTCCTTCTTGTGGATTAAAATAATAATCGCTTCCCTCATAGAGTCAGGTAATTGGCCCTTAGTGAGTGAATGATTATAAACCCTCAACAATAGAGGCAGCAATATTTCGGCATAATGGGATAACACTTCCGGCGGTATCCCATCTGTTCCCACCGCTTTACCCTTTGGCATCTTTCTAAGGGCGTCTGATAGCTCTTCCAACAGTATCGGTTGATCTAATGAATGTGCCTCGTCATGGGACAGTTGAGGGATCCCAATCCCTGTCAGGGAATCCTTGATCTCCTCTAAGTTTGTTACCCTCTCTGAGGTGTAGAGTAATTCAAAATATTGTTTAAATTCTTCCCTGATTTCTTCCTGGGTTGTGGCTAGTGTGCCCTGTTTTCCTCTAATTATTCTAATAGTGTTGTTCTCATCTTGTCTTTTAACTAGATTAGCTAATCTTTTTGTTGAAGTATATTGTCCCAAAATCAATTTTTGACTTTGTATTGTTTTGTCCCTAACCGCTTTTTCTGTGCAATATCTTTCTAGGCATTGCTGGGCCTCCAACCAGAGCTTTTTATTCCCATCTGTGGGATAATTAATAAATTCCCTTTCCAGGGCAATGGTTTTTTCTTGGAGCTCTTCCAACCTCTTTTGTTTCTTTTTTTTGAAGCGGCTGATTTGGCATTTCACAAGTCCTCTCAGGTTTGCTTTCAGGGCATCCCAGACAATGTCAATGTCCTGGGATCCTATATTCATGTCCAGAAACAGATGAATGTTCCTGAGGATCTCTTTATCATCTTTTACCAAGTCAAACCAGAAAGGTTTAATTTTGTAAAAAACCAAACCAGTCACCCCATTTTCCCTCACCGAGAACCACACTGGTAGATGGTCGGACAGACCTCTAGCTCCCATATCTATTTTTTCCACTAGCTCATACCCTGTGTCATTTACTAACACAAGGTCAATTCTAGATAAAGAATTAGATGACTTAGAGTGGCATGTATAAGCTCTTCTATTCGGGTTTAGTTCTCTCCAGATATCTCTAAGGCCCAGCTCCGTCATCAACCTGCCAAATACCGAGATTGTCTGAGTGGGAGGTCGATTATTTCTATCTAGTCCCTCGTTGTATACATGATTAAAATCTCCCATCCAAAAGATGGGGGCGTTATCAAATTTTTCGACTTTTTTTGCTATGCTAACTAGAACTTCCAGACAAGCTGTTGGTGGGAGGTATAGGCCTACCAGCACTAATCTTATCCCGTTTAGTATGGCATGAAGTATAATATATCTGCCCTGAGGGTCTATTTTTATCTCTAATTCCTGGAAACACACCTTTCTATGGATCAAAATGCTCACTCCGCGAGCATACGAGGAGAAGGTAGAATTATAATATCGGCTTATCCAAGCCTTGCTTAGAGCTTTACAAGTATCCGACACAAGGTGTGTTTCCTGGAAACATATTACCTCCGGACAGTATGACCCACATAGATCGAAAATTGCCTTTCTTTTTAATTTATCATTTAGCCCTCTCACATTCCAAGATATAATTTTAACCATTGTCAAGAGTAGTGTACATTATTCCTACCCAATGTTTCCTGAAGTACGTTTTCCTCGACAACCACTTAATCCCTCCCTCCCCACCCCCGAACCTCCCATACCTTTGTCCAGGGTTGAACATCCCTAGACTCTTCCCGGAGCATATTCCGCACCGGAGTAAGGATACCAAATCAATGAATTTATGTCTTCAAAACTCTCTCTATCCACTCATTTGCTTCTTCAGCGTTTTCAAAAAAATTAGACTTATCCTCATACATAATTTTTAATTTTGCCGGGTACATTAGTGAATATACAATCCCTTTTTCTCGTAGTCTTTTTTTTATCCCTACATAACTCATTCTTTTTTTTTTGGATATCTTGCGGGTAATCTGGAAAAATCATGATTGGGTTGTTGTTATATTGTAGTGGGGGTGAGGATCTTATGCTTTTCAGTATATTGTCCCTATCTCTTGGGGATAGTAATCTCACCAAAATATTCCTGGGCCTGCTTCCTGTGGGTGGGGGTCTTGCTGGAATACGATGTGCCCTGTCAACCATAAACATTTTTGTGCGTACCCCCTCTGGAAAGGTGGATTCAATCCAGTCTGAAACAAATTTGGCCATATTACTCCCTTCTGTTCCTTCCGGGAATCCCACTATGCGTAAGTTATTTCTTCTTGAGCGATTTTCAAGGTCTAGCACCTTCTCTTTTAGGCCCTGTTCAGACTTTTCCATTTTTTTAATTTTTGCGGTTAACACCTCAATTTTATTCTCCACCACCTCTACTCTTGACTCTGTGTTGTCAATTCGAGTCTTAAGTTCATGTATGTTCCTGTCCTAACCTAGTTACTAACCATTATAATCCCAACCTTAAAAGTGCCCTGGATGAAGTCCGAACATTTCAACACAGTCGTCAGCAACCTTGGCACACACCCCAAACCTGTTTCCTTCGGCAGTGCTCCAGGAGTGCCGAACGTCTGTGGAGAAAATTACGCACATCTGCAGACTTTCTGCACTTCAAAATCTTGCTTAGAACTTATAATACCACCCCCAAATCTCGCCAAACAGGTTTATTTCACTAATCTAATATCCACTCTCTCTAACAATCCTAAAAGGCTCTTCGATATTCTTCATTCCTTACTAATGGCAAAAGTGCAGCCACCTGTCACAGACCTTGGGGCTGAAGACCTGGCCACCTACTTTAAAGATAAAATTAAGTATATTTGACAGGAAAGCTTATCCCAATCCACCAACTCCATTAATCCATTTCCCTCTGCTACTGTTCGCTCTCTTCCTTTCAGGTAGTAACAGAGGAAGAAGTGTCCAGGATCCTCTCCTCTGCCCGGCCCACTACCTGCACTAGTTACCCCATCCCCTCACATTTTATACAGTATCTTTCCTGAGTGGTCACTTCTCACCTTACTAAAATCTTCAACCTCTCTCTCTTCTGGTGTCTATCCCTCTTCCTTCAAGCATGCAGTTGTAACTCCATTACTAAAGAAAGCTTCCCTAGACCCATCCTGTGCTGCTAACTACCAACCAGTCTCTAATCTCCCTTTGATCTCCAAACTCCTAGAACCCCAGGTTTATTCTTGACTAACCCGCTATCTCTCAGCTAACTCCCTCCTTGAACCCCTACAATCTGGTTTCCACTCTATGTATTCCACTGTAACTGCTCTTTCTAAAGTCTCCAATGATCTCCTCACTGCAAAATCCAAAGGGCACTATTCTCTCCTCATCCTTCTGGATCTCTCGGCAGTGTTTTAATTTTGTGGACCACCAGCTCCTCCTCAGGATGATTCGCTCCATTAGCCTGAAGGACACTGCACTCTCTTGGTTTTCTTTCAATCTCTCTGACCGCACTTTCAGTGTCTCCTTTTCTGGATCTTTCTCTTCTCATCTTCATCTCAGTGTCGGGGTTCCTCAGGGCTCAGTCCTAGGTCCTCTACTCTTCTCCCTCTATACTGCCCCCATTGGACAAACCATCAGCAGATATGGTTGTCAGTATAATCTTTATGCTGAGGTTACCCAGCTGTATACTTCTGCACGTAACATCACCCCTGCCTTACTGCAGAACACCAGTGACTGTCTCCTGCCATCACTAAAATCATGGCCTCTCTCTTCTTGAAAATGAATCTTTTGAAAACGGAACTTCTTGTCTTTCCATCATCTACTAACTGACCTAACCCAGAGGCAGCAGGCATGCTGTCTTTGGGTTGTGCTGAACTCTGACCTCTCCTTAGCACCGTATATTCAACCTGTTGCTTGCTCTTGCAGGATGCACTTAAAAAATTTTCTCTAATAAGGCCGTTTTTACAATTGAAATCTCTAAAACACTTTGTCGCTCTGATTCACTCTTTTCTAGACTACTTCAACTTCCTACTAATCGATTTTCCACTTACTAAACTCTCTCCTCTACAATCTATTGTCCATGCCGCAGCCAGGCTTGTATTTCCGACCAAACACTACACGGATGCCTCCAGTCTATTCCAGTCACTGCACTGGTTGCCCGTCTCCGTACGAATACAGTTTAAGTTAATAACCCTCATCCACAAAGCTCTGCATGATGCTGCACCTCCCTACCATCTCTCTTATCTCAGTCTATCGTCCAAACCGTGCTCTTCAAACTGCTAGTGATCTTAGATTATTCTTTTCCTTGATTCGAACTTCCCACGCACGTCTACAGGACTTCTCCAGAGCTGCACCAATTCTCTGGAATGCCCTACCCTGGTCTATCAGACTAATACTCAATCCCCAAAGCTTCAAATGTTCTCTTAAAACTCACTTATTTAGGCAGTCCTATCACATTTGCTAACTGCATTCAACTATAACTCTATTAACCAATTCTGGGTACTCCCTGTCTGTTATCCAGAAAATGCTTCTCTGCAGTCCAACTGACCTTAGGCTTTGTATATAATATGCGGCTGATGGCTGTTTGAAGCAGCAGCATTTTTATTTATTACATTATTTTTATTCCATTCCCCGATAAAAATGGCTGGACCATTATACAAGTTCTTATACTTTTTGTGTCACCCCCTCATCCTCATAGACTGTAAGCTCTTGTGAGCAGGGCCCTGACTCCTATTGTTTCCCATGACTGTTGTTACTCTGTAATGTCTTATTTTATTTGTATGTTCCCCAGAATCTGTAAAACGCTACGGAATTTGATGGCGCTATATAAATAAAGATTATTATTATTATTAAAAAGTGTGTGTATTGGAAATGGCACATGGTAGAGCAGTGGTGGCGAACCTATGGCACGGGTGCCAGAGGCGGCACTCAGCGCCATTTCTGTGGGCACTCAGGTTCTCACCCCAGGACAGAGTTCACCAGACAGGAACAAATCCATCAAATCTTCCTGTAGTCCCAGGAAAATTAAGAGATGCTGCTCTCAGCACTATTTTAAAGAAACACTCCATTGGCTCTTTGGAACTGCGACGAAAGTAAGAAGGTGTGGAAGGGGCTGCATTATCTTTGGAGGTCATCCTGCTGGACCCTTCATTCTTTCTCTGGAAAAAAATTACAATGAGAGTCTGAATTTTCCCCCTTCTTTCAACTGTATTGGTGGCCTTAGGGGCTGATACGATTGAAATATGTGGAAGAACTAGTAGGAAATAAGTTACTGCTTAAAATTCCACATTGGCACTTCACAGTAAATAAGTGGATTTTAGTTGTAGCTTGGGCACTCGGTCTCTAAAAGGTTCGCCATCACTGTGGTAGAGGGAAGGGACTGTGATTGCATTGGTGCATGGAAACTTTATTCCTACACACATACACACAGCTTCAGTCAAGAAGAGGGATCAGTGCTCTGTATGTGCCCCTCTGCCTCTATAAATCCATTTACGAGACTGCAGGCTTAACAGACTTCACTGCTAGACGTTACATCTGAGAAATGTTTATGTGTGAATAAATAAATGCACAGTATATAGCCTTTATTAAATACATAGAGTTCAAAATTGTATACAAGTGTCTGTATGTATAGTGGGTATTGAAAGCATTCAGACCCCTTTAAATTTTTTAACTCCTTGTTTCATTGCAGCCAATTGTTAAGATAAAAAAAAACAAAAACTTTTTTTGCTCTACTTTCCACTCCATCTTGACAGAAAAAAACTGAAATGTAGATATCTTTGCTAATTTATTAAATAAGAAAAACTGAAATATCACATGGTCAGACCCTTTGCTTTGATACTCACATTTAACTCACATGAAGTCCATTTCCTTCTGATCTTCCTTGAGATGGTTCTACTCCTCCATTGGAGTCCATCTGTGTTTAATAAAACTGGTCTTGATTATGAACTGCACACACCTGTCTGTATAAGAACTGACAGTGCATGTCATAGCATACACGAATTATGAGGTCTAAGGAACTGCCAAAGGAGCTCAGAGAAAGAATTGTGGCAAGGCATAAATCTGGCTAAGGTTACAAAAGGATAGGCAAGGAAGAATGGCAGAGGAGCCCCAAATCCAGGTGTGAAAAACTTGTTGCATGATTCCCAAGACGACTCATGGCTGTTCTAGCTTAAAAGGTGCTTTTACTCAATACTGAGCAAAGAGGCAGAATATTTATGACCGTGTGATATTTCAATTGATTAATAAATTACCAATTAATATCTACATTTCTTATTTTTTTCTGTCAAGATTGGGTGCAGAGTGTACATTAATAAGCAAAAAAAAATCTATTTTGATCTTACCAACTGGCTGCATTGAAACAGCGTGAAAAATGTAAAGGGGTCTGAATACTTTCCGTACCCACTGTATGTATGTATGTATGTGTACATGTACATGTCTGTATGCATGTGTCTGCATGTACGTGTGCATTCCTGTATCCGTGTGTGTGTCTGCATGAGTGAGAAACTGCCATGCCTAGAAACTCTCTGCATCTTTGGTTCAGATCCACAAGCCAGATGCTGTGTGAATTATGGGATTATTATCTTTAATATGACACCAAAGGCATGTTTCTCAGTACTACAACTATATAAAGAGGGACATCTGAAGTGACACTCCAGCCTCTAAACTTACGCATCTCAGGTAAAATATGACTCTTCTCTGCTCATTTACATTGAATTATATTTTTATAGGCCAAAGGGGGAGATATCACATAAAATGGGAATTTTAGTAAGAACATACCCTACCTGAAGGGACTAGTAGTTTAATGGGGTAAAATCTGGTGACAGATTCCGTTTAAGACTGACCTTTGGGACATGTGAAACAGCAGTCATTCTCCTCCTTGTTGTAGTTTTGTTTTCCTCTGCATCTCAGTTGACCAGTGGCTCCCTAAAATAAAACAATGTTCTAGTGATAAGCAGTCATAACAATGTTCTAGTGATAAGCAAAATATTCAAGGGGAATTTGTTTATATGTCATTTGTAAAGGTAATTTTTGTTTTTATTTTCACATTGAGTTGTAATCTATAGATTTGTCTTCTACTGCAAGGTCCCCGATTCTACTAGATTTGCTATTTTGGTAAGGAAGACTAAGTTATGTAGGTATTACTTGGATGATTGGGGGTGAGATTTTGAGAGCTAAAGATATCCAGCCACATGGAGTTTACAAAAGAGCTACACCTATTACCTATTGTGTATACAGTACTATAGTCAACAAAGCAATCAAGCTTTGTACAGGCAGTCCCCGGGTTACATACAAGATAGGCTGTGTAGGTTTGTTCTTAAGTTGATTTTATATGGAAGTCAGAACAGGTTTATTTTATAATTGTAACTCCGGACCAAATTTTTTTTTATCCCTGTGACAATTGGGTTTTAACATTTTGGGATGTCATGGGCACAAGTATTAACAATGAAGCTTAATTGCAGACACATTTGTTAAGTCGTATAGCTGATTACAACTTGGGGCGAAGTTACAGTAAATTATCAGCATCCAGAGGTTCCTATGTAAGTCGGGTGTCCTTAAATCAAGGACTACCTGTATAGTCCCAAACCATCCTAAGTATTCTGAGATGGTTTTGGTCAAGTGACAAATGACTCATCACTGGAATTGCAACTGTATTGTAACTTCCCGAGATGGAAACATGGGCAGGAATAGGTCCTGTTCTGAACATGAGGCTGTGTAAACACCTGCCGTGTATATGAGCCCAAAAAAATAATTTGTCCAGATACTATCAGGGAATCAATGTATAGCACATGGACACAATATTACAGATGAGTCAATATAATCCCTAGGACATATTAAAACATTACCAATTTGGTCAATATTTTCCAGCAGTGTTTTAAAATCAGGAGTGGAGACCATATTAGGAAAAGATTTGCTGTATTCTTGACCCAGATCTGTTTTTGGCTCCCAATACAGAATACTGACCAAAACCCTGCTGTATGATCAGGCCTTATCCCTAAAGAATTGATATGCCTGTTGAATGTGAATGACATTGTATACAATTATAGAGCCACTTCTCTTGCTGCTCGGTTCTCGGCACATATACAGCTTTTCTGCTGTGACTGCAATTTAAGTTGTTCATTTTCTTGTCAAATTGTTATATAGGTTAGTGTGTCAGATCAGTTTAGACTTTAGAGAGTTGTGTAACATTGTCATATTGTGTAAGTAAACTGATTTGCTGTCTTGGGTGTACTCTCACCGCTTATTTTTCATAAAGATTTCAATGCATTCTGTATGTTGGATTTAGTTTGATAAATGCTTGAATTCTTCAATTTTGCAATTTTACTCCTCTATGTCATGTAAGATAGTATGGTCAAAATGAATGCAAAAAGTTATGACATTATAGATACTCTGCTGGGGTACGTACTGCAGAGCCACAATGTTCAGACCCAGGAATATACATGACCAGCAATGACTTTGGACTTGTGTCAGCAGCCTTGCTATGCAGGTACATGTGTACATTCATTCTCAACTCCCTTTTTGAGCTCAGATTGATCATATCAGAAATGTTACAAGTAACCAGTATACCGGTCTTAGCTTCAGGAATGAATGAGATGTGGAGACCAGAGCTGCTTACAGTAAACACGGATAGCAATCACATTTCCAGTACACTATCATCAAGACTGGACATAAACAGCACAAACAGGAAAACCCCAGTACAAATCCCTTTACATGGACGCATTGCTCTCAATCTGATAAATAATGCTATAAAATATATGGAAATTCAGTTGTCAATGTCACCTTACAAAAACAATTTGCTGCATGCACACGATCATAAACGAGGGCCGTGTGCTAGCTGCAAAAATGGCAGCTAGCTCACAAACCCTATATATCTCACTGCACTATGACCTAGCGGGACGACTGCGCCACAATTGTAGAGCAGATCCTATTCGTGCCACAATCTGTGGTGTTGCCTTTGCTTTTTCCTACTGAGAAGCCCCTTATCGTCACACAGCCAAAACAGGCCATAAACTTTCCCCTGTATGCGGCCCGGTTGTGCACATGGCGATAACTAGTAAAGAAGTGCTTTACATAATGCTGGGGGAAATAAGTGAGGCGGCAGCTGCAGGAGCTTACACTTTCTGGAATATCACTTATCTCATTAACTTTTGTGCAGCTTTTGAGTTCAATCACTATTTCTTCCCTCAGAAGGACAAACTCAAGAACATGTGTCACTCTAGAAACCACAGTCACCAGAAAGCAGCCTGAAGAGTCCTTTAATGTACATAACCCTCAGCCCTGGTGGAAGGTTTCACCATAGTCACAGAAGCCAATGACAGACCACAGCGTCATTCAGCTTCATCAGACTGACATTTAACATGATAAAAACACATTGTAAAATTCCCAGACTGACATTCAAAGAAAAGAGTAAGACCACAGTCTCGCTTTAATGTCATGTTTTGCAAAGAATATGAATTTCTGTTATATGTGAAAAAAATGGCAAAATGTTAAAAACATTTTTAAAGGGATATTCAGGTTTCAGTAAATGAGTACATGTATCTAAACATGACCATTTTTTTTATATAATATCTATATGTACCTTATGGAGGATGTGTCACCCTGAAAAACGGCACTAGAAGCTGCTTACTAAAGTAAGAAGCTCCAAGGGTAAAACACTGTTACAATGATAGCTTTAGTATGCACTGTACACTACAAACACCGGACCACTCTTAAAACGGTTCGGCGTATCCACCTCTTCCCTGGACCACCCCGCCCTCTCTATAGGCCGGCGATGACTGCTGCGCATCATGCGGCAGTCACTGCCCCTAATCCCGTCCCCAATCCCGACCCTCATGAATACGCTTGTAGTGTATAGCGCAACGGTGTTAGTTAGCGTTATCGGAGGTTTCCGATAACACTAACATTGTAACATCTAAGGAACCAAAACTGATTTAATGAGCCATTCGCAGTTTCACCGTAAAGAATAGTACGGAGCAGCTTCAATGGCGCGGCTGCACTATTCTTCCTGCAACAAAGTTTCTGCACTGAAGGAGGGGTTCCAGAACTCAGTCAGACCGTGCACCAGATTCATCATGTACAGTCTGACAGAATTCTGTTGAAGGTGCACCAAAAAAAAAAAGTGGTGCTCTCTGTTATGGCATTGCAGAGGGCACCAGTTTCACGAAGAGCCCTCTGCACTATACACAGGCACACTGCAACCAGTACGGACTGCACTGCTCTTAGTAAATGTGACCCAGTATCAAAAGTCTAGGTCTTATTTAAACTAAAAAGGTTTTATTACAATATTATAAAGATATACATTTGCTACATGAGCAACAATCAGAAGTTTCCCCCCATCTTAAATACTTGTATCTTGAAATGACTGAGCCCAAGGGCGGGTTTACATCAATGATCAGAATCACTCTGCATCAGAAGCCCCTCTAAGCCTTGAAAGTGTGTTGTGGTTTCTATAGAGCTAAGTTAATACACAAAAAATAGTGGTCACATTTTCCATTTAACATATTAAAAGCACTAACACACCCACAGAGGATGGCATGCTCCAGGATACTGCACAGCAAGCCTAGTGCTACCTCTACTAATATACTGTCACGTCCGTCATCAGGCTGGGTTTGGTATTGCTGCGCAGCTATTACTATTACTATTATCGTAACTGTATATTTTGTAATATTTGTAACAGATAGTGTGGAGTGGCTCCGTGTCGCAAAGCTTGGGTCCCTACCAAACTATGCTAGTTCAGGCCCGAACAAGTACTTCAGTCCGGGTTTGGCTCAACACCACTGCTAGTAAGGAAGGTGGCACATGTGGCGGTTTGAACCCTTTTTTAAGAATTTTGTTGAAAATGCATCCGTTTTTAATTGGGAAAAACGGACAAAAACTGTAAAAAACGGATGCAGCTTTTAACGGACTGCTTAAAGACGGACTAAAAATGGGTTCAAAGCGCTGATGTGTGCCACCACCTTTACACCTGTGATCATTGCCAAGGAGTCCCTACTTCCTGATAGAACAGCAGCACCAAATAGTTATCATGATAACTTTGATGAAGAAGTGACTCCTTGGATCATTCATCACTATGATGGAGTTCCAATGTCAATATTGCTTAATTGTCCAGACCATTTTATTACTATTTTATAATAGATAAAACTGAAGCCATCTGTACATGACATGGACCAAAAACTCACAATCATGTCTCCAGCTATTTAAAACCAAGAGCTACCACTGGCAGCTTGATAATATATAAAATAAAGGGACATCGTACAGCAATAAAATATAGGATACAGTGTACAATATAGTCGGGGAAGATTAAGACAGCCATGGGCTCTGGGCTGTATTAATATTATAGCACCTACAAGTCCAGAATTCACTTCCACCATATGGTATTAGAATCAAGCTTTGTGGAGAATGGAGAATGTGTCCCTTTTGTCTGCTTTCAATCTGTGGTTTCAATGGCTCTTAAGTACATGTGTACTGAGAGCAGGAATATATGTATGAGGATTTCATGGTTGAGGGTACTTCTCAATCCAAAATTTGGTGGTTTGGGTGGCCATGGGCCCCCTGAAAAGACCCGGTCTACCGCCCCAACCGCCTATGTTTTTTTTTTCCAACTGTATTTATTGAAAGTTTTTCCAATTTTATAAGAGAACAAGACCTCAACATAGGGTCATCAATACAAACATTGGGTCTGGGACCCACAGGAGAGAGGGGCAGGGAAAGGAAGGGGTATGGAAGAATGAGGAAGGGAGAGGTTCTATTAGGTCACTAGGTTCCATTTAATTCAGAATGGCAACTCCAGCTCTCTCCAGCCGTTTTTCCCCTCCAGGGAAAGGATAGGGGGAAAAGAGGAAGGGGGGAAACACATAATGTAATCAACACAAAACCAAAGAATCATGGAACTTTCTCATCATCTCATCCCGTGAGCGCCTATGTATTATAATCCACTACTGGATATAGTGTACAATTTATCACTAAATGACTATAGCACCTCCTGAAGAATCCACTGACATCACAACAATGCACCAGCTTGTATCCTTTAGTAGGGAGTAACCTCTCGAATTAAGAGACATTTGTGTCTAGTTTCTTAATGGGAGTGCACTTAGGAGAAAGAGAAGGTAGGGGCATTTTTAGCAGGCACATTGCCACATGAAAACTATTTCCAAAAGCTGTGAGCACACATAAATGATAAAGTGTATCTATATCTACATGACAAATATATTGTATATTGTACTTTTATAGAATGGGTTGTATGAGCTTACTTTTTATTGTCTTATAAAGCTGTTCTTCCTTTGCACTGTTTTATAGTCAGACTTTCATTCTGAGGATCTGACACCCCCACAATGATTGTACATTAAATGGAAAGTATATTCTTGACTAATCTTCAAACCCCTCTAAAAAAAAGAGAAAAAACAGCCCCCTCCTAGCAAAGACAAAAAAATGTATATGAAGACTTACCGGCAAGGTCCCTGCTGCTATAATGAGGATGAAGATTATATGAGCAAAGAACATGGTGACTCTGTGGAAGAAAGAGCAAAATGTGACTGGGGGATATTTACAGACCGTACAGGCTGGTGCTTAGAGTTCGGTAAAAGGAACAATTTTTGGCCAAAATAACAGAATGCCACCTAAATATGCAAAGATATTTGTATACAGTATATTGTACTTGCCTATTGTCTAACCTGTTGTTTGCTGGCTGTTTTATTTGACTGTGAAGGCAAAGCCTAGCATATGTAGTATGGTATACTGAGCTGTGTGATAATATCTAATGATAAGTTTATCAGGTGTGATTCTCCATACAGACAGGTTCAGGTTTTGTTTGCATTTAACCAACAAACAAAAGATGCCCAGTTGTTGGCAGTACATCTCCAGGTATAAGCAGCCAAGTGCTGCAATTTTTGATGTTCATGCATAACACAGTCTATTGTATCTAAGTTTCATACTGCACATTGATGTCCCGTGTATTGTTGTCTCCTGCGCCATGGTATCAAAGTATATCAAGTGTCGTAATGTATCCAGAAGGTGTGTATCTTAGCATCTCAACTGCAATACCAATATAGAAAAGCAGCAATAGCAGAGAAGTTGTGCTGTTATAGAATCATTTATCTTTAGGCACCTTGCACACCCTGTGCTTAGCCCATGGAAACAGACCCATGTGCTGTCAGATCCCAAGTACCCGCACTGTAATAGTCCACCATACAGGGTCTTTTTGCACCACATTTGTCTATGATGCAAGGACTCCCTTCCAGTGCACGGTTCTCAATCAGTGGCATCTGGCACGGTTCCATTTCCACAGGCAGAACACGTTCATGTGCAAATAACATTAGACTGGAATTGCACTCGCAGTAATAGTCGAAGTTAAGTAGTCTTTTTGAGCCGAGGATGCAAAATAATGCATATCTGTTCAGTAAATAAAACCCTTTAAGTTTAAGGATTGGAACAATTCATGTACACCTCAGTCTATACATCAATGTCAATGGTAGCAGGGCACTGGAAGAGCTCTATACTCACATTGGTATCCTGTGTTCCCCTATTTCCTTGGTACAAAGTCCTATAGCGCTTCGTGCTGTGCTGTACTTGGTACAGAAGTCATGTCAGTGAGTAGCCACAAGTTCTCTTAAAACATTCAGAAACAAACTCTCTCGACCACAAGTTACTGAAATCCTTCCCCCCGCACCAATTGGTTATTACACGTCTGAAGTTACTCAACCCAATACTTCTACTTTGATTCATGACTTTGTGAACACAATATTGATCAGCATGTTCTGCAGAGGAGACCCAAGTTTCAAGTTAGTCCCTGTAGACCAAAAAGTTTAAAGAGGTTTTCTGCTGTGAGCATATACATTTTATCCTCATTTTCCAATATACTTCTGTATCAGTTTCCAATATCACTGCTTGCTGTTATGCAGTAGAAACCTTACATTCTGGGGATGAAAGCTCTATCTTGTTAATATAACCGACACACAGGTGCATGTTAAAGCATGTGTATCATAACTTTGGCTTATAAACTGGGTGTTGCATCCTTAGTGTAGCTTTTTATTATGCAAGAAAAAAAACTGGCTGAAAATTTAATTTTATAACAATATGGCCAGGTCATTAAAAGGGAATTCTAAGCCAAGCTCAAGGGCTAATTTGTTGCCTACAAGTTTGCTATGAATTTCTGACTTTATCTTTTGAACAAATTGAGTTGCACATTTTTCTTACAGATCTAATATATAAAGCGGAGTGTGTGTGTCTGTGTGTCCGCTAAAGGAATCTGTACCGTCGTGTTTACAATGAACAAAATCCACTTATTAACCACCATATACAGAAGCCATTGACTGCTGCTGCTGTGACAGTTGAAAGCTGAGCCGTGGTTGGTTGCTGTTCTGCCACAGGTCATTCATATGAGCTCTGAGCGGTTACTATAGGCCAGTGGTGGCAAACCTATGGCACGGGTGCCGGAGGCGGCACTCGGAGCCCTCTCTGTGGGCACCCAGGCCATCACCCCAGAATGAAGTTCACCAGACAGGACTCAAAGAATCTGCCTGCAGAATCTTCCTACAATAATAGATGAATTTGCCCTCCTCATTTCAACTGGGTTGGTGTCTTTAGGAGGCTGAAGAATTGAAAGTTGTCAATGAACAAGGAGAAATAAATTACTGCTTAAATTGCTGTGCTGGCACTTTGCAATAAATACGTGGCTTTTGGTTGAAGTTCGGGCACTGAAGCTCTAAATGGTTCGCCATCATTGCTATAGGCAATGAGTATAAGACGCTTATGTGTGAGGTAAGATGGATAGGGATACAGAAATGGGGGGGGGGGGATTTATTAAAAATGTCTGAGGTAAAACTGTTCCAGTTGCCCATGGAAACCAATCAGAGATCAGCTGTAAATTTATAAACAGCTGTGGAAAAATGAAACTTAAGCTTTGATTTGTTGCCATGGGCAACTTGAGCAGTTCTGCTCTCGGACACTTCTGATAAATCTCCCCATAGACAAAGTGACAGAGACAGTCACTGGAATGAGAGTGCCAGGGACAGACAGTCACTGCAATGAGACTCGGCGACAGAGATGGTCAGAGACAGTCTATAGATGCATATAAAATATTTTTTGTTAACCCATTCTATTTTGTTGTAGCCAAGAGCAGTTATTTACTATGGCAGCAATGCCGTGAGCTACAGCTAGTAGATCATAAATATAAAAAGCCAGGAAAAGCCAGTTTCCACAAATGTAGCCTTTATGTAGTCAGACCTGCATGGCTGTCAGAACTGTTGGGAGCTTTGCTGCTTAGGAAATCTGATTCCTTTGGTCATTTTTAATGTTGACATGTTGACAGGTTCCATTGTACTAAAACCCTAACCCAATAGGCCACTCAAGTCCAGCAGAAAGCAACCCAATTTAAAGGCGGCTAGGATCCATTTTCAAGGGGATAATGACGCTTCTGTATGCAACTGGGGCACATGTATCTTTGTCAGCGGCTTTCCTTGTGTGCTTGTTTTCTGCTCTGTCTTTGGACAGTATGCATCTTTGGCTCTGGTTGCCTGTGATATAAGCATCTATATAGTCTATATCTTTGTGCCTGCATTTGTCTCTTTTTTGAGACAATTGCAGGCACCATGGGCAAAGATTGGGGGGTAGAAAAGGTGGAATTTAAAGAAAATATTAGTCTTGCAAAGATACATTAAGAACACTGCAACAGACACACACTCCAGGAAACTTCTTGACACCTGGGCATGGGAAACATGTTCCTCATTGCTATATTGGTGAGTTGTAAAACTGTATTATAGAGGCATTTCCTTGACACATTGCAGCAAAGGTGGTCCTACAAATGTGCAAACATTTGGAAACACATGTATCATTTTCTTTACGCTTTACAAATTCTTGATACTGTATGTCATAGAGCAAAACCAAGTATCAATAAAATACCTTTTAAAATGCGAAAAAGTTCAATAAGTTTGAATACTTTTGCAAGCTACTCCATAAAGCTCTTGGATCCACCACTTTTATATAAGGTCCCTGTGGATCATAATGCACATATATTACTCCCAGTCAGATATAGATATACATGTCAATATACATATTGTTTAAGGCTAATGTTCTCACATGTCCTGATAGCTGTAGGTCAGCAGGGAATGTTGAGAATCAGTTGCTGAAGCTGTTGTGTTAGAAATAAGAGAGAGTTCAGTGATCAGCTGTGGTTCTGACATCAACCACTGTCTATGAAAAGGAAACTGAGTGGGTGCAGACTCTTTTACAGTATCTACAACATTTAATGGAAACCTGTCATTAGAAGGCTGAATTGAAGTAGTGACAGATTCCAATAGACATACATGTAATAATCAGACCTTATTAGTAGCTGTCAGGATTCAGGGGTAGTGGACCCACTAAACCAAAGTGTTGGATGATGACGCAAGTCAACACCTGGGAGCGGAGTCTAAGTGGCACCCAGTTTTCATCAGAGCCTGCCGCAAAGTGCCTGCCGTAGTGCCCTCTCCATTCACCCGCAGCCAACGCATGACATAGTACTACGTCACGTGTCAGTAAGGGGTTAAAGAAGATCTACCACCACGATCAAGGAACACTGACATAGTGATGTGTTGCCCCTTTGACAGGATCCACTCTTCTTTATGTTTTTTATACCCTTGTTTGTAAGAAAAAAAAAGGCTTTAACCCCATAACACAAAAAGACGTTACTATATGTCCTGTTGCGTAGGAGGAAGGGGGGGGGGGGTATGAACGGGCTCACGGGCTGAGCCCTCTTCATACGCACCAGGTGTTTACTTCACAATGAAGCAAACACGTGTTGCTAACACCCGCCATAGATGTTAACCCTTTTATCGCTGCCGCCGGCTTGTGGACGCCCATGCGCCACCATCTTTTTGAAGCCGCCGGCAGCAAGGTGTGGGTTAACATCATAGCATCGATGTGCTAGCACCGATCGCGAATGTTACTGGTAAGTGTTTGCTGCAATATGCAGGCAGCAAAGACTTACCGGCTATGGTAAGTCTTTCACCCGCGGCCGACCTATGACGTGCTATTACATCACGCGTTGTGAAAGGGTTAAGACAGATCAGGCCGAAGGGGGCATACAACAGTATTGTCAGTGTGCTTGGTTTACAATTTTTGATCCACAAAATAAATTTGAATCAAAAGGTTGTACACTCCAAAAATGGGAGAAATCAAAATGTCCTGCAAAAACAGTGATACCACCTTACACTGGTTGGTATGTATGTTCGTAAGTATGAAAAAAGTTATTGGCGTCAGAATAGGGCAAAATGAAGAATTGAAATTTTTTTTAATTCTATTAAAACCTTATAAAATCTATAACAATTTCCTCATGATTATACTAACCCAAAAAATAAAGTAGAGCAGTCTTTTAGAGTGTGCAGTGAAAACAAAGCCCACAAGAAAAGGCACAAATGCGGTTTTAGTCAATTTCACTGCATTTGAACATTTTTGCAGTTTTTCATAGAATAGAAAATGCCACCACTAGGAACTACAATTTATTACGCAGAAAATAATCCCTCATACAGCGCCATACATGGATGAAAAAAGTTTGGGATTTTTGAATGTGGGGGTAAAAACAAACTGAAAAAGTAGGAGCAGAAAGGAAAATATTTCAGACTAAAAGCAGTTTTTTTTTCGGTAGGTTTCTTTTTCCATTTTCTGCACATGATTATGGTCAGTCCACCTTTCTCAAAGGATGTACCATTGCCCTACAGATTTCATACCAAAACCAGAAACAGGGGTGGAAATCAGTGGTAACAGGGAAGTAGTGACATACACATTGCTTTTCCACTACCAGGTCCACTAGTGACCATTTGTTTTTGATATTTAGGAACTGCATACTAATAATATCCCCATACTTTGAGAACATCCACTGTATACATACATATCCTGGGTTCTATATGTGTCAACAACAAAGGGGGCTTTCACATGGATCTTATGGGGATTATGGCAGCCTCCATGTTTCCTGGATTTACCAGTACAGGATCCTCATTAGATCCCAGACATTTTTTGTGAACCTTTGCAAGTTGTTACTAAATATGCATTGAAAGATTCCCCAGTATTTAATTCCATAATATATTAATAGGGATTTCAATTTACACACCTCATGCTATGCACTTTTTATGGTGCCTGCACCCGAAGCCACCTTCATTTACTGGATGTTTTTATCATTTAACAAAAAAAAAAAAGTAAAAAATGAACATACATAACAGAAAGCTGCTGGCGAATTCTAGGAATGACGACTCTTCTATTCACGTTTCCTGTAAAGGGCTCTGTGGTAATTTCTACTCTCACGCCTCCTCCCTTATTCATTTTTATAACTAGGAAAGAGTCCAGAAAGGCCAACTGAAGATGTTGATAAATTTATTTGGGCAAAATCAGCTAATTGGTAAATTTGCTTAATGAATCATCAGATTCCAGGTTTCTGATGCATTTTATGCCATGGCAGGAGAGGAGTAGCAAAACCTTTGCATTGCAGATATCAATGTGAGGCAATTAAACCAGAGTAGAGCTCTCACAAGAGAGTCTGCAATTTTTTAGGATATAGGAAAACAAAAAAATGAATGCTATGGATACTCTGATTCAGTACAAATAAACTGTCATCCATCTTTTTGAGAGACCGATCAAAATAAAAGATTAAGAAGAATTTTATAGTACAGGATAACATGAGGAATATAGGACTCTATAAAGGATATGAAATTCCCTCCAGTTCTCCACATATGAGCATACATCATGTTACTCTGAATAACTGGAAATCACACATCACGCTTTGAAATCATCAGTTGCAGGGTCCCAAGACAGCACCGCATGTGACATGTGACACAGTACACTGCAGAGCAAGACATATGAGCAGAAAAATCCACAGGAAAAACAATAAGATAAAATTCCTAGAATTTCTTAAATATAATTTCTTATGAATAATAACAACGATTAATAAAAAGAAACGTTTCAAAAAAATGAATATAAAAAAAGAGGCATATATTACAATAACAAGGAGTGACATGTATTATACAGTGGGAGTACAGGCGGTTCCCTACTTAAGAACACTCGACTTACATACGAACCCTAGTTACAAATGGACCACTGGATATTGGTAATTTATTGTACTTTAGTCCTAGGCTACAATATGCAGCTGTAACAGTTATCACAGGAGTCTGTAATGAAGCTTTATTGTTAATCCTGGTTCTTATGACAACCCAACATTTTTAAAATCCAGTTGTCACAGAGACTGAAACAGTTCTGGCTGGGATTACAATGATAAAATATACAGTTCCGACTTACATACAAATTCAACGTAAGAACAAACCTACAGACCCTATCTTGTATGTAACCCGGGGACTGCCTGTAATGATGTATGAGACTTTGTTATTATTGATGCTATGTAGAGAGACCACTTTAGGCCAACAACATTGTAACAACATACATGCTGTTACAATCAATGACAGTGAATAAATAGCAGGCAAAAATCATTTTTCACATAAAGAAAGGGCAGGGTTGGGACCACCTCTCACTATTATGAGGTTTTGTCAGTACAGAGGAGCCAAGAGCAGAGGGCGCACGACAAGACTGAGTGATGGTTCCGAATAGGTTTTCTTTTTTATTGTTATTAATAAATCTTCATGGGTACACAGAGGATACACAACGCGTTTCGGGGAACTATGGTCCCCTTTTTCAAGTGGATAAAGAATCTGTGGGTTGGCGAAGTACAAAAGGGTATATGTGCATATATAAGTTTATACAGACATTAATATACAAAGAGTAGGGGTTTAGTAAATATGAGTAAAATACACCGATGCATATATATCAGGAAATGCATCTGTTAGATAACAGAAATCTTAAAATCTTAAATATATACACGACACATATATATGACACATATATACACATGCGACACGACATATAGATGAAAAATATCACATTTCTTAGTATAATTGGTAAAAACAATAGATAAAAACAATAGATAAAAACCAGTATTGCTGTAATTTAGTCATAAATAATTATGGTGAGGGATAACAATTAGCCCCCTGGTTAAGAATAATAATAATACATAAAATTTAGGTGTAGCCTAGGGAAATCAATT
This sequence comes from Engystomops pustulosus, assembly GCA_019512145.1. Lineage (NCBI taxonomy): Eukaryota > Metazoa > Chordata > Amphibia > Anura > Leptodactylidae > Engystomops > Engystomops pustulosus. The sequence goes on from CM033646.1 coordinate 113,545,569, forward strand.
GATCTCTTAATTTAAATAAATATAATGATATAATGATATGTGTAAAATAACAATTAAATTAACAATGAATTAATAAATTAATAAATTGATGAATAGTTAAATAATTCAATTAGATTGATATATAAGTCTATGGTTGCTCAGTCTATTTCCCCAAAAAGTTGTAATGGCGGGCTTACCGATCGCTGGAGTGGTGATCGTGAGCGCTCCAGGGTGTGCGCGCGCCAGAATGCGAGTTGATTATAAAGCCTGCGGACTCTGTTGGAGGCGGGTGGTACTGGGTGCGCAGTAGTAGCTGAAATGTCGCTCCCGGTGGTGCACGCGGTTGTGCGCAGCGCATTAGTGCCGAACATGGCGTTCCACGGTGTGGCGTCATGTATTGTGTATATGCCACAATGGTTATAAAAACTTGGTCCTCTGTTGTGGAATAAGTTAATTGCTATTCTTGATGTAGAAGACAGTGTGGGAATGTGATTATTGAAGGGAGAGAAATATGTAGAGTAAGTTACCTGCTTGAATTTAGAAGAATGAAGAAAAATGAATGATTATTGAATAAAGTTATGAATTACAGTTATTCAGGATGTGTTTAAGTATGGAAACGGACATTAGTTACATAATTTGTATTCAAAGTGTGTGGAAATAGAAATTGAATAGAGTTAGAATATGTTTGGGTATACCAGGTTCATCAATGGATTATCCGAAGGGGCAGGGGTGGGGTGGGGTGGGGTATAATATCTATATGTACCTTAATGGAGGATGTGTTCACCTTGTTTTAAAAACGGCACTAGAGAAGCTGCGTTACTAAAGTAAGAAGCTCCAATGTAAACACTGGTTACAATGATACCTTAGTATGCACTGTAACTACAAACAGGACCACCTTACAACGGTTCGGGCGTATCACCCTCTCCTGGGACCACCCCGCCTCTTATAGCCGCGATGACTGCGGCGCATCATTGCGGCGTCACTGCCCCTAATTCCTCCACCAAATCCCGACCTCATGGAATAACGCTTGTGGTTAGCGCAACGGTGTGAGTTAGCGTTATGGAGGTTCCGTGAACCTAACATTGTAACATTCTAGAACCAAAACTGATTAAATGACCATTCGCAGTTTCAAGACCGTAAAGAATAGTACGAGCCGCTTCAAAGCGCGGCTGCCACTATTTTCCTGCAAACCAACGGTTTCTGCCTGAAGGGGGGTTCCAGAACTCAGTCAGACCCTTGCACCAGATCATCATGTACAGTCTGACAGTATCTTGAAGGTGCCCACAAAAGAAAAAAAGTTGTGCTCTCTGTTATGGCATTGCGAGAGGGCACCAGTTTAATTCACAAGAGCCTGCTTCACATACAACAGGCACCACTGCAAACCAGTACGGACTGCACTGCTCTTAGTATAATCGTGCCGTATCCAAAAGTCTAAGGTTCTTATTTACACTAAAAATGTTTTATACAATAGTATAAAGATATACATGTGCTACCTGAGCACAACAATCAGGAAGTTTTTCCCCCCCATCTTAAATACTGTATCTTGAATGACTGAGCCCACGGGCGGTGTTTACATCATGAGTCAAAGCACTCTTGCAGTCGCACCCTCTAAGCCTTGAAATGTGTGTGGTGCTATAGTAGCAAGATAGAACACACAAAAGAAGTAGGGGACAGGACAGACAGGGTAACGCACAATAATCACCTTTAAACCCCCAGAGGATGGCAGGCCTCCAGGATACTGCACAGCAAGCCTAGTGCTATCTTACTAATATACCTGTCAATCTCCGTCGCGCAATCAGCTAGGGTTGGTATGTGCTGCCAGATATACCTTTACTATTATGTAAACGCATATTTGGTATATTTGTAACAGATAGTGTGAGTGGCTCCGTGCTCGCCAAGCTTGGGGTCCCTACCAAACTTGTATTAGTCTAGGACCAACAAGTACTTCAGTCCGGTGTTGGCGTCAACACCACTGTAGTACGGAAGGTGGGCCTTATGTGGCGGTGTTGAACCCTTTTTATAGAAGATTTTGTTGAAAATGCTATCCGTTTTTAATTGGCAAAAACGGTACAAAACTGTAAAAAACGGATGCAAGCATTTAAAACGGATGCTAAAGACGGACTAAAAATGGTGCAAAGCGCTGATTGTGCCCCCACCTTTACAAACTGTGATCATTGCAAGCGGGATTTCCCTACGTCCTGATAGACAGGCAGTCACCACAAATGGTTATCATGATACTTTGATGACGCAAGTGACTCCTGGTATTCTCACTACTATGGTATTCCATGCAATATTGCTTAATTGTCAGACCTTTTAGTACTATTTTATAATGATAAAACTGAAGCCATCTGTACATGACTGGACCAAAAACCTCACAATCGTCTCCACTATTTTCAAAAAACCAAAGCTTAAACCACTGGCAGCTTGTAATATATAAAAAATAGGGAACATCGGACAGCATAATAATAGGATCCATGTACCTGAAATAGCGGCGGAAAGATAAGAGACACGGCCATGGGCTACTGGGACTGTTAATTATAGCAATCCTACAAGTCCAGAATTCACTGCTCACACTCATATGGTATTAAATGCAAGCTTTGGGAGAATGGAGAATGGTCCCTTTGCTTTCAATCTGTGTTTCAATGGCTTCCTTTAATCATGTGTACTGCGAGCCAGGAAATATCTGTATGAGGGATTTCATGGTTGAAGGGTAACTTCTCAATCACAAATTTGGTGGTTGGTGCCAGGGCCCCTGAAAGACCCCGTCTAACTACGCCCCAACCGCCTATGTTTTTTTTTTTCCACTGGTTTTGAACATTTTCCCAATTTTATAAGAACCAAGACCTCACTAGGGTCAATCAATCAACACATGTGGTCTGGGACCCACAGAGAGAGGGCAGGGAAATGAAGGGGTATGGAATATGAGGAAGGGAGAGTTCTATTAGGTCACTAGGTTTCCTTAATTCAATGGCAACTCAGCTCCTCTCCAGCCGTTTTTCTCTCCTTTCCCCCGGGAAAGGATAGGGGGGAAAGAGGAAAGGGGGGAAACACATAATGTATCAACCACAAAACCAAAGAATATGGAACTTTTCATCATTCTCATCCGGAGCGCCTAGTATTAGATCACTATGGATATAGGTTATCAATTTTATCACTAAATGACTATGCCACCTCCTGAAGAATTCCACTGCATCACAACAATCACCTCGTGAAATCCGTTAGTAGGGAGTAAACCTCTCGAATTAAGAGACATTTGGTGGTCTAGTTTCTTAATGGGTGCACTTAGGAGAAAGAGAAGGTAGATGTGCATTTTTAGGCACGCACATGGCCACATGAAAACTATTTCCAAAACTGTGAAGCACACATAAATGAAAAGTGTACTCTATATCTACATGACAATCTAATGTCGTAATTGTACTTTATAGAATGGTTGTATGAGCTTATTTTATTGTCTATAAGTGTTCTTTCTGTTTGCAATGTTTTATAGTCAGGACTTTCATCTGAGGTGGATCTGACCACCCCACAATGATTGTACATTAACATGGACAGTAATATTCTTGACGAAATCTTCACACACCTCCTAAAAAAGAGAAACAACAGCCCCCTCCTAGCCAAAGACAAAAAATGTATATGAGACTTCCGCCCAGGTCCCTGCTGCTGATAATGAGGATGAAGATATGATAGGCAAAGAACATGGTGACTCTGGAAGAACGAGCAAAATGTGACTGGGGACTATTTCAGCACCGTACAGGATGGGCTTAGAGTTCGGTTAAAGGAACAATTTGTGGCAGAAATAACATGATCCCTAAATATGCAAGATATTGTATACAGTATATTAACTTGCCTATTGTCTAACCCGGTTTTTGCTGGCTGTTATTTATTGACTGTGAAGCGCAAGCCTAGCAATGACGTATGGTATAGCTGAGCTGTGTGATACATTCTAATGATAAGTTTAGTAGGTGTGATTCTCCAACAGACAGGTTGCAGGTTTTGTTTGCATGTAACAAAAAACAAAGATGGCCCCAGTTGTGGCAGTACCATCTCCAGGTATAAGCAGCCAGTGCTGCAAATTTTTGAGGTCATAGTTTGGCAGAACACAGTCTATTGATCTAAGTTTTATACTGACATGATGTCCCGTGTATTGTTGTCTCCTGCGGCCATGGTTACAAAGTATCTCAGTTCGTAATGTATACGTAAGGTGTGTATCTTAGTCATCTCAACGCAATACCACATATAGAAAAGGCAGCAATACAGAGAATTGTGCTGGTATAGACATCATTTATCTTTGCCCTTGCATCAACCCTGTGCTTAGCCCATGGAAACAGACCCATGTGTCGTCAGATCCAAGTACCTCACTTAATAGTCCACCATACCGGTTCTTGCACACATATTGTCCTATGATGCAAGGACTCCCTCCAGTGGCACGGTTCTCAATCATGGCATCTGGCACGGTTTCCATTTCCACAGGCAGAACACGTTCATTGGCAAATAACATTAGACTGGAATTGCCTAGCATTAATAGTCGAAGTTAAGTAGTCTTCTGGAGCCGAGGAATTGCAAAATATGCATATCTGTTCAGTTAAATAAACCCTTTAAGTTTAATGGATTGGAAATGCAGTACAACCTCCACTGATACTCACATGTCATGTTAGCAGGCACTGGAAGAGCTCGATACTCACATTGGTCATCCTGTGGTTACCCACTATGTTCTTGGTAAAAGTCCTATAGCGCTTCGTGCTGTAGCGTATTGGTACAAAAAGGTCATGGTCCTGAGTAGCCCAAGTCTCTAAAAACATTCAGAACCAAACTCTATCGACACCCAAAGTTACTGAAATCCTTCCCCCGCACAATTTCTTATTCACGTCGACAGTTACTCAACCCAATACCTTTCATACTTGATCAGGACGTTTGTGAACCACAATTATCCAGCTAGTTCTGCAGAGAGACCAAGTTCAAGTTAGTCCCTGCCTAGACCAACAAAGTTTAAAGAGGTTTCTGCTGTGGCATAATTGATCTCATTTTCCAATAGTACTTCTGTATGGCAGTGTTGTCCAATATCAGCTTGCTGTGTATGCCAGTACGAAAACCTTACCATTCGGGGGGATGAAAGAGGCTCTATCTTTTAATATAACGCACACACGCCTAGGTGCAGTACCCATGTGTATACACTTTGGCTTATAAAACGGGTGTTGGCATCCTTAGTGTGCTTTTTATGATGCAAGAAAAAAAAACGGCTGACAATTTTAATTTTATACCATATGGCAGGTCAATTAAAAGGAATTCTAAGCCAAGCCAGGGCTTAATTTGTTGCCTACAAGTTTGACCTATGAATTTTTCTGACTTATAAACTTTGTAACAAATTGAGTTGCACATTTCTTAAGATCTAATATATAAAGCGGATGTGGTTGTGTCTAGTGTGTCCGCTAAAGAATCTGACCGTCGTGTTTACAATAACAAGATCACTATTAACCACCATATACAGAAGCCATGACTGCTGACTGCGGTGAAGTCAAAAGCTGACCGTGGTTGGTTGATAGTTCTGCCCACAGGTCATTCATATTGAGCTCGAGCGGTTACTATAGGCCAGTGGGTGCAACCTATGGGCACTGTGCGGAGGCGGAACTCGGAGCCCTCTCTTCGGGCACCCGCCATCACCCAGTAATGTCAAGATTCACACCGAACGGGACTCAAAGAATATGCGCCGCATATCTTCCTACAATAATAATTGAATGTGCCCCCTCATTTCAACTGGGTTGGTTCTTTAGGAGGCTAATGAATTGAAATGTCAATGAAACCAAGGAGAAATAAATTACTCGTGCTTAAATTGCGTGCTGGCACTTGGCAATAAATAGTGGTTTTGGTTAATTCGGGCATGAAGCTTCTTAAATGGTGTCGCCATCATTGCTATAGGCAATGAGTTAAGTTAAGACGCTATGTGTGAGTAAGATGGATAGGTATCAGAAATGGGGGGGGGGGATTTATTAAAATGTCTAGGTAAACCTGTTCCATTGCCCCTGGAACCAATCAGAGATCAGCATGAAATTTATAAACAGCTGTGGAAATGAAACTTAAGCTTTGATTTTTGACCATGGGCAACTTGAGCATTCTCTCTCTCGATCACTTTCTTAAATCGCCCCATAGAAAATTGACAGAGACAGTCACTGGAATGAGAGTGCCAGGACAGACATCCCTGCCAATAGACTCGCGACAGACGATGGTCAAGACAGTCTATAGATGCATATAAATATTTTTGTTAACCCATTCTATTTTTGTTTGTAGCCAAAAGCAGTTATTACTATGGCAGCATGCCGTGAGCTACAGCTATGTAACATAATATAAAAAGCCAGGAAAGCCAGTTTCCACAATGTATCCTTTATGTATCAGACCCTGCATGGCTGTCAGAACTGTTTGGGAGCTGTTGCTGCTTAGGAAATCTGATTTCCTTTGGTCATTTTTTAATGTTGACATGTTGACAGTTTCCATTGTACTAAAACCTAACCCTAACCCATAGCCACTCAAGTGCCAGCAGAAAGCAACCCAATTTAAGGCGGCTAGGATCCATTTTCAAGGGGATAATGAACGCTTCTGTATGCAACGGGGGCACATGTATCTTTGTCAGCGGCTTTCCTTGTTTGCTTGTTTTCTGCTTGTCTTTGGACAGTATGCATCTTTGGCTCTGGTGTGCCTGTGATATAAGCATCTATATATAGTCTTAACTTTGGCCTGCATTTTCTCTTTTTTGAGACAATTGCAGCACCATGGGCAAAGTTGGGGGGTAGAAAAGGTGGAATTTAAAGAAATATTAGTCTTGCAAAATACATTAGAACACTGCAACAGACCACACACTCCAGAAACTTCTTGACACTGTGCATGGGAACATGTTCCTCATGCTCTATTGGTGATATGTAAACTGTATTATAGAGGCATTTCCCTTGACACATGGCAGCAAAGGTGGTTCCACAAATGTGAAACATTGGAACACAGGTATCCATTTTCTTTACAACGCTTTACAAATTCTTGATACTTTATCATAGAGCAAAATACCAAGCCAATATCAATAAAATACCTTTTAAAATGCGAAAAGTTCATAATTTTGAATACTTTGTTGCAGCCACTCCCTAAAGCTCTTGGATCCACCCCACTTTTATATAAGGTCCCTGTGGATCATAATGCACATATTTACTTCCCAGTCAGATATAGATATACATGTCAATATACATATTGTTTAAGGCCTACTGTTCTCAACATTTGATAGTTGTAGGTCAGCAGAATGTTGAGAATCAGTTTGCTGAAGCTGTTGTGTTAGAAATAGAGAGAGTTCAGTGATCAGCTGTGTTTCTAGGACATCAACCACTGTCTATGAAAGAAACTGAGTGGTGCAGACTCTTTTACAGTATCTACAACATTTAATGGAAACCTGTCATTAGAGGCTGATGAAGTAGTGACAGATTCCATATACATACATGTAATAATCAGACCTTATTAGTAGCTGTCGGATTCAGGGTAGTGGACCCCTAACCAAAGTGTTGGATATGACGCAGTCAACACCTGGACGTAGTCTAAGTGGCACCCAGTTTTTCATCAGAGCCTTCCAGCAAAGTGTGCTGCCCGTAGTGCCCTCTCCATTCACCCGCAGCAACGATGACATGTACTACGTCACGTGTCGTAAGGGGTTTAAGAAGATCTACCACCACGATCAAGAAACACTGACATAGTGATGTGTTTGCCACCTTTGACAGGATCCACTCTTCTTTATGTTTTTATACCCTTGTTTGTAAGAAAAAAAAAGGCTTAACCCCATAACACAAAAAGAACGTTACCTATATGTCCTGTTGCTAGGGAAGGAGGGGGGGGGGTATGAACGGGGCACTCGGGCTGAGCCCTCTTCATCGCACCGTGTTTACTTCACAATGAAGCAAACACTGGTTGCTACACACCCCCCCATAGATGTTAACCTTTTATCGCTGCCGCCAGGCTTGTGGACGCCCATGCGCCACCATCTTTTTGAAGCCGCCGGCAGCAAGGTGTGGGTTAACATCCTAGCGATCGATGTGCGAAGCACGATCGCGAATGTTACTGGTAATGTTTTCTGCAATATGCAGGCAGCAAAGTGTACCGCTAGGTAGGAGTCTTTCACACAACCCCGGCCGACACTATGACGTGCTATTACATCCGTTGTGAAGGGTTAGACAATCGGCAGCCGAAGGGGGCTACAACTATTGTTCAGTTGGCTTGGTTACAATTTTTGATCCACAAAATAAATTTGAATCAAAGGTGTACCCTCCAAAAATGGGAGAAATCAAAATGTCCTGCAAAAACAGTGATACCACCTTCACTGGTTGGTATGTATGTTCGTAAGTATGAAAAAAATTTATGGCGTCAGATATGGCAAAATGAAATTGAAGTTTTTTTAATTCTATTAAACCTTATAAAATCATAACAATTTTCCTCTTAGTATACTAACCCAAAAAAGTAAGTAGCGTCTTTAAGAGTGTGCAGTGAAAACAAGCCCACAAAAACAGCCAAATGCGGTTTTAGTCACTTTCAATGCATTTGAACATTTTTGCAGTTTTTCATAGAATAGAAATGCCCCAACTAGGAACTACAAGTATTACGCAGAAAAATCCCTCATACATCCCTACATGGATGAAAAGTTTGGGATTTTTGAATGTGGGGGTAAAAACACTGAAAAAAGTAGAGCAGAAAGGAATATTCAGACTAAAACAGTTTTTTTTTTTTTTCGGTAGTTGTCTTTTTTCCATTTTTCTGCACATGATTATGGTCAGTCCACCTTTCTCAAAGGATGTACCATGCCCTACAGATTGTCATACAAACCAGAAACAGGGGTGGAAAGTCAGTGGTAACAGTGGAAGTAGTGACGTACATTGCTTTTCCACTACCAGGTCCACTAGTGACCATTTGTTTTTTTTGATATTTAGGAACTGCATATAAAATATCCCCATACTTTGAGAACATCCACTGATACATACATATCCTGGGTTCTATATGTGTCAACAACAAAGGGGCTTTCACATGGATCTTATGGGGATTTGCAGCCTCCATGTTTCCTGTATTTACCCAGTACGGATCCTCATAGATCCCAGAACCATTTTTTGTGAACTTTGCAAAGTTGTTACTAAATATGCATTGAAAGATTCCCCAGTATTTAATTCCATAATATATTAATGGGATTTCAATGTACACACCTCATGCTATGCACTTTTTATGGTGCCGGCACCCGAAGCCACCTTCATTTACTGATGTTTTTATCATTTAACAAAAAAAAAAAAGTAAAAAATGAACAACATACAGAAAGCTGCTGGCGAATTCTAGGATGACGACTCTTCATTCACTTTCCTGTAAGGGCTCTGTGGTAATTTCTACTCTCAACGCCTCCTCCCTTATTTTTTTTATAACTAGAAGAGGTCCGAAAGGCCAACTGAATGAGTTGATAATTTATTTGGCAAAATCACTAATTGGTAAATTTGCTTATGATCATCAGATTCCGGTTTCTGATGCATTTTATGCCATGGCGGAGAGGAGTAGCAAAACCTTTGCATTGCAGATATCATGTGAGCAATTAAACCAGAGTAGAGCTCTCACAAGAGAGTCTGCAATTTTTTAGGATATAGGAAAAACAAAAAATGAATGCTATGTAGACTCTGATTCAGTACAAAAAGCGTCACCATCTTTTTTGAGAGACCGACTCAAAATAAAAGATTAAGAAGAATTTGTATAGTACAGGAAACATGATGAATATAGACTCTATAAAGGATATGTAAATTCCCTCCAGTTTCCACATATGAGAACATCATGTTACTCTGAATAACTGGAAATCACACATCACGCTTTGAAATCATCAGTTGCAGTGTCCCAAGACGCACCGATGTGACATTCTGGACACAGTACAACTGCAGGCAAGACTATGAGCAGAAAAATCCACAGGAAAAACCATAATATAAATTCCAGAATTTCTTAATTAATTTCTTATGAATAATACAACGATTATAAAAAGAAACGTTTTCAAAAAAATGAATCAAAAAAGTAGCATATATTACAATAACAGGAGTGACCATGTATTATAGCTTGGGAGTCAGCGGTTCCCTACTTAAGAACACTCGACTTACATACGAACCCTAGTTACAATGGACCACTGGATATTGGTAATTATTGTACTTTGTCCTAGGTACAATTGCAGCTGTACAGTTTTACACAGGATTCTGTAATGAAGCCTTTATTGTTAATAATCCGGTTCTTATGACAACCCAACATTTTTAAAAAATCCAGTTGTCAACCGAGACGAACCGTTCTGGCTGGGATTCAATGATAAAATATACAGTTCCGTACTTACCATCCAAATCAACGTAAGAACAACCTACAGACCCTATCTTGTATGAAACCCGGGACTGCCTGTATGATTAGAGACTTTGTTATTTTGATGCTTATTAGAGAGCCCACTTTAGGCCAACAACCAGTTGTAACATTGCTGTTACAACATCAATGACAGTGATCATAGCACAAAAATCATTTTTCACATAAGAAAGGGCAGGTTGGGACACCGCTCACATTATGAGGTTTTGTCAGTAACAGAGGAGCCAAGAGCAGAGCGCACGACAACTGAGTGATGGTTCCGAATAGGTTTTCTTTTTTATTGTTATTAATAATCTTCATGGTTACACAGAGGATACACAACGCGTTTCGGGGAACTATGGTCCCCTTTTTCAAGTGGATAAAGAATCTGTGGGTTGGCGAAGTACAAAAGGGTATATGTTGCATATATAGTTATACAGACATTAATATCAAAGAGTAGGGTTAGTAAATATGAGTAAATACACCGATCATATAATCAGGAAATGCATCTGTTGATAACAGAAATCTAAAATCTTAAATATACACACACATATATATGACACTATATACACATGCGACACGACATATAGATGAAAAATATCACATTTCTTAGTATAATTGTGTAAAAACAATAGATAAAACAATAGATAAAACCCAGTATTGCTTTAATTTAGTCATAAATAATTATGGTGAGGATAAACTTAGCCCCCTGGTTAAGAATAATAATAATACATAAAATTTAGGTGTAGCCTAGGGACAATTGATCTCTTATTTAATAATAATGATATAAGAGTGTAAAAATAACAATTAAATTAACAATGAATTAATAAATAATAAATTGATGAATAGTTAAATATTCAATTAAATTGATATATAAGTCTATGGTTGCTCAGTCTATTTCCTCCCCAAAAGTTTAATGGCGGGCTTACCGATCGCTGGAGTGGTGATCGTGAGCGCTCCAGTTGTGCGCGCACCAGAATGCGAGTTGATTATAAAGCCCGCGGACTCTGTTGGAGGCGGGTGGTACTGGGTTATCACGCATGCGCAGTAGCTGAAATGTCGCGTCCCGCGTGCACGCGGGTTGTGCGCAAGCGCATTAGTGCCGAGGAGACAGAAAACATGGCGTTCCACGGTGTGGCGTCATGTATTGTGTATATGCCACAATGGTTATAAAAACTTGGTCCTCTGTTGTGGAATAAGTTAATTGCTATTCTTGATGTAGAAGACAGTGTGGGAATGTGATTATGAAGGGAGAAATATGTAGATTAAGTTACCTGCTTGAAATTTAGAAGAATGAAGAAAAATGAATGATTATTGAATAAAGTTATGAATTACAGTTTTCAGATGTGTTAAGTATGGAAACGACATTAGTTACATAATTTGTATTCAAAGTGTGTGAAATAGATTGAATAGAGTTAGAATATGTTTGAGGTATACCAGGTTATCAATGGATATCGAAGGGGCTAGGGGATTTCTGGGGCGGTGGTGGGGGGGGGGTTTTGTGTGGTAGAAGTTCTCTTCGAACATTTCGTTTAGTCCTGTCGGGGTAGGCTGTTTAGTTTGAAATCAGACTTTCACGTTTTGTAATTTTTGGAATCATCGCTACATCGGCGGGTACAGATTCAAGGGGTGTGCCGTGAATACTGGAAGTCTTTATCATGAAAGGGAAGGCATGTTTTAGAAAACATATGTTTAGTAAGCCATTTGTAATTTTACTTCTGGTCCGGCATTCTAATGCGTAAAGTCAGGCAAGTGCGGCCTATTACTGCAGGCGCATGTGCATTTCTATTAGGTATATACCATAGGTCGAGAACAATGAAGAAACTGATGGATTTTACAGTTTCTCCGGTTTGATTGCGGGTGAACGAGTTCTTCCGATGTTGAAGTTCAGCGCATTACAGTTTGTCGGCCACATTTAAAATGCCAATAGTTTGCTGGGAAGAGGGGAAGTCATTTTAGTTGTGTTTTTATTACCCGAATTTCGGTCGGGCTCAGATGCTTCAGTGGCTGTGATCTCCCCATCTTAATGTGACTTTTTGGTGTAGCCCATGAGCATCGTACGCACAGTCTGATGATTTAGACAAGCCGAGTCATCGTTTGTACTATGAGGCAGACCAGCAAGCTTTTGTGTGTACGACATTGTTGCAGAGCGCGATCATAGATGGACTATCTATTGACGCAGATAGCTGATGTGAACCACTACTTTTGACGCGTGCGCACGTCGTGTTTGGCGTCGGTGATTTCTGGCGCTGGTCCCCGCCCTTCCGGTCTGATAGCTACGATCGCGCTTTATTGACATTAAGTGCTCGTGCAGATTAACGGTGGGTTCTCCCATCTAAATACTAGTGATTTTCAACCCAATCATAAGGTGTCTTACCGCGCAAAAACTTCACCAGCCCCTTTGAATTTTCCTTAGATTAGAATGCTCCGTTTTTAAAAGTGGTGGCGTTGCTAACGGTTATTGTCGCTATTTTTTTTTTTTTTATTGATTTTTATGCCTGTCAAGTCTGAGCACCCCCCCCCCTGAACAGGAATGTTGCTTTTTGTCTGCTTGTGCTCTGCCTCGGTGTGCATGTCGTACCGCGAGCTCACGCGACTGTATTACTAGTTGATGATCTACACGTAGTTCGAATGTGCAGTGTCGTGATGCAGTCTGTGAGTCTGGCTTGCTTGACTGGCACAGGTGCTCATGAGCTCCAGGATCATATGAAGTTCACTGTCGTCAGGGAGAATGATTGGAGGGACGTAGGCCTAAGGTAGCTACTCACGTGACAGCTGATGAACTCCTGCAAGTGTAAGTCGATCTCTACCCTGTAGACACGAAACTCATGATATACCTGGATGACATGGGAGTACCCAAGTTGGCACCACGACCGGCGCGTGACCACGGCCCATCTACCACCTGATGACGGTTTTCGATCGAGTACCTCATCGGATTTCATTTCCACTGTTGACTACAGCGCCTGGTTGACAAGTGGGGTGCTTTCAGGCCTGCCCACCGCGTTTTTGTTTTCCTGTTGTTTTGTGTGTAAATCAGATCTTCCTCAAATTTATCCCATGTATAAGTTGGCAAAGCTAGGGCACAACGTTGCCCTCCCTAACTGTCCCTTTAATTGTCTGTAGATGTGTTCTGGAAGGAAAATAATTATGGGTCAGTATGAGTTGAGTCGCTTCTATGACAAAGTGCTCTGTTGGGTGGGATTGTGGATCTTGGTCTAAGTAAAATTGCACAGCTCAAGGCCCTTTTGTGGGGAATGTTGGAGTAAAGGGCTGTGACATCCAAAGATAACCACATATAAGTAGATTTCCATTCAATTTCCTCTAGTGCTAATAAGACACTAGTGGAGTCTCGTAATAGGGCCAATTGGGTGACGTGTTTCTGCAAAAGACATCTACATAATGTGAGAGATTGCAGGTGAGCGAAGAAATTCCCGAGATGAGGGTCTACCGGTGGGTTTTTTGTGACTTGTGCACTTGGGAGGTGATAAAACGTGGGGTGATTGGAGTATCTAGCCAGATGTAGTTTCTTTCTTTCTTATTATAAACACCAGAAGTGATAGCTTTATTCAATAATGTTTTTCAGTTCCATGTGTAATTGACGATGGGTTCGTGGGCAGAATCTCGTAGAATTCCTTATCAGAGAGGTTCTTAAGGCCTCTGAAATAAGTGTCCCTATCTTGTAGGACTATTCCCCCGCCCTTGTCTGCGTTTCTGATAACTATGTCAGGGTTGCCCGTGAGGTTTTTGAGAGCCGTTCTTTCTGTTGGTTTGAGGTTATGTGTGATTTTTTAACTCTTATTTATTTCTAAAGTCGCTTTCTACATAGAAAGGAAGGTATCGATATGAACTTCCTCTATGATGTGTTGGATAAACTTTGGACTTTGGTTTGAGGTGTAGGAGAATTGGAGGTTCTATAAGAGAGGGGTGGATGTTGGCAGCTTCCTGGTTTTTCCTTGTGGTGATGTACTCTCATGGGTTTATCTGCTAGGATGTTGAGTGACGGTGTTAGTTTTCTTATGTAGAGTGAAGGTCGGTTTGAATAGAGTCAAATTCGTTTGAATTTGGTGGTTGGGCAGAAAGAGAGTCCTTTTGTAAAAGGGGAGTCTCGTTTTGTTCAAGATAAGGAAGGAGAGGTTGAGATCTTTACTTTACATTAGCTTTCTTGTTCTTTTTGTTTTGGATCATGGGCCCTTACCACCCGCCTCCACAGAGTCGCGGGCTTTATAATCAAACTCGCATTCTGGCGGCGCACACCTGGAGCGCTCACGATCACAACTCCAGCGATCGGCAAGCCCGCCATTACAACTTTTTGGGGAAATAGACTGAGCAACATAGACTAATATCAATCTAATTGAATTATTTAACTATTCATCAATTATTAATTATTAATTCATTGTAATTTAATTGTTATTTAACAATCATTAATCATTATATTTATTAAATTAAGAGATCAATTGATTTCCCTAGGCTACACCAAATTTTATGTATTATTATATTCTTAACCAGGGGGCTAATTGTTATCCCTCACCATAATTATTATTGACTAAATTACAGCAATATGGTTTTTATCTATTGTTTATCTATTGTTTTTACCAATTATAAAGAAATATGTATATTTTCATCTATATGTCGTGTCGCATTGTGTATAATGTGTCATAATATGTGTCGTGTATAATTTAGATTTTAAATTCTGTTATCTAACAGATGCATTTCCTGATATATATGACTCGGTGTATTTACTATATTTACTAAACCCCTACTCTTTGTATATAATGTTGTATAAACTTTATATTGCACATATACCTTTGGTACTTCGCCAACCCACAGATTCTTTATCCACTTGAAAAAGGGGACATAGTTCCCCGAAACGCGTTGTGTATCCTCTGTGTACCATGAAGATTATTAATAACAATAAAAAAGAAAACCTTCTGGAAACTCATCACTCAGTCTTGTGTGCGCCCTTGTCTGGCTCCTCTGTATGACTCTACCACTCAGCCGATTTGCACCTCGTGTCTGGATACCCAATTACGACGGCCTGCACCTCGACCCTTATACATATATACAAATACGAGAGTTGTGCCTATGTATAAGCACAACAAACCAGGTAAGCGACTGTCTAACTAGTCCTAGTACCTGATCTGACGTTATCACCCTATGAGCGCTGTTGTGTCCCCTGTTTGCTATCTCCTACATCTCACCGGTACTCTTTTTGAGCTCCCGGACCTTATAACTGGTCTCTACCCAGTTGTCCAGCTGCTCTAGGTAAATCCAGAAACCTTTTGGATCAATAAGATGCACGTTCAAGAGTTCAACAAAGAGTTTTCCTGGAACTCCTAATAGCACAATGGATTGATTACAAACCCACCTCGAACCGACCTTGAAACAATATGATCCTCAAGACATCACCAGGAATCCCACAACAGATCTTCCTGAAACTTTCATCGCCTTGAAAAACTCTTGAAGATGAAATCCAGCACCACTGGACGCCCTCTTCTTAAGAATATCCGCAAGGAAAACCTAATCCATCCCCCGAGGCTCAAATCAGAACGAATGCTGTTTCAAAAATGACACAGCCTTCCTTCAAGAGATTGGGACTGGTTACCTCCGGACATGTGATCCAATCTGATAGACAAACTCATAACCAAAAGGAAGAGCTAATAAGCTATATGTAAACCGAGAATTCCAACTGCACCAATAATAGAATACCATACTATCCGCCTAAACCCTGAATTAGCAAGTTCGACAAACTCATAACAAGCGAAATCCTCAGCTTTGAAAAAGAGGGGTTAGAAAATAAACTAAAAAACTGAAACGGGACAGATTTGACTTCCAAACTGGAAATATCAAATTCTGGCATAAAAACGATATACATCATCTAACCCCAATAACCCATAACCAGATCACCCACACCACTACCAATAACCCAGTACTCACCCATCCCAAACCCAACATCCCAAGAAAAACCAATTACAGATCCACACAAACGACAAACCCTCATCCAACCGTAAAAAAAAACACCACCAACACAACAATACAACAGATGGAAACCACAAGATATTCATCACACCAATAACCAAAAATAAGAACAAACCCAAATACACAGAACAAACAAAGAGGCCACACATTCCAATCAACCACAATACACCTCCCATCACCAATCATTGACATCTACACAGTCGATAACAGTAAACCCTCCCCCCTCCCCATTCAACCCCGTCATTGAAAACCAGACACGCCCTATTCTTCACCCCCCTGAACACTAATTTACCGCAGCAACTAGAAAACAGGCCAACCTTTTGGCCTACCTCCAACTAACGTTCACCAACATAGCCATAACATCTCCCCCTGTTTAGATTTACCACACATGAAGATTATATCCCTCTGAGATGAGCGAACACTAAAATGTGGGTACTCGTTATTCGAGACGAACTTTTCCGATGCCCGATGCTCGTCTCGAATAAGAACCCCTTGAAGTTCAATGTGAGACTCGAGCATTTTTCAGGGGACACAAGGCTCTGCACAGGGAAGCTTGGCCAAACACCTGGGAACTCCAGAAAAGATGGAACACCACGGAAATGGACAGGAAACAGCAGGGGCACATGCATGGATGCTCTTGGAGGCTGCCTAATCGCACATTATGCCAAAAATTATGGGCACAGCAATGGCCAGGACGAAGAGTGACAGAATGAAGCTAGATAGCATCTAAAACATCCCATAATGACCTTGACCCTGAACTATAGGGGCGGCATTCAGAGGCAGCGGCAGCAGGCTAGAGAGTGGCTGGGACGACACTAATTGGACCTCAGGCTTCAAACCAATGGGTGTCAGAGAGGAACCAAAGGAGTGAGCAAGAAGCCGCTCAAATAATATCGGTACATGATAAAAGTTTGCCAGTATATTTTTGTGGAGTAACACAGTCAGGTGGCGACAAAGTTAACATGGAAGCCATGAAAACAACCCAAGAAATTCTGCCTGACCACAGCTCTGTTTGATAAGGGGACATGTATATTTACAGTTCATGCCAGTCGCTGCATGGCGCCAGTCTCCTTTTCGAATACAGTTTAAATAATAATAACCCTCTCCATAAAGCTCCTGTAAATGCTGGCACCCCACTCCCTCTCCTCTCTAGATCTCAGTCTATCGCCAACCCGTGCTCTTTATCCCGCCAGTGATCTTAGATTAACCTCTACCTAGTGCGGGGACCTCCCTCGACGTCGTCCAAACTTCTCTAGACGCTGCACCAATTCTATGGAATTGCTCTGCCCCGGACATAGGACTAATACCTAACCTCCAATTTCAAACGTGCTCTTAACACCCATTTTTTAGCAAGCCTATCACACTCATTACTGCATGAAGTTTTCACTACTACTAACCCGTCCGTGTCGTCCCCTTGTTATCAGCAACCACAGGCACCAGACTTCTTGCAGTCCATTCACCCTGGACCTGTATATAAGATGACGCTGCGTGGTTCAAGCGACAGCATTCCATTTATATTTTTTCTATTCCCTAAGAAGAATGGTTGACCATTAATTTCTTTTACCTCGTGTTACCCCATCATCTCATTTAACCGTAAGCTCTGCGAGCAGGGACCTCACTCCTGTTGTTCATAAAATGTTGTGTTGTTACATTACATTTGTATTGGTTTCCTATGATTGTAAAGCGCTACAGAAATATGATGACGCTATATAAAATAAAGATTATTTATTATATTATGGAGGAAGTGAACTAGTAGTAGATTACAAGGTGCTGCAACTATGTTAGTTGGATTGGGATGGACTGGCGCTCTGCAGCCAGGCGAGCTTTCGCCAATCCAAGCCCCGTCCCTCTAGGCACTCCCAACAGCACTTCTAAGAACCTTTTTTGGTATAAGATAAGTGTGTAGTAGCTGTTCTTATAGTTAGGAATATGGGCGGGTGAGGGGAATAGTAAACAGATGCGCAAGAAGCGTCTGAAATATATCCAAATGGTAAAAGTTTGCAAGAATATTTTGGGGATTACACAGCAGGGTGGCGGACAAGTTAACAACTTTGATGTGGGAATGCCCGTAATAGCTCTTGGGCGGTGGTGCCCTTTTATCGCCTAGGGTCAGCAGTTTCAGCACCCGCCTGCTGTCGCTTAGCGACGGAATGCTGCTGTGCCTAGAGCTTACCGATGATGGCGCCATGCCCACGGATGGTTAATTCGGAGGAGGAGAGGTTGAGGAGGGGTGGGAGGAGGTATAGTAGGCCTGGAGACTGGACCGAGGTAGTCCCCAATTCTCCTGTACGCGGCGCGCGTCGTATATGACCACACCAGGGTCAGAGCTCGTCCAGCCACCAAGTTAATTGTAGTAGCGTTCTTTATAAGTTTGGATATGGGTGGGGAGGTGCATGTACACAGTGCGGCAAGAAGCGCATGATGCGCATGGAGCTGGCCGCTCCGCTGCCGCGAGCTTTCGCAATCCAAGCCCCTGTCTCTAGGCTACTCCCCAAACAGCACTTCTAAGAACCTTTTGTATAAGATCAAGTGTGTAGCGTCTTATACGTTTAGGATATATGCGGGTGCGGGAGGGGAATGTAAACAGATGCGCAAAAAGCGCTGAAATAATATCCCTAATGGTAAATTTTGCCAGTAACATTTTGTGGATAACCAGCAGCGGGTGGCGGACAAAGTTTAACAACTTTGTGGTGGAATCCATGAAAACAACCCAAATTTCTGTGACACCCTAGTTTTGAAAAGGGACGATGTATGGAGGCAGCTATATGGACAACTTTTGGAGGTACAATGGGGACAAACGTGTGTTGGGCTGCCTATGGAACAATTTAATTTGGATAGGCCTGTATGTGCAGTCCCCAAACATTTTTCAAACAGAGGAGCAGGTAGGTGGCCCTCCAGTAAAAGGGAATAGATTGAGGTTCCGTATTGGCAGTCCCAAAAAATTTTTCAAACCAAGGAGCATGTAGGTGGCCCTCCAGATAAAATGGAATAGATTTGAGTGCGGTATTGGCAGTCCCAAAAATGTTTCAAACCAGAGAGGCAGGTAGGTGTGGCCTGCAGAATAAAATGGAATAGATTGAGGGCCGTATGTGGCCAGTCCCAAAAATTTTTCAAAAACAGAGGAGCGTAGGTGGCCCTCCACGTAAATGAATAGATTGAGTGCCTGTTTGTGCAGTCCCAAAATGTTTCAAACCAGGGAGGCAGGTAGGTGGCACCTGCATAAAATGGGATATAGATTGAGTGCCTGTATGTGGCACTCACCAAAATTGTTTCAAACAGAGGAACGGGTAGGTGGCCCTCCAGAAAAATTAAATGCTGAGTACTATAGCCAGAGCCAGTGGGCCCTGATCAAAAATAGCCATTTCCTTGACTTTTACTGTAAAGCAGGAGGAGAAGGGTTTTCTCTGACAATGAGGAGGAGGAGGATGGATCATTACTTCAGGTTCGAGAGCTTCTCTTCACATGGTGAATTGGAAATGTCGGAGAAATACAGCTTGTATTCATCTTGTAAAAAGTCAGCCTGTCAGCGCTGTCAGCGACAGGAGGTGTACGGATTATCGGTGATGATGCCACCAGCGGCACTGAAACCCGCTGGAACAACGATTAGCGGCAGGCCAGGCAAAACATCCAAGGCGATACAGCCGCAGTTGGCCACATGTCCGCTTTGAAACCAAGTAGTTGTAGGGGCTGTGTGATCATTTAGGCGATGGATATGGCAGCTAGTATCCCATCCCAATCTTCTGTTAAAAGATCAGCCCTACTCTGCCGCGAGACTGGGGGACGGGGGGACAGTTTCTGCGTGTGGGTGGGTGAAAATAAAGCTGGCAACGCTGTAAAGCGTACCACTGCCAGTGATGGACAGCTGCTGTCGCCCTACTCTCCCTCGTTATTGCGTCCACGCAGAACTACGCACTCTGCCGCTAGCGCTTGTAGAGAGGGAGGAAAATACTGTTTCAGCTTGGTGCACCAGGGCCTTGCTGTGGTATTAATGCATTTCTCACACTCCTTCTCTCGCAGGGAGAGAGTGGAAGATTTTGCTTTGTACCGTGGCGTCCAGGAGAGGTGAGACCCAGTTAATGGTGCTGGAATAAAATTCTTTGACGCGAGGGTCCGGGCATAGGCAGCCTTAGCAATGAAAAATGACCATATGCGCCAAGTCAACGCGCTAAGGAATTCACACTCCCCCTAACTGGCCTGACTGTCCCTTTATCTCCTCACTCCACTCACTTTCTTCTGACACATACACGCTGACAAGTGAAGGACTGAACAATGGTCCCTCTTGTTCTCGCCCACCATTCTCCTATATTCCTCTTACTCCATCCACCCCACCTCCTCGATATGCGCGAGAAGAAAAGACCTAAGGGTGCTTTGGATATCAAACAAGCGGAATATTTCTTCCCCCCAGTCTCTTTGACGATGAGCAAAGCATTCCGAACTCATGCTGCACCAGAGGAGTTTTTCAAAGGCCAGCAGCGGAGATGGTGAGGCTCGGGATGATGGCGCTATCACCATGGACCATCTGGTTGACTCCTCAAAGTTATCGACACTGACAAATATCAGACATCCACGTCCACTCCTCCATTGTAGATTGAGCGAAAGCTATGACTGACCCTGATATCAGTTCTGGTGGAAGTTGACCTTCTGGCAGTCTACAATCGCTCTTGCCGCGCATGGCTAAACTCTGGATTACACATGGTTCGGTGAATTCACCTCTGTGGGGCATCGCCACAACAGTCGTGTGAGCGGGCGTTGGAGGCGGCGCTGCGCTGCCCTGAGAGTGGCAGCATCTGGGCGCCTTGGACTTCCGTGAAATGCGAACAGAGCGGCGCAACCTTCGTGAGAAATCGACAGATTGGGGTATGTCTTGAGGAAACGCTGAAACTATCGATTTAAACACATGGGGACAAGGCATGGCACAGGTGCTCAGTCTGCCGAGTTGCAGAGCCCACCCCAGGTTAAGGCCGGGTCACACAACAACCATTGCCTCGGCTTCTTAGGGTTCAGCGGTGCCAGCCACAGATCTAGTCTGACGCGGACGATGCCTGATGTAATGTCTTGGGGCGGTTGTGCTTTGGTCGCCAGGAAACTCAACGTTTGAGCACCGCCAGCTGTCGCTTAGATGCACGGCATGCGGTGCTTAGAGATACAGACTTGATGGCGCCAGTGCCACGGATGTTATTCAGAGGAGAGGAGGTGGAGGAGGGGTGGGAGGAGAGGAGGCATAGTAGGCCTTGAGACACTTGGACGAGGGTAGGCCCGAGAATCCTCTGGCGTAGGCGGAGTTATGACAGACCCAGGGGTCAGAATCGGTCCCAGCCTACACCAAGTTTAACCAAATGTGCCAGGCAGCAGATAATCAGTGGCCCTGCACGGCAGGCACTCGTCCACGTGTCCGATGGTTAAGGTGGACCTTGCTCACAGAAACGGCGTGGTCGGGCAGGAGAGCTGTCTCGCAACACGATGCTGGTGCAGCGGCTGGTGACGGCACCATCGGGAAAGTAGTGGCGGCTGGGGACCCGAATTGACGAGGGGCGGCCGCCGCAGAAGGTTCGAAAGGCAATCGGTTCTACAGCCTACTAGGGCAGCATCTCCAGGTAAGCAATCTGGATAGATGTGAATCGTGGCTGGGGCTTGGCGTGTGGGGGGGTTTTTGGCTAAACTAATTTGCCGTGACACAGCGTCTGGGACGTATGAAGAGCTGAACGCTGGTGGATGCTGTGGAGGATCGTGGAGCGGAACGATGGGGTTTTTAGCAGGCTCAGGCGATATCCTGAAAGGGGAAGGAGGCAGTGTGTGAGCACGGCACGGAGGTGAAAGCGGCTTGTGGGGGTGCACATGAGTGGGGTTTAGCATTTCGTTGCATCTGCGCATACTGGTGGGTAGTTAAGCGTAGTGTGGTTGGAACCCTGCGGATCCTGGCTTGCAAGTTTGCACACCACAGTCCGTCGGTCATCGGGTTCCTTAAAGAACCTCCAGACTTCTGAAGATCTAGCCCTACGCCGCAAGAGCCCTCGACCAAGGGAGCTTCACTAGTTGAACATTTGGCGCTGTTGAAACAGCTCATGGACCCTGGCTCATCTCGTGGGCCCACCACGCTCTTCCAAATGTTTGGTAAAGGACTCTCCTCCGTCTCAAAGCACTGTGTTCACCCGGAATCTCAAAACCCAACTTGGGTCTGTCACAAATCATTCATCCAGATAACCAGTCTGCTCCCACTCGGACTTCCTGCCCTGACAAAACAACTTCCACACTGTCTGACAACCGTGTCCAGCATTGTCGAGGAACCTATGTACAACACTTTCCACTAGTAAAGAAGGTCACATCATCACACACAGATGGCCTGGTGGGGGAAAACATGGGATCGAAAATTGCTACGCCAGCAACCGGAACAAGTGGTTTGTACGTGGGAAGGGTCCAGAAAACCGTTCCTCAGGTGAGTATGCCGGTTCAAATGCCAAATTGTCTGGGAGGGGTGAAATGATAGCCAAGGACTGGGGGGAGGAGGCTCGCGTGCAGAGGGAGAGTGGCGATTTCGTTGATGGGGACTGGGGAGAATGAATGGTGGTGGACAAATGACGACGCATTGGCAGCAATCCACGACACACCGGTTGCAATGTTCGGGCCTCAACAGTGCTCTACCACGAGTCCCGTAACTTCAGACATGAACCTAGGAGTGTAGCTTCTTCGGGTTCACCTGAGTACCTAATTTTTTCCACCAGCAGTGGGTCTTCTCAACCCGCCCGAACCACGGCCTTGACAGGACGTAGTCGGACCGCCCAAGTCACACCGCCCTGTATTATCCCCTAAGCACCTCTGGCGTTAAATATTTTTAAACATGAGAGTTTATAACTTTATTTTTCTTTTTAACTTTTTTTGTTTTTTTTTTTTGGGTTTTTTTTCTGTGTTTTAAAACAAAACCAATGCTATCCTATTGCTGTTTTAGGGCTATTTTCTAGCAAGTACAAAAGCACATAGATGCCAGATGAGATGACACTGTGAGTTAGTGCCTAATTGAAATCCAAACCCCTACTAAATTTTCCCACTCGGCTTTGCTAGGGAATATGTTCGTCACTAAGCGCAGAACACAAGCGGTCGACAAGTCTCACTACAAATGCTCACGAAGTGGCTTAGGATCAGGCACTGCAGAAAAGAAAAGTAAGCCACCAGAGATCAACAGGAAATCCAATATTCTAGAAACGTAATTGGTAGGCGGAAGTAAGCTCTTGTAATGTTTCATGGCTATTTTTGAGCAAGTATCAAGCCACACACTATGCCAGATGAGGATGACACTGATTCGTGCCTAATTGAAATACCAACCTACTTAAAGTTCACCAATTCGGTCTTTGTAGGCGATAGGTGCGTCACAGAGCCAGACCACAGCGGTGTCGCAGAGGCTCACAAAATGCTCAGGACTTGGCTAGTACATGCACTGCAGAATGAGAAGGAACAGTCACCACCAGCCGGTTCATCAATGAATTATCAGAAGGGGCAGGGGTGGGGTGGGGTGGGGTGGGGGTGGGCGGGTTTGATGTTGTTAGAAGTTCTCTTCGAACATTTCGTTTAGTCCTTCTCCGCCCTCAAAAAGGTCAGTTACTGTATTTACTAAACGCCTACAAGCACTCCGTGCGTCCTTCTTCGGCCCTCCCGTTGTCAGGAAGTTATCATGGCACCCATGCAGGACAAACTATGCATCTATGCAGGAGGATAAAAGACCCAAGATCACATCAGTCTACATTATCCATTGTGAGCTAAGGGACACATACACTTGAGAACAGCGAAGTAATAGTTAAAAAAATAGTATATCACATATGTTCAAATCTGTTACTAGCCTATTCACCTAGAACTGATTTCCAGTCTCAGAAATGTATGCAATATTTGCTGTGTGTGACATACTTTACAGCATTCATACTTCACTCCTGCTATTTTACAATTTTTTTAAATTTTCCTATTTAATTTACAAAAACCTCTAATAGGAATAGCAAACAGGGACACAACAGCGCTCATAGGTGAATAACGTCAGATCAGGGTATAGACGTAGTTAGACAGTCGCTTACCTGGTTTGGTTTGCTTATACATAAGAGCAAACCTCGTATTTGTATATATGTATAAAGGGTCGAGTGCAGCCGGCGTAATTGGGTATCCACACCGAGGTTGCTAAATCGGCTGGAGTGGTAGAGTCAGTACAGAGAGCCAAGAGCAGAGGGGCGCACGACAACTGATGATGGTTCCCCGAATAGGTTTTTTTTTATTGTTATTAATAATCTTCATGGTACACAGAGGATACACAACGCGTTTCGGGGAACTATGGTCCCCTTTTTCAAGTGATAAAGAATCTGTGGGTTGGCGAAGTACAAAAGGGTATATGTGCTATATAAGTTTTATACAGACATTAATTCAAGAGTGGGTTTAGTAAATATGAGTACTACACCGCATCGTTTCAGGATGCTTTGTGTTTCTTTTTACGACACATATATATGACACATATATACACATGCGACACGACTATAGATGAAAATATCACATTCTTAGTATTATTGGTAAAAACAAAGATAAAAACCAGTATTGCTGTAATTTAGTCATAAATAATTATGGTGAGGGATAACATTAGCCCCCTGGTTAAGAATATATAATACAAAAATTTAGGTGTAGCCTAGGGAAATCAATTGATCTCTTAATTTAAATAATATAATGATATAAGGATATGTGTATAATCAATTAAATTAACAATGAATTAATATAATTAAATTGATGATAGTTAATATTCAATTAGATTGATATATATCTTATGTTGCTCAGTCTATTTCCTCCCCAAAAAGTTGTAATGGCGGGCTTACCGATCGCTGGAGTGGTGATCGTGAGCGCTCCAGGGTGTGCGCGCGTCAGAATGCGAGTTGATTATAAAGCCCGCGGACTCTGTTGGAGGCGGGTGGTACTGGGTTATCACGCATGCGCAGTAGCTGAAGTGTCGCGTCCCGCGTGCACGCGGGTTGTGCGCAAGCGCATTAGTGCCGAGGAGACCAAAAACATGGCGTTCCACGGTGTGGCGTCATGTATTGTGTATATAACACAATGGTTATCAAAACTTGGTCCTCTGTTGTGGAATGAGTTAATTGCTATTCTTGATGTAGAAGACGGTATGGGAATGTGATTATTGAAGGGAGAGAAATATGTGGTAAGTTACCTGCTTGAATTTTAGAAGAATGAAGAAAAATGAATGATTATTGAATAAAGTTATGAATTACAGTTATTCAGTATGTGTTAAGTATGGAAGACATTAGTTACATAATTTGTATTCAAGTGTGTGGAAATAGAAATTGATAGAGTTGATATGTTTGGTATACCAGGTTCATCAATGAATTATCAGAAGGGGCAGGGGTGGGGTGGGGTGGGGGGGGTTTGATGTTGTTAGAAGTTCTCTTCGAACATTTCGTTTAGTCCTGCTGGGTGTAGGCTGTTTAGTTTGAAAATCCAGTACATTTCACGTTTTCGTAATTTTTGGAATCGATCGCTACCATCGGCGGGTACAGATTCAATGGGTGTGACCGTGAATACTGAGAAGTCTTTATCATGACAGGCTAAGGCATGTTTAGAAACACTATGTTTAGTATAGCCATTTGTAATTTTACTTCTGTGTCCGTTCATTCTAATGCGTAAAGTCAGGCAAGTGCGGCCTACATACTGCAGGCCGCATGTGCATTCTATTAGGTATATAACATAGGTAGATGAACAATTGAGAAACTGATGGATTTTAAAGGTTTCTCCGGTTTGATTGCTGGTGAAAGAGTTCTTCCGATGTTGAATGTTCAGGCAGCATTTACAGTTTATTCGGCCACATTTAAAACTGCCCATAGTTTGTGGGAAGAGGGAAGTCATTTTAGTTGTGTTTTTCTTACCCCGTAATTTCGTCGGGGCTAGTATGCCTTTCAGTGTCTGTGATCTCCTATAAATTATTTTTGGCTGTCTGGGTAAGTTTTTGTTTAGAAAGGGGTCATTTTGTAATATAGGCCAATGTTTTTTAAGAATGTTTGCGAGGGTTAGATGGTTATTATTGTAGGTAGTGATGAAAACTGGACAGTTGTTGGGTGGTGATTTCTGGGTAGGTTCTTGGTTTGACTTAGATGGTTGAAGACATTCAGCTTGTGTGAGATTAAGGGCTCTATCAAAAGCTGCTTCAACAAGGGGTTTCGGAAAACTCTTCTCTTTGAATCTCCTTTTTAGGATTAGACTCTGTTTTTTAAAAGTGGTGGTTTCTGTACAGTTTCTTCGGATTCTCCTGAATTGACTGAACGGAATGTTGCTTTTCCATTTGTTGTGGTGTGCGCTACCGTAGTCAAGGTAACTGTTTGTGTCTACCGTTTTGAAATGAGTGCTCGTGATGATCTGGTCGTTTTTGATGGACAGGTGTAAGTCCAGGAAATCAAGTTCGGTTGGGGAGAGGGTAGCAGTGAAGGATAAGCCTAAGTCGTTATTGTTGAGATGATTAATGAATGGGTCAATGGAAGTGGCGGGGCCATTCCAGATGATGAGTAAATCATCAATATAACGTTTATACAGTACAATGTTGGGTTGCCAGGTGTTGTTGTTGTAAATCAGATCTTCCTCAAATTTACCCATGTATAAGTTGGCAAAGCTAGGGGCAAAACGTGTCCCCATAGCTGTCCCTTTAATTTGTCTGTAGATGGTGTTCTGGAAGGAAAAATAATTATGGGTCAGTATGTAGTTGATCGCTTCTATGACAAAAGTGCTCTGTTGGGTGGGCATTGTGGGATCTTGGTCTAAGTAAAATTGCACAGCTTCAAGGCCCTTTTTGTGGGGAATGTTGGAGTAAAGGGCTGTGACATCCAAAGATAACCACATATAAGTAGATTTCCATTCAATTTCCTCTAGTGCTAATAAGACACTAGTGGAGTCTCGTAAATAGGAGGCCAATTGGGTGACGTGTTTCTGCAATAAGACATCTACATAATGTGAGAGATTGCAGGTGAGCGAAGAAATTCCCGAGATGATGGGTCTACCGGGTGGGTTTTTTGTGCACTTGTGCACTTTTGGGAGGTGATAAAACGTTGGGGTGATTGGAGTATCTAGCCAGATGTAGTTTCTTTCTTTCTTATTTATAACACCAGAAGTGATAGCTTTATTCAATAATGTTTTCAGTTCCATTGTGTAATTGACGATGGGGTTCGTGGGCAGAATCTCGTAGAATTCCTTATCAGAGAGGATTCTTAAGGCCTCTGAAAGATAAGTGTCCCTATCTTGTAGGACTATTCCCCCGCCCTTGTCTGCGTTTCTGATAACTATGTCAGGGTTGCCCGTGAGGTTTTTGAGAGCCGTTCTTTCTGTTGGTTTGAGGTTATGTTTGATTTTTAACTCTTTATTTATATTTCTAAAGTCGCTTTCTACCATAGAAAGGAAGGTATCGATATGACTTCCTCTATGATGTGTTGGATAAAACTTTGACTTAAGGTCACAGGGAGATTAGTGACACATGGCACAGGGAGGATCTATAATGGAGGGTTACTCTGTATCCATGGTAAAGGAGATGTCACAGGCTGAGGTCATTATAAAACATTTGTCATTGTTCCTTCATCTACAAATAAGTTTCCCTTTCTTCACAATGATTCTTCAAGCTGTGAAAAGTTAGAAGTTTACAGAGTGAAAAGGAATTAGATAGTGATGGGTTAAAGACAACAAGCCAATTATTAAAGGGGTTCTGCAGTGACTAGGCTTCCTACTGATTCAACTACCAGACTATACCGCAGCCTGAAAGCCACGTGTTGGAGACCACTTCTATTATGGGTCATGTGCTACCTCAGGGCCTTGTACCCCACGTGAAAGAGGAAACAATCAGATAATACAATGCTATTACAGTAAATGCTGCTGCAAGGGATTTTATTTTCAGATTATGCTCCTTACAAATGAAGGGGCTTGTCACTGGCGATGTGATGTGATGGGGTAATGTGACTGCCCTCAAGGTCTCTGATGACATTGTGTGTTGGAACTGGTGGTCATGGTGTTCGGGTGAAGGTGTTCAGTTTCTTTGGACCATTATTAATGAACAGAATGACAGACACATGCAGCACTTTCTTTTGAAGAAGATAAGATGTTAAGTAGATTAATAGGGATGTAGTTGAATGAATGGTAATTAACCCTTTGAGGTCAATATGTAAGGTCTTGTAGAAGTCTCCCACTGGTCTGCTGACATCTCATTCATTTCTATACACTTTCTATACTTTCCATGGGTTCATCATGTGTAACAGTAACCTCAGTGCCTCATGTGATGGCCTGATGTGACGGAGGCGGCTGCTCCTGTCCTGACTGACAGGTTGTGTCACTGTGTGGGTTTGGTTTTCATGGTTCCTCTGATGCTTCTTCTTTTTAATCTGTTTTACTTTCCAGTGACTCAAGCGTAATTTCCAGGGTTGCTCTTTTCTCCTAACCCTTTGTGTGCTGCTTTGTACTACTTGATTTAGCTATATTATCTGGCACTATGCACTACTTCCTGTCCTAGAAATGCATTGCTGCTTATCTGTTATCTTATCACATCAGCCAGTATTTAGTAAATTGATTCCTCTGAATCCATTAGTGAACCTGGATCTGTAAACATGGGAATATATGGGTTTTATATGATGTTGTTATAGTTATGTCCCACTTCATGCATGATCATTATTGGGTGGCATATCTTTGATAGTAAATATTTTGAAGTTGCCTTATGATGTCCTATGTGATCACATCCACAATGATCTACATTTTTTATCTAACCATTTCCCTTGATTAGAAAATGTATTAAAGACCCCAAAAATCCAGCCCGATCCTTCTTTTTGCCATCTACACTACTGCTAATCTATCTGCATAAACGATTCCGGTATGAGCTGGACACACTGGGTTATGCATTGCTTCCTTAGTTTGTCCCTGTCCCAGGCATTGAGTGCCAAGATGTGATTGCATCCTCTACAACCCCTATAGCAGTGGTGGCGAATGTAAGGTATGGGTGCCAGAGGTGGCACGCGGAGCCCTTTTTGTGGGCACCCAGGCCTTCACCCCAACACAGTTTGCCAGACAGGACTCCATGCTTCCTCCTGCAGTCCAATAGTGCCCAGGACTTGCCATGTACAGTGCCATTTTAAAGCAACATCCTTGGCTGCCAGGGCTGCAGGAGGAATGAGAAGGCGTGGATAGAGAGAGATTATTTATGAAGCTCCTGTTCTGGGAACCCGGGTCCTTCCTTTTCAGGGGACCCGACAGGGAAGCTACAATCCAAATTTCTCCATCATCTTTCTATTATATTGGTGAACTCAGAACGCCAATACGATTGAAACTTGTGATACAGCAGGGGCCAATAAGTGACTGCTTAAATTGTCATGTTGGCACTTTGCGACATATACGTGGGTTTTGGTTTAAGTCACTGCCCTATAGCTATGCCACCCACCATGTCAAGACTTTATCTGGTCCAGTTGTTGGTTGTGCATGTATATACATCTCTTAAATTGTTGATTTCAACCTATGATCCAGCAGCACTGGCACTGCTACAGGTTTAAAGATGCTGCATGCAGATCACATGAGGATTTTAGAAAGCCTCCTTATTACATGTATTCTGTAACTTGAAACACCAATGCTGTCCACTAACTAACTGTTCCTGGGCCCTTAGGGAAAGGAAAACGTAATGGTCTGGATCCTTCTAGCGCACGCTATGTCCCAGTGATTATATAACAACCCCCCCTGCCTTGTGTGATGAGACTTACATAACCTCCCTGCTGTGCAGCTGGCTCCCGTGCATCACAATTGGACATGTACTGTGCCTGTTTTGATCTGTGGTCTTGTGGAGAAGCCGGAAGTATATAGACCGGTTTATGATGGTGGCTCAGGTCACATGCATTCTGTGTCTACATATTGTCAGGAAAATGCAAACTATGATTTTGATCAGAATATGGAATTCCTTCATGTATATTTAGATAATGGAATAGATAAGTAATAAGTAAAAGTGCTTGTGTCACCAGAACAAAAGGAAGGATGATGTATTTTGTTTACCCTATGAATTCCTTTAAGACTAGGACAGCTATCCATGCCATGATCAGCCTGGCATCCGAATCCTGCAACGTTGTTATTCTCCGCATAGTCATTGAAATGGCTTTGTTTATTGACGGGAAATGCTGTCATATCCCCACCGTGCACAATATGGTGACTCTTGTGGATTCACATCATATGACTAATAGCTAATCTACTGTACAGTGTAAGACAATATTGCAATATGGCGGCTTCCATAGATCAGTGTGCATCTTCTAGGTGTAGCGGGTATGCTGTTGTTTAGGTCTTTATAAAACATGTTGCCATAACAAAGCTATGGAGATGTGATGTGCATCATCTGTAGTGTTCTGTCTGCGGTAGAGACATTGTGAAGAGGAAGGGTGTGATGGTTACACTACATGATTAGCCCAGGAAGTCACTGTAGAAAGGCGGGTGCACCCCTTCCGGGTGGCCGCATCAGCTCTCTATTTTAAATATATTTTAAAATATTTTTTTTTTAACCCCCTAGTATACTTTAACCCTAGGTTGTCTAATCTATCCCTACAGCATAGCACCCTGGCACATTTTAATAGATTAACAGAAATTACAAGTCCTGGGGTCTTATAAAGACTCCAGGCTATCATGGCAACTGACCATTGCTTCCCGATGATGTCATGGGGAGCAATGATCACAGCCAAGATGGCGACGCATCTCTTACATGTCGCCAGCAGCTTTGCAATTAGTACCAGCACCAATTGTGGTTGTTAGCAGTTGGTGTTCACTATATTATGCAGCAAACACCGTCAGCCCATGAGCCCTCTTCACACACCCACTGCCGGACATTGTGGAACGGCATGGTGTGGCAATGGGTTAATAGATGTATATTGGTAAATCATGTAATATTCTGTCCACCACACCTACACACACACACACTACAAAAACATGAAATAAAGTGGCCAACCCCTTTTAACCCTCACGTTTTGAGATCTAGCAGGGGTTCTCTTGTTTCGGGAAGCTTTTAAATTGCTTCCATAAAACTGTAGTGAATGTTATGACATTCTGCTGTGTTGCATTGAATACTTAAGGTTGTAAAAGCTTCCTCCTTCTCACGCGACGTTACCCTTAACCACAACAGTGTTTTTACAGGAGCCGCCAACAAGAATAAACAGCCGGATTCTGCTTGTCATGCCAAGTACTAGATACTTGCACAATAAATATACATGTATGAAAAGTTATATGTTCAAGGGGTGTCCTGTAATTAACATGGATGTGTGTAGAATTAATGCTGTTTTCATTAGGAATTCATATAGGATTAGGATTTTTTTTTCTATTTGTAAAACTAATGTTTTGAGGAGATTTTTTTTATAACCAACTTAGGGTAACTTCTTACAAAGCTGCTTCCCTGTTAATAAACTGGGTACCAGCGCAGCAATCCTTTTACTTGGAGCTTGTCATCAGCAGTTACTACAGGGAGCAAGGCACAAAGAGAATATTTAGGATTGCATGGTGTCCTTGAGAGTCAGTAAGTAATCATAGCTGTGCATAGTTACCGGAAGAGTATGGTCTTGAGGTGAGGTGAGCAGACCCAAAGTGTAGGTTCCGCTTTGGCGTTCAGGCACGTTCCACCCAACCTAGACTGATTGCTGGATTGGCTGCCAAGCAGCTATTCTGAAAAATTAACGCCCCTAACTACTAGCCATGATGCTTCGGGTCTGCTCATCTCTAATCTTGAGTAGTCCGCCTTTCCCTTCAAGATCAGGTTATTTCCACTATTGACATCCAGAGCAGCTTTGAAGATTCTGCCTTTTATCTTTAAAAACAGCAGGATGACCAAACTTCCACAATTGTTCATGTCAGAATTTACCTTTAAGGAAAATTCTCCCAGTGCTACAGTTATTTGAAGGTATTGAAAAGTCTACATTAAGGCAACCACTACTTTAGTAACTGATGTAGAGATTATTTTAGGAGCTACATCCCACAATGAGCAGAAAAAAGTTCAGAAGTTTCCAAGAATTGTAATGTACAAGTCGAGCCTGATGCTAGAATTTTGGGAGCAATTTTTCAGAATTTGTCTATTTATATGTTGCAAGTAGTCTGTGTTCTTGCCCTTCTCTTGACTTGTCGGGACAGAAGAGTCTCATTGAGTACATTTGCCGTCAGCGAGCTGGTGTAATGTTGCATCATGTTCCCGTAGCTAATGAGAAGTGAACTTTGTGCACACTTGGGTATTGTCCCTTAAAGAGACATTGTGATAGCGGAAATAAGGCCAGGATCTTTTGTCTCGATGTAGGTAAAAGGCAATTAATGATTAAAGATGCAATGTCTGCTAAGAAGTTTCTGTCCACATCTGTGTTGGTTGGCAATGACTTGAGTAGTGAAGGCAGCTAGTTCCAACTTTTGTACAGGTAAATATTGTATAACATGCAATCAATTTCCTTAATAAAGCTGGGTGGAAGTAATGCCAGGGATACTTTTGTCACCCAGATTTTTCAGAAAAAAACCCAGAGAAACACTATATATTAGAGGGTACTGCTGACTGTGTATAAACTACTACTCATGTGTCTTCCTACTTATTGGCTAATGTTTGGCTTTCATGTCTGTCTTTCTTTTCAATTAAATTTTAACTATCTGGCAATTAGAGGATTGGACTTGTGAGGCTCATTGCTGGTGTACCTTGACCTGGGGTATCAAAAAAAAGTGGGAGAAAAAGTTCTACCTAGATTACCAAGAAGAAAGACTGCTGTATACAATTGAAAACAATTTTCATTTCCTTTTCCAAGAAAAGAGTGTCTTGCCCCATCCTCAGAGGTAACTACAGTATTTGGGATACTGTATGCTGCCTAAGACACAATGGTAACCTCCCGAGGGACCTGTTACAGTGATTTAAACCTGTGCGGAAATGAGGTATCTGTAGGCAAGGTCTACTACTACTACTACTACTACTCCCAGCATGCCTTTAGAGGCACTGCCTATCTGGTGGACAGTGAACTCTTCCAGGGACATGCCGCTATACTTGCAGTCTAGAAGGGTGATGAGAGTCGGGGTGCAGTACACAATATTTTGGGGGCTCCCGAGACCTTTGTGCTGGGTCAGGTTTGTTTGTGCTGCAGGATGACACGTTTTGGGTTTCTGGCCTGCCAGGCAATGAGTTGATGCAGATGGTAATAGACAGAGCGGTGTCCGTAGTGACAGAATGATTCCAGAGAATGCTTTCACGCTTAAAAGGCTCTGCTGTGTGCTTCACTTGCAAATTTGGAAAAGTGGGTGGTGGTGGTGCTGATAATAGAACATCATCCAGTCCCTGCTGACTGTGTCCTCATGAGCCTCTGTCAGGCTGGTTAAAGGGGAACAAAGTGAACCAGTGAAATAAGAAGCGGATGTTGGTCATTATACACCCTTCATTTGGTAGATATTATGCTTTGCTACTTTTTGCGACTTTGTTGTGTTCTTCTCCATTGAAATCCAGAGCTGTGTCTGCTGTATGCTGTAGCAGTACAGTACATAGTGGTATTTCTTGTTGTTGTATCTGGTTCCAAGAGCAAACAGATTGTTGACTGGAGTGTATGATGTTTCAGTGTTTGAATTATGCAAAACATTGAGTTACACTTTAGTCCTTACTAACAAATACCAAAGTTATAAGATTGTCCTGTTTTTGGAGGAAGAAGTGAGTTTAAACAGACTGACATGTGATGGTGACAGCTGCCAGGACAATACATACAAAGGGTCGTAGAGAACGAGGAACATGGTAATAGCCACTATGTGTGTTCTGTGTATATTCAGACTATTGGGTCAGCAACAGGTGGCATCCCAAGGGCACATATACACAATAACCGCTGGAGGGCAGTTTGGTATCTTCACTGACTCCAGCTCTATGAAAGTCCACTACAAATCTGGCATGCAGAATAAAGACTGGCCCTACCATGGTGTGAAAAATCAAAGTTGTGCTCCCTCCTAGTTTTTCTTTTACGACGTGTGAACCATTG
This sequence comes from Engystomops pustulosus, assembly GCA_019512145.1. Lineage (NCBI taxonomy): Eukaryota > Metazoa > Chordata > Amphibia > Anura > Leptodactylidae > Engystomops > Engystomops pustulosus. Next base: position 113,579,858 of record CM033646.1, read on the forward strand.
CTTAGGGTTATAGAACCTGAAATATTAATGGCATTTTTTGTGTTGCTCTAGAACTTGTCTTTTCATGTATAAATAAATAAATAAAACATACATCCCACGGCTCCTTCCAGTAAAAGACGTACCTTGGCAGCCGACCCGGTTTAAGTAACCATGAAATTTAGGTGAGCGAGATCTTTTCTTGGAATAAAACTCAAAGGACAAAGAACAAAACAAAACACAACAGTAAAATTGCAGTATCAGCAGGGTCATCCCAAACACTTGCGTAAAGAGGTTAGGATATGGGCAGGTAAAGGGGCCAGGCCACTGAATGACGCACACTTTGTTTTGCAGCCATGAAGGGGTTTATCCTTTGTCATAACATGATTGGTGGAGTAGGAAGCTTCAGGAGTTACTGTTTGCTCAGTGTAGTGCCTATGATCATTGACAGACTTTATCCTCCCTGCTTTCTAATGCTATTACCAGAACACTATGGATAATAACCTGCTCTGGAACCCAAGCCTTGGCATTGCAACCAACATAAGTAAATCTGTATTATATATGCCTGACTTTTTGCCAATACTGATGGATGTAGGTTGTTGGCCTTTAAGAAATTCTACCATAAAAATAAAGCATGAAAAAAACAGTGACACTTGCTCATGGATACAGGCATGTACCATGGTACATCATCTTCTCTTTGGTATAAACTAAAATCAACCTTTAGAATTATGCTAATGAGCCCCCATACCGCCAGATGTAATCTCACTGAAGCAGAAGATTTCCCTTAAAGGAAATCAACCTTTCCAAAAAACACAAAAAATTGTGTTGATTTCCTTTAACCCCCGCAGATACAGCTACTGCGCAGGACAATGCCGGTTCAAGCGCTGCACATCAGCCGAACCGTTCATAGTTGCCGCGGATTTCAACGGTAATCTACCGCTGACATCCCCGGCTAACACCCGCGGTCGGAGTGGGCTCCGATCGCGGGCGTTTAACCCGTTAACACATTTACAATGCCTTCCGGGGTCTTTACCCCACGTCGCCCCCCCCCCCCCCGTTTCGGGGGGTTTTCCGATCGGGACCCAAGAAGCCTGAAGGAAGTGCCTTTAAGATGGCGTCTGTGACGTCATCTTAAAGGCAAAGTGGTCAGCCTATGCATCTCATAGGCCGGCACTGCTAATACCCTGCAATACCTCAGTATTGCAGAGTCTATATCATGAACAAGCAATCAGATGATTGCTTATTCATATCCCTGGTGGATAAAGTTAAAATGTAAAAAAAATGTTTTTCAATAAAAATAACTTTATAAATCACTAAAAATGCCATAATCCCCAAACATATAAAGAACATATAACGCTCAAAAAAGTCCTAAATCATAACACAAACCCCACATATATAGTATCACCCTCACCGCGTCCGTACAATCCATAGAATAAAAACTAATCCTATTGAACCATATGATGACGCCGTAAAACCCGCCAAAAATTTGATTTTTTACCTATTATATCCCACTAAAAATACATAAAAAGTGATCAACAACATATGTACTCCCGAAAGAGACTGTTGCAAAGACAACATCGTCCCGCAAAAAACAAGCCATCAACCAGCTCTGTAGCCAAAAAAGTAACAATGTTATGCCACTTGAAGACGGCGATGCAAAAGGAGAGATTTTCCCACATTAGGGTTTTTCATTTGGCATTTAGTAAAACATAAGAAAAAATATTCATGTCTGGTATCCCCGTAATCGTATCGACCCATAGAATAAATAACATGATTATTAGGATATACGGTGAACCGGGGGAAAAAAAAAAAAAGTAAAAAATCCAGTACAGAATTGATGCTTTTCTACTCATGACCTAAAAAAAGTTCCTAAATTTCAAACAATAGGTCATAACCACCCCCAAAATGTAACACTGGAAAAAGCATCTCATCCGCAAAAAAATGCCATCACATGGCCCAATAACGGAAAAGCGAAAATTTTTATAGCCTTCAAAGGGGGCACGAAACAAAAAAAAATCCTGGCAACTGCAGGACTCTCCTTCCCTTTTGCGCCTCGCTGTGGCCCCCATAACACAAGTAATGTCCACATGTGGGGGGTCGCTGCACTTGTAGAACAAATTTTTATTGTGGGTTTTCTCTTTTTATCTTTTGGAAATGTGTAAATTTTAGGGCTAATGACTTAAACCGACAAATTTGACCATTCTAAATTTCACCGCCATGTTGATTCAATTACTATGAAGATCTCAAGGGGTTAACAATCTTTGTAAATGCTGTTTCTGATAGTTTGAGGGGTGCAGATTTGAAATGGTAGATTTATAGGGGTTTTTTGATGCCTAAATATGTAAAATTAAATTTCAAACAGTATTTATCCCCAAATAGTCATTCTGAAATTCGAAAATCGCTATTGTCGATTTGTAGGCCGCGTGACGTCAAAATAAATTATCCAAACATTTCAAAAATTAATGAAAATGTAAAGTAGACAAAGGAAATGTTATTCTGCAAGTTATTTGGTGGTAATCGATCTGCCTAAAAAACGCGTGATTTAGAATTTCGAAAATGGCAATTTTTCTAAAATTAATCATTTTTTTTTTCTTTGTAATAACGCAAACCTATCAGCAAATTTACCACTAAAATGAAGTACAACATGTGGGGAAAAAACAATCTCAGAATCGCTTTGATAATACAGTGTTCAAAAGTTATAACCATATAAGAGAACGCGTCAGAATCCAAAAAATGGGACTGAGCCTTGAGCTGTAAAATGGCTGCGTCCTTAGGGGTTAATGTAATGTATAGTGGGAACGATATAATAGTATACAGGCTACACTTTCTTTTACCCCCTTCATGATTGGACAGACGTGGAATATCCGGTGCCTGTATGGTGATTTCCCAGTACATTGTTAACACATTGGGACAACGTTTGGGAACATTCAGTCTTCTGGCATAACATTTAACTTTCATTTGTTCTCTCATCCCCGATGATCTGTAAACAATGTTCCCAAATGCGTTATGACTGTGTGTAAATTTTTAATCGCCCCTTTATCACTGAACTGGGAATCCCATTAGATTAAATATTAAAATACTTTGTTTAAAGTGCTTCCAAGAATGCGCAAGTATCTATGGGGACAAGGCCTTGGTCCATTATAAGATTGAGGTTAAAACTCCTCAACCCGACTTTTCCAGAGTACTGAATGGCTGGTCTCGGTCTGCCTAGTCTTGAAATATAGGTGACTCGTCTAATCATAGAAGCTGAGTGTATGTTATGTCCGCTAAAGGAATCTGCCACGTTGCGCTGCCAGCACCCAAATCAGCCCAAATTTTTCCAACCCCCTCTCTCATTCCAAAATATCCACTTATTAACCCAATACAGGAGCCATTGGAAGTGAGAGGTGGAATTGGTTGTTATCTGGCACAGTCTTAATATGAGATCTGAAGCCTTGTTTTGGTTACTATAGTCGCAAATGAGGTAAGACGCTATTGCAGGTAAGATGGATAGGCGACGGCTGTGACGGGGCCCCACTGACCGTGACGATAACATATTTCTTTTTATGTTTTAGCTAAGAGCAGTTACTTACTTGTTGGGGCAAATGCCGGAGCTATACTGCTAGTTAGAATAAATCATAACTCTGAAGTGTTTTATTTTTACAACAGATAAACCATTTCAGGGCTCATAAAAGCCGCAATGACAACTCTGGTCAACCTTTTGGCAGTCAGGAATGCATTTTAACAATTTTGCGATTTTTTTTGTTTGTGAGTGTGCGGGTACAGTGGGTTCCATTGCACGTGTCCCCTGGAGGTACATAAGGACGCGGTTACAATCCTCAGGAATTGCTCTCCAACCCGGTTTTACTATCTCAGGTCCATTGGGGACCCTCCTTGGCGGAGGAGTCGTGAGGCCAGCTACATCTGTCCTCTCCCAGTTTACTACTGGCGTTTCTCATTAAGTCTTGTACTGACTGCCAGTCCCTTTCTTTCAGTAGGTTGAACCTCGGTTCCAGCTTTGGTTCGATCTTCTTCCTGCTATGGAATTTGCAAAGTCCAACCTGCCTTCAGTGGCGTTTCTGTAACTATTTCTAGTTTCTCTAGTAAACCATTTTTAAATGTAATAGTGTCACACTACATTATGCAGTAAATGAGTTTAACCACCAACCATTCTTACAGGTTCCCATATATTCTTCAAGGAATCTAGCGGAAGCGACTAATCCCTGTGATCAAAACCCGGAACATGTCTACAATCATAAGCCATTCATGCAACAGTTAGATCCATATATTAAAACTTCTGTGCTGCCATAAAACTTTCTTGTGTGCTGCACCTTAGCTTCGCCTACTGTGGCGTTTAGCAATTTAATGTATAGTAATTAAATAGTGAACTAAAAGCTAATAGCAATCTGCATTGTGAACATTACGATGAATGCTTTCTTGTGCATAGTTGGTGGGAGGTATTTCAATTGTTACTGATAACAAACTACTAAAAAAAACAAGAAAAAAAAAAAAAAAAAAAAAAAAAAAAAAAAAAAAAAAAAAAGAAAAAAAAAAACCCTAGTGGGTGAGATCGGGGCACGGAGGAGGAATAGATGGATAGATGCTCTTGAAGGCCCAATAAAAAACTCTTGGGCCTCCATCCCCCTTATTTTAATCAGGGGTTCCCCTTTAGACCTCCCTTCCCACTTAACCCTATTCAAATCAAACATCCCTAACTCACACGAAGAACTTGTATAATGTTTTGGTGGTGGTGAGAGGTGGTCCGGACATATTTTGCATCGGGTTTCAGTGACCTCAACGGTAGTCTGGAACTTTTGCTGCTGTTCCTTTTCTGCAGAATTTCTAAGTAGGTTCACCTGTTTTTAAGGCATTACTTTAATATTTTCGAAATTGCGTTGCACTTCTGTTTCCTGGTGCAAAACATACTTGTTGCATTTTATTCATGTGAAGAGGGCAGAATTTCAACATAAACTTCCCATAAGGTGACTCAGATAAGAAAAATGGCCTGTATGTCAGGGCGATATCAATGTGGGTGTGAAACATCCCTAAGGAATTTTAACTAGTTAACCTTGTATCACCAAATGCAAGTCATTGGTGGATTTCTATTTTATGCAGCTTGATTTTTGTTTGTTTTTGAAGATCGCCATCCTTGACAAAGTGGCCAAATCTCTCTCCGGGGACTGGTCCTAATTTGCGGTGTGGCTCCATCCAGGTAAGTGAAACATTATTGGCATCTTGCCCTCCATGGGGTAAAATACAGAAATTATTGCATAAAAGTTTAACTTGCATGGTTCTACACCACCTTGTTTATGTGTCCTGCCTTGCTCTTTCGGTCATTGGCTTTTAGTTTTGTTTTTTTCCCCCTTCTCATTGAACTGCCCTTATCTTTAGTCATAAAGTGCGCAGTTTTGCTCTCTATGTGCGGTCTGCCGGCTCAATAACAACAAATATCTAGTGAACTCTGCCCTGATATACACTATAAGATACTGGGAGTGCACAGGAGAAACAGCAATGCCAGCAACCTACTGACTTGCTGGGTACTAGCGTGCCATACTCCAACGAGTAATGATAATGGTTATTATGCAAGGGTTAAATAATCCTACAATAACATATAAGTGCCTAAATTTAAATTTTAAAAATGGTCCATGGAAAGCCACCCTCCCTTTGTTTTCCACATGTTTAACCCTTTTGTAAGCCGTAAGATCCTGTATTCGCCTTGCCCATTGATGCACTATGGCTGGGCCCTACAAACACCTTGAAAAAGCCCAGCTCTCTCTCCGGGGCAGATTTTTCATACTGGCAATCCGTACCAAGCACATTCACTTGCTTGTGTTTGCATACAGTCTGTTTCTTAAGTCACCATAGACATTTTAGTTTTTTTTTTGTTTTCCCAACAAGAGCCTCTTTTTTGCTTCAATTCAAAAGCCAAGGATCATTTTTCAATGCCCATATTTGTTTCCCTAACAAGTAACATTTGCACATTGTTTCTGCCGTGATGTGCAGAAGGTAAATGATCTTGCTGTTACTGACGCGCGGGGAAGGGGGGAGCATCACCATTCTTGTGTCTCTTTCTGCTGATCTGCAGTTCGATCTTACAGCTTAGCCCTCGCGCCGGTAACCACGTGGTTTGATTCTTGGTATAATCTTGGTCCGCCTGTATTAAAGATACTAATCGGCCAGATTTTTTCAGACTACAGGCGGGGCAGAGCTGCTATAGAAGTGGTGGTAGCGGTAAAACCCAGCCGGTGTAGAAGTCCAATCACATAGTATAGTCTTGGGGCACAGGAAATCAAGAGTGTGTGAACAGTAGGCGTGGAGGACATCGGGGAGGGAGGAGGGACACAACTTAAAAAATCCAAAATCTTGCCTTTTACCATTCATATGAAAATAAGCTGAGATGAGTCCAGGTTTGGGCTGCAGGGGAAGTGTAGATATAGATGGTTTTAGTTGTATAGTAACTAAAATCATGCTTTTGATGTCTAATTAAATAAGAAATCATACTCTTGGTTCTTGTTAGCCACAGATCTCAGATACTGCCATTTAGAAAAAAAGCAGAATTTTTCCTTGCAGCTTATTTCCAACTAATTCCGTTAACTGCTTTCCCCACCCCACCTCCCATTCTATAACTCATAGTATAGCAAAACCTATATGACCAACAAAACATGGTTTCTAGGTACTATATGAACGGAATGTAGGGAGGTCTGACACATTAACAACCCCAGCAGCCTGTTGAACTTGACTCAATATGTTGGACGGCGTGCCAGTCACAGGGATCTTCAGCGGTAGGAGTTCTGGGAAAGTAGAGGTCTGGAAGGACCCGAGCTCAATACTCAGGTGCTTCTCCACAGTCGGTTGTTTGGACTGTAGGATAGCAAGTGGGTGAGATTGACTTTACAACTTATGTCGAGCGTGTGCCAAGAGAAGAGTGCGGGTTCCTATCTCCCTCTTCTCCTCTGTTTGGTCTCGGGGGTCGAGACAAGCGTCTGATAGGTGGTAGAGACTGCATGAACAATGCGAATACCATGGTGCCGTGAATGTGTTTGCTGTGCGGTCCCGTTGTTGCAGGATGTCTATATGACAGGGTGAGGAGGTTCGAAGGCTGGGGTGGGAGAGGGCCTGCAACGGGTTAACTAGGTGTTGTCTGCGTGTTATGGGCGCCGAAAGAGGGAGGAAAGAAGGGGAAGGACGGCCGGGGTGCACGGCAGCAAAGGGGACACCGGAGAAGAGAGAAAGAGAGGTCGTGGGTCACATGGAGGTGGGGGTCGCCGGGTTGGGTCACACTGGGACACTGGGCATATGCAAAATCCAAGATGTGCGCGCATTGCAAACAACAACTAGCATTACGGTCCTACGACCCACCAGCGTGCGCACCTAGCAGGCTCCGGATATCAAGATTCTGCTCTTCACATCGCGACACACATAACGCGTATATAGCGATAATATAAAATCTCTGGGGTAATAAAGGGCTACTCCAAGTACGTGTCTGTGGCGTAGGATAGTCTAGAACCTCGCCACACAGGTGGAAGACCCGGAGAATCTGCTACGTCCCACTCTTTCGGACTAACAAACCGTGCCACGGCCGAAACCTTTCCCTAATCCTACTGCGTGCCTAAACAGACCCCACAACACATCAGATTACCCACGCCAGACCCGTAGATCATAAAACCGCAACGCTTCCTCTTGCCCCAGATAACTAAAGGCCTTGCACCAACACAAGGCCCGGCCAGTCGTCAGCCGGCACGGCCTCACCACAGGCCTCCCCCGCAAACGGAAGGCCACCATCACAGCCAGGGCAGCGCAACCCACACTACGGAAAGTGTCTCAAACAACTACTTGCCGCCCAGCCCAAATCTACCACCTCTCTTACCTTAAGATGAGAATTAAGGTGGATGTGGCCTCCTCCGCCCGATATGCAGAATTAAGAGAAAGTAAAGTCCGGGAACCGGAAACCGATATCCCAAATAGAGAACAGAAATGCTCCGGTCCCGAACAACTGCGCACGTTGGAGCAGCGGCCAGCATGGTCCCAGCGGGCAACACCTGGAGAACCGCCCCGTAGAACAACTTGCTGATATGGGGCTGCCGAACGGGGCGAGGGCCGCACCCCTAAGCTTCATGAACATGGCTCAGAAAATCTCCCAGATGCGCCTCTGCCCCATCATGCCGTCAGAGCGGGCCACACAACCCGGGTTCCTGCAAAGCCCCCCCACCAGGGCTCGCGTCCGAGACCCATGCTGGCTCTCCTCATCAGCAGCAGACCGAGACTTAATCTTAACAAGCGGCCCGGAAAAAGGTCCATCGTATCAGAATGCCCCCATTTTTCCATCTTTCCGGACTTTGCTGCGGCACTCCAAGAAAATGATAGCTTCTTCGTAGTGTCAAGCACGTCTGAGAGACCTTACAATTCCTACAGCATGTATGTTCCATCCATCTCCGAGTGGATCCATGCGGAGAGATCACATTTCTTTATAACCCCGCGAACCGAGGCCCTGGCTGGACTCTCCACGCAGATTCTCCACGACGTTGATCCACTGATGAAGCTTCCTCCTCCGAGTGCGTCCTTCGTTGAAAAAACGCAGTGAAGAGTGAACTTTACAGTCTAAGTTTATGCTCCTTACCATGTTTTTGTTCTGTACGACCTTACTATCCCCCTATGACCCACTAATGCAAATGCGGGGTGGACACCCCCCCCCCTTCAGGGGCACGTATATGATATATTATATGCATAGATGTTAAAGGATGTTTATCTATTATAGTTCTGGACACACAAACACACAATAGTATAAATACAGAGTTGAAGGCAACGGACTGCGGGCGCAATAGTCTGTTGTTCTTGTTGACCTTAGCACAGGCTACCCCTTTGTCTAACCTATATGTGGAGCCAGGCCCCCACCGCGCACCCACATATCATGTGTCTGAACCACTGATACACTAAGTTTGCAAGTTGATTGTTTAACCCCCTTTACGCGGCCCTCCTCCCCTTTCTTTCTTACCCCGCCCCCATTTTTTGTTTCTTCTGAGTGAAGGATCTGATCTCCCCTTTGTGCCACTACACTGCCCCACAAAGCAAATGTCCCCTCCTGGTTCTTTCCTGGAATGTTCGTGTTGGGCAACCCGGATAAACGAAACGCAGTTTTTGCCTTTCTTTCCTCCGGAGACACTCGCTCCCCATATAGTTGCTTGCAGGAGACGCATCTCACGCCACAGACCTCCAGAAGATATCTTATTAAGCCTGGCTGCAATGGTCAATCACTCAACCACAAATTCTCACTCCCGTGAGTGTCGTTACTTATATTCATAAATCGGTAAAGATGTACAGTGGAACGAACCAAAGGATTCCTGAGGGGCGTTATGTGTTTGTGCGTTTTCATGGATGACTGTAAACAATATGTATTATTAGGAAATATATGTTCCTCCCCCTGCGAGTCCCGGCGGTGTTGTTGAGGGCACATTTTGCGGCATCGTATCCTCACCCCATAGTTCTCGTAATTGGGAGATTTCAACACATCTGCTTGACCCCCACAACAGTTGATCGTTCCATAATGCAGATCCCCCACCCCCATCCCAACATGCTCCCCCCTAGCTTGCCTTACTAAAGGAAATGGTTGGTTAGACTTATGGCGATCCCGCCACCCCTAACGACTCGATAATATACTTGCCATAACACTGAAGACAAACACTCTCTCGCAGTTGCTTCCTCTGTGGGAACCTATGCACCAACTCAGTTCTCTACCCTTGCGCACTCCCCCAGAGCCCTCTCGGATCATTTCCAAGCGTAGCAGAATAAGACTGGGTCCCCCTCACACCTCCCCCTCACCTCAGGTGGGTTTCCACCTCCGCAAATACTCCATTTGGTTCGCCTTAATCCACAAAAGGGATACGATACCTGCCCCCTGCAAAGCCTCATAAACCGCCAATCTTGGAGAACCCCTAGCTAATTGCCGTTGGGAGGCCCTTAAAGGCTTACCTCTAGGGTGCCTCCAATCCTCCATTTAAGCCGTTAACTATAACTGCTCACAAGAATCAGATTTGGCCTCCCTCACCTCCAGTTAGAAGCCACATTTATAGCGCACCCTACAATGACAATAGATCCGCCTGGTTATACAAAACGGGTAGGCAATATTTACACTGCCCTCTATGAAAGCAAAAAAGGCCGCTCATTCTTTCGAAACAGAGTACTTCGAGCTGGGCCTTCATCCATTGCACTCTGCACATTTGATCCACCAAATAATGCCTCCCAGCGATATTGAAATTAGTCACAAGACGGCACTATGCTTGTGGACAATAAAGAATTCCTACTATCTTTTACCAACTTGTACCAACCCGATATAATCCACGTTATAAGACTCCGCAGGACAATAGACAGCTACTTCTCAACTTACAATTTTTCCGTCTTGTCTGATGGCACAGCGGGACATTTGAGATGCTCCCATCACAACTAGAGGACCAGGAGGCCCTAAGGGGATATGGCGGGTGGGCTAAGCAGCCGTGCCAGTATGGGTTTCCGATTGCGAAACAGACACCCAATACCAAGATTACCTTTTACCAGCTCTTTTTACAACACTAACCTTGGCAACAGCCAACCCTCCCTACCCCCCTATTCTATGATGCCACGATAGTGGTGATTCTGAAACCAGACAAGGACCCCCTCGAGTGTGTCTTTAGACCCATAATCTCTCTTAATTCCGACTATAAATTGCTCACAAAGTGTTGCCCGTCGCTGCTACGGTTATCACGATCTGATTAACTCGGATCAATCTGGGTTCATTCGGTCGTAACACTCCAACAATTTGAGAAGGGCACAGATAGAATGCAGATATGAGAGGCGGTTTGAGAAGACTGGCCTTGGCGTCATTAGAATGCGGCCCAAGGCCCTTCGATTCCATTGAAGGCCTTTCTGATTGCAACCCTGGTAGATTCGGGATAGGCCCATCTTTTTATAAAGGTTCTCCCTATATATGCGGGCCCCTCGTGCGCAGTAGCTTTAACACGGCATATGTTCCCTCCTACTTCCCCTTCAACGGTCAACTCGCAAGGAGCCCCTGTCGCCTCTCCTGTTTTTTGTTCTGGCTATCGAACCGCTGGCCATGCGCTTAGAGCAACCCATTGTACAAGGAATTAAAATACCTATCAGACGACCGTGTAGCTCTGTATTATGCGACTACTTACTTTTATTTCTCTCCGCCCAGAAACTTCACTCCAGACGATTCCAATTTTGATAGACAACCTTCTGGCTCCTTCTCTGGCTTTGGACGATTAACTGGGGCAAATCCACCTTATGTCTCTAGACCCATCTCGTTCCAATGGCAACCAACACTATTTCATTTGAAACCCACTGACAGCTTTCGATACTTGGTGTGACTCTTACAAGCTCCCCCACAAATATGTTTCGGCCCAGAGAACCCCTTACTACCATTATTCAAAGATAATTTAAAATAGGTCCTCGATACTCCGTTGTCTCACGCCGGGTAAATAAATCTAGTTAAATGGTGTCCAGCCGAAGTGCCTCTACGTCCTCCAATGGTTTCGTCCCCATACCACCCGCCTTCTTCGAGCTCTAGACTCCCGCTTATCCCTTCATATGGGGCTCCTCTAGTCCAAATTACAATTAGCAACTGCAGCGCCCTAAAGATATGGCAGTTGGGCCCTTACCGAACATTGAATATCTATACTACCTCCAGGCCAACTAAAATACTTGGGAGAATTGCTATCCCCCAAACCATCCCTATCCGGAATCTTATCTGGCCTCCTACTAACATCGTCCCCACCCCGGCAGATTCCTACAAGGCAATTCTACACATAGGGCAGTTACACCCCCTACTACTTAACCGCTAGAAAAGTATGGCACAGCCCCAAAAAGATCTCACCGGCCCAGCGTTATATCTGAGACAAATGCAACCGCTATGGACAAACCCCACCTGACAATCACATCACCCGTTACAAGCCATAAACATATGGAATCGTCTGATGCTCACCCTAGCAGGCTTATACAAGATACATTCTAATGTTCCTTCGAAAAGTCAAGGGCAATATGACATGCAAATACCCGTTTTACAAACTTCTGCACTTAGACATCCCTTGCAGCACAAGTCCCTGAACCCACTCCCCATCTCAAACTACCCCCATTGGAGTTATACCTCACAGGGCCCAGGGGGGACTGGTCTCCAGATCTACTCTCACCTCATCCGCAAGAGAGCAGAGGCGAGACGCCCTCAAGGGTGTCTCCAGTTGGAAAGCACTGATCCCCCCCCGCCTAGAACGAGGAAACTGTGGCGAGCTTTTATGTCCCATTTAGAAGTTTCACCAGCAGTGAACATAAAATGATACTCTCACATTCTCCATCAAGCTATCTTACCATCTTACCCCCTGAGACTTGCTAAGATGCACCGCATCCCTTCCCCGGAATGCCCACAGATCGATTTCCCTTACCCCTGCCGGCATTCTGGCAACATGAGTTGGGACTGCCCTTCTACAGTTCATTCCTGGTCTTAGGTGATTTCCCGGCGTTCTGACATCCTAAATCTCCCAGTCCCATTGCGCTCCAGAGATCTGCTATTCGCAATTTTGGATGAGGACTATGAGCCAAAATATTCAAATTTTTCCCTAACAGCCACCCTCTTCCTTAGCCAGAAAACCATAGTCCTTAATATGGAACCCCAAGACCCCCCCCATGGATATGTGTAAAGGCCCTTGTTAACAAACATTATTCCGATATGAAAGTGTATATAAGAACATGAAGTGTCCTGACAGTCCACAATTTGGATAGTGGGGCTCATCCGACCGAACTGCATATCCTCTAATGACTGTAATCTGATGCCCTTCAGCCTTAGGCTAAACTCCCCCCCACACCAAGGACAGATCCTCCCTCCCTCTTGTACAGTTTTTAATGTCTTTTTACTTGTTTGTCCCCTTTACTGGGATGTATGTTAGGAGGTTAATTCCTTACTAATGTCATATCTGTTTGTCCTTTCGCATATACGAATGTCCTAGCACAATGGATTCAAATACTTTACATGACTTTCGATGCTAATGCTTTCAACAACGTGCTTGTTGATGACGGATGTAACGCTTTTAATCTGTATCCTATTGTGACAATACAACTGAGTTAAACTAAAAAAAATAATTGTGTGATATACTTACCATGCACCTGACAAAATCCTTGGGTATCAGAGGCTGGCTTTGGTTTGGATGCTTTCCAAAAACATGTGCTTTTCTTGTCCGTAATCCTCAGATCTTAGCCCCCCTGTGACCACCCCAGGATTTCGCATGGGGCAAGGTAGTTATAACACACAATTGATGTTTTAATGCAAAATGCTTAGAAAATGCAGAGGGATTTTTGCTCTGCAATGTGATGGGCTTCTGCAACCTGTCTTTGTGAAAAATGAGGTCCCGGTGACAGATTCCCTTTAAGGGGTCCCTAAGTCTAGCAGTGGTGTAGGGTGTTTGCAAGCCGTATCGGTCACACAAGGCTGGTACCCAGAAATACCATAAAATGAGACTGGTTTTCCACACATGGTTTTATGACTCCTTACGTGCCATGTTGTGGCTCCTGGGCCTAAACCTCTCGCCTCGTCTCCTCCCTTACAGAAAATATGTCCCAACCCTCATATGTTTTTAGCATACACAGTATCTATTTGATAGATCATGATTGATTTTTTCCCATCAAAAGATCCTGCAAGGGACAAACAACCTATCTCTATATGTCCCGATTTCCATGAAACTCTGTGAGATATTCAGCCACAGTCAGCTGGGTTTATAGTGTAAGGAGCGTAACGAGGAATATAATGCTTAAATAAGTGCCAGCCTTGCCACACTTGCCTACAAAAAACACAATGCACATTGTAGGAGCAGTGGGTAAATGGTTCCATTTAGTGCCTGTAATATCCTGCAATAGGTTACTTTACAGCCTTTGAATGACACTCTGGAGAATTATTTTTCTTTGATTCTACAAGGCCTTACAATCCAACAACCCCCTCCTTATCTAGTTCTGCAATCTTCTATCTGCAGAGTTTCTTCTGCTGTATTTGATACAGCAATTGCAGGGATATGCCGCTCTGTCAGTACCATATTCTATTGCAGGACTGCTGAGCCGCAGCAGCTATGATTGTAGTGCTTCCTAACTGTACTCTGCCCCTATGTTAAACTGTCATCGCTACTTCGGCCATTGCTTTTTATGCATACAACCTGGCCTGCTCTTTTCTTTTATAGCATTTATACAAATACAATGATGACCCAGTGGATGGTGAAACCACGAATGCAGCTTGAGAGAGGTAGGGTAATGGACCTTACTATTGACACTTATATTCATATATGAGGTTCGTGCTATATTTGAGTGTCCTATTTATTAATATTTTATTAGGTAGTGGTCCAAGCAGAGGAATTCACTGCATGTGCCCGCTATTTGTATCCGACAGAGTGCATCAGGAGGCTTTTACAGGGGTCTCACTGCGTCATAGCAGGGATCTCGAGACCATTATCTGCTTTGTCCATATACGAAGAGAAGAAAAACCTGGAAGAGCTCAACCTTTCAGCAGCAATTCGTGCTGATAAAGACCACAGCCAACTGCTTAAAGTTAATGTTGCTGCTGCTTCTCAAAAGGATGTGCCGCCTTCGATCGCATACCCAGGTAAGTTTTGGTGTTTTGTGCTGTGCTGACCATACTTGATCCTGTCTAGTTAAGTTGCAGCTCTTTGAACATAACAACCGGAAAACTTTATGATTGTTTGGTGTTCATAGATAGTATAGACTAATAGGGAATCTGTCGGCTGTGGCCACCAGTGACTTGAACCGGCATTAAACTCTTTCTTTACTTACAGAGGTCATCCACACAAGGCTTCGGAAGAAGGGAGCAAGTACACGACATTCTGCCAGACTGCAAGACTGGTGGCGCGAGGAAGGCTAGCAGCTTTTTTATCAGAGGACTATAAGCGCAACTCCTATTCCGGCAAATTCCTAACACTGCCATTGTTCTTGCTACATAACGAACTTTTTAGTCATTTCCTCCGGAATAAACAAGTAAATGGCAAGAGTGGAAATCCACCCTGTACAGAGAACCAAACTCAGACCTCTTGTACTGTAAAGGACGTTGTTACAAGCCGCGCCTCTCACCATCTTTATCTTTCTGGGAAGTTGTATTTCTCATAACTTGGTAGTTTAATTTGTATATTTTGTTTATGTAAAACTTGCAGTCCCAATTCCACTTGATGCTGCTAGATAAATAAATCCTGAGATTTAATATACAGCCTCGGCTGACACGGTAATTTTTCACAGTTCATCTAATTTTATATCTATAAGAACCAGAGTGAAAGAACCAATAACGTTTCTGGTCCCATGATCTTTCAAGATCTAGAATGTGGCAGGAAGGGGAGCACAGGAACCACGAATGAACCATAGCTTTAAAGGGTTTTGTTGTTGTGTGTGTTTGTGTGTGTGTTTTTTACCTTTGTGGATAAAAAAAGTTCCAATATTTCCATTATTGGCAGGGAATGAAACCATCACAGATTTAGGCTGACCCTTATTTAATACTGCGGGCCTGGAATGTTGAGTTTTGTTAATGGACTGCACTCTTGTAAGCATTTCCGTAGGATAATGAACGGTACAAAAAAAAAAAACAAGACCATTAGTAAGAATTTTCACCACGAGTTAAAGATCCTCACACTGGCTCGGGTGGACAAAACCATTTGTCACAATAAACATATGTTTTCTGTTTTGATTTTATTACAGACGATTCACCTTTTTGAAATGTTGTTACTGTAGCCTAGATACATCAGCAATAGATTGCAAGGCGCCTTCTTATCAAATGTCCCAAATTGGGACAGTATAATGTCAGCAGTACAGGGTAGACAGAGAGGGTGTCTCATAGCTATGTATCAGCTCTGTGTCACATGTGCATGAAATGAATACAAATTAAGCTGTCACAATTTCCTCATACGATCCCTGCTGAATAAGCAGAGTATATTTGTTTATGTCACCCGGCCTGACTTCATTTATTTGGGTCCATGCTGGCCTTTAGTAGTTCATTTACAGATTCTAAGTATAGAGGGGTCTTCGTTTGGGAGTTTGTGAATTTCCCTGATTCTGCACTCTTAAGTTACAATTACAACTTGCACACGAAATGTTATAACCACTGCCAAGGCTGTGTACAATCGCAGTATAAGGTGGGCTTCTGTTGGGGGGGTTGTGAATTTTCCCTTAGTCTCAGCTCTATATAGATCACTTTACACTTCACACAGAATGAAGAACCACGGCCAAGGCTGCATGCTCCCATTGGGAGAAGATATTCGTGAGCTACTAAGGAATTTTCAGGTTAATTGGAAATATTCTTGTTGTGGGGCATGCCTGGATGATCAATTAAACCTACTCCCCTTGCACCCTTTACAGTGCCATGACATCCCCTAGTTGGGCGTGCTCCGTGCTCTTTTGGCTATTTCCGAAAAAGTTAGTGTTCATATTAAATATACCATCATAAGGAAGTAATAGATGTTTCTGCATGGAGCATGCATGTATGCCGCCTGAACCAGGTAGACTTGCCTAACAATAAGCAAAACTGCACAAATGGACCCCATAATGTGGTTTTGATCCATGAGCTGCCAAAGCACATTTCATAGGAGGGGAGTCTGCAATCTTCTTTACCTGTCCCACCACCACTCATATTAACGGTCTATTGCTCCTCAGCTCCCGAGCACTACTGTCTTCCACATGTGCTCCCAGTGTTCGTCCCCGTGCTTCCCATAAGACAATTGCCTATTATCCCGATGGTTGGGGAATGGCAGTGCTCTGGCTTTCCTTAGGCCATGCACCAACTGTCTTCATACATCAAATGAAACTGGAATTTACAAACTGCATAGTGGACAGAAATAATGAAGTTAATTGAAAATCTCTGCTCTTTTTAATGCTTCACAAATTCTAACACCAGGGGCAGTGGTGGACGTCATTTAAACCCTGCCTGGTTCTCTGCCAATCTCTCCTTACCAAGCGAAGACGTAAAAGCAAGATACAAGCAGGCACCTCATCCTTTTAGAGAAAAATAGAATAGTCAGTCCTGGAGTAGAAAGCATTGCATCTGAGGTTGATCTTCTCTAAATTTAGTTTTTCACTAAAAGGGCTCATCACCGTTAACAATCTTTCTTTTAAGATTTCCTTATGTTTATGGGGAAGTCTTAGCATTTTATTTTGGCAGGTTCTTAAGGTCTCATTCACACTCGTAAATGTCTACCGTGCCGCTGGAGAAGGTGACCCCTCCTCCCTCCATATAAAACCGGGTCGTCATGGGCCCGCCCACTTGCCTAAAGATAGAGCACTTATATGATCCGCTTACATATAGGGGTACAATCAAGACCATAGGTTCTGTACCTATCGTGTTGTGTTCCATGGAAACGCATAAGTAACATGCCGAGGGCCGCCCTGAGATGCTTGTGCCTGTACAGTGGCGGATTAAGTTTCTTGGACCCCATTCCAGCATCCAAACCCACATCCACATGTGCCCGGATGTTAGGACTTACGGGGTATTCCTCGTCTGGCATTCACATTCAGTTTGATAATCTGCCATAATAAACATTTCCGTCAAATTAATGTTATTAACAAAAATGTTCCTGTGTGAAGATAATTTCTCATAAATTAGTATTTTTGGTCCTTAGAAACGAGGATGGCTTCCCGCGGATACGGCCAACCTCTGCTGTAGGGAATTGCACAAGTAAACAAAAAGGTTTTTGGTATATGAATGTCCGGGATTACTGTATGTCCCACAGCCTCCCTGTGCAATGAACGCTGAATCCAGGAGGTCCGGCCAGGGCTCCATTTGTGCCTGTCTGGCCACACTGCCAGAGTGTGAACGGGTGGAACCGAGGAAGCTATCCGTCGTTTCTAAGAGACAGATGGCTACATTTATGAGAAATTATCTTCACACAGGAACATTTTTTAATACATCCCATTGCAGAATGTTTATACATGGAAGATTAGTGAAACGGAATGTGATTGCCCGACGAGAATACCCCTTTAAGTAACTACTCTATCTATGCTACTCTCCATCCTATATATCATAATCTTGCTGTCTAAAATAATGCATGAGGAACTTCCTACCTGCCTTATATAACCCGCTCACTTTCTCTACTGCATGCAATCCAAACCCTATACCCGTGACTACTGTCCAGACCAGATTTTCCAGTCAGCGTAGATATGTGGATGTTGCCGCCCCCGCCTCCCCCTGGCCTCTGTGTTCTGCGCTGATCTAAACACCCCTCATTCTCTAATACATGCTATAATAGCAGAGGTTCCTAATATTACCACTAAATAAAAACTGGGAATGTTATTGACTGGATAAATAGCCCCTAGGATAGGAAAATTGCAGCTGCACCTCGTGATAAAATGGCAAATGTCCTTTAGAAAGTGCCACCTTTACAGAAATGTCCCTGCAGAGTCGTCGTCCCCCCCCCCCGTCACTGAAATGTCCACTGAGAGCCCCCCCCCTTTACTAAAATGCTCACACAGGGCCCCCCCTTTAATGAAGGTCCATGACAATGCCCCCTTTAATGCAGTGTCCACAGCCGATGCCCCCTTTAATGAAGTGTCCACCCCAGATCCCCTGCTTAATGAAATGTCCACCCCGATGCCCCCTCCTTTACATAAACCCCTCCAGCCGTTAAAACAAAATATCCATACTCACCTTTCCATTTCTTCTTATGCTTGGCTCCATGTTCTCATCTTCCATCCCGGGCGCATCACTATTAAGCGGCGTGTCGTGGCCTTTGAAATGTCATAGTGGCAGGCCCTGCGGGCATATAACCTATTACATCACGCTGGTGTCCATGTCATGCGTCGGTCCGAAACAGAGAACTGAGCCTGGGAGTAGAAGCCGGAAGTGGGTATAGAGTTTTTTTTTTTAAATAAGACTGATAGCGGATATTCATATAGGGCCTGGGTAGCCCGCCTATAATATTCACCATTGCCTGTGATTGTCACCTCAAAGAAAGGTCAATCCTTCATTAGAAGACCATGTGGGGGCATTACATTTGTCCATGGGTCACATGAGGAATTGGAATGGTTTTGTGCTACCCATACCCCCTCTCCATTCTGCCTCCTCTCTCCTATTGCCCCCCCCTTTTATAATGCCCCATACATAATGTCTCCTCTCTTACAATCCCCCTTTATATTGGCCCCCCTCCTCATCCCTCTATTTATGACCCCTTTCTTATCTTTCTCTTGTTTTGTCCCCTCATGCAGATTTAAGACAAAAGATGAAGTATACTTGCCTTTCTGGGCTCTCTCCATTGGCTTGCGCTAGAGACATACTGTCCATAGACTCCCTACTCTGCCACAACACACAAGCACAGGTCAGCTGAGCATGCACAAGCCAGACCCTTACTACTACGGAACACGTCTTTAATGTGACCACAATCTGGCTTTGTCTCACTTCAAATCCGATCCGATCCAAATCTTAGCGTGTCAGATGTGGCTCATAGGAGTATCCATACCCATCCCTGATTTAGACCATTTGGAATCAAACTTCTTAATCTCGACCCACCTTGCCTCTTCTTGAAAAGAGTACCCTATCCAGATTACCTTATCTGGGACCCAGGTTCTTGCAGAAAAAAAATGCCCCCAAATTTTTAGACTAATAATTTCCCACTAGGTTAAGTTTCACACAGTGAGGTACTCTCTTGTGTTGTTATATTACTGAAACTCTAGGAGAACATTACTTTTTTTGGGGGGTTGTATGTTTCTCTACATGTAACCGATAAACATGATTACTCTTTGGTTTTGTGTTAATAAAATCGCTGGCCTTAAAAGTTTCATTCTGAATGGTGCAGTCTGTCAGTTTAGTGCATCAAAGATACCGTTTTCATAAATGTTCAATATAGAGGTGCTTGTCAATGCGGCGCACATTGGAGTGAAAAATTGGGGAAAAAAAAAGTTTTTTTTCAGAGTATTCTTCATAGGGAAGTTTCTTAATTGGTATCTCATAACACACGCGTTTCGGAACTCAAATGATTCCGTTTGGTCAGGCTTTGCCAGAGCTGTTCGAAGCCCTGTCACACCTGACTCCAAGCCAGGAATCCTTTGATATCTGAACTGCTTTGTTTTACTGAGATACCAATAAAGTTTCTTATGAATATCCCGAATCCCACTCACTACCAATGGCGCCGCCTACGACCACTCTCCACCAATATATCTTTTTTTTTTTTGGATCCCAACTGGTGTGGCTACTGTGTTTTACTATCCAGTCGATTTGCCACACCATACGGTACTCCCTTCATGCGTTCCACTAGTGGTTGCCTGTACGACAAAACTCGTCTGGTGAGCCTCATTCCTAATCACCCACCATTAATCAAGTAATCTGCAAAATACTACCAGAAGTGCTTTCGGGTCCTCCCTTGTCCCGCTTTCTATCATTTACAAAAAATTTAGAATTTGTTAGTATAATATGTTTTCTCTGTACTTGCTGCAACTGATTGTAAACAATTGATGTAAAAAACATACATTATTCTTTCTAGAGTTTTCCATAGCCGTGGATAATATCCTGACTGATGCATGGTAATCAAATCAGTTTTTTGAGATATTGTGATGTATGTACTCTTCCCTGGTTTTAATGTTGTGCCTGCCTTTGCAATAGAGGTGTGTGTTCCACCTCACATAAATTCCCCACATGTCTCTGAGTACAAGTGTTAGAGTCTGCCAGGAATGCCCAATCCACTACTAAAACCTCAGCGAGGCGCTCTTCCCTGCAGACGCATCACTTCGCAATCACTTCTAGCACATCTTCGCATTGATGCTAGAACACGAAGGCACAACACATCAGCCTTACTTCATCTCCATATCCACCGTCCAGAGTCATCGTGATCACTGCTGGGCAATCCCCGCACCTCCTCCTCTGTCACTCTTATCTGCTATACAAAGATCCATATGTTGTGTAATAAAAGTTCTTCAATTTTTTTTAATGTATTGTCTTTCAATACTACACCAGCTTTCTTTTCTGTCAGAATTAAAAAATTGTCCCAAGTTCCCATTGAGAACAGTGGCTTTATCAATACCCATTAAAATTAGATTGAAAGGTAGCTAGAAACATCCATATTTTGATCAACATTTAATTTGCTGGTTAGTGATATGGATAAACAATTTGGAGCAGTGTGGTCCAACGGCCCGTATACTTTGCCTATCACAAAAATGCAAAAAAGTAAACATTCAGGGTTTGTTCCGCTCATTTCTCTCGCTCTCCACTTCAAGAATACATAACTTTTCATTGTTACGTGTAAGACCTGTGTGAGGGCTTTTTTGTGCGTCCCAATTTTACTTTCCCTTATGTTATTTATTTTAACATGCCGTGTACTGCAAAGCCTGAAAAAAATTCCAAATGTGGGACTGCGGCACGTTCTTGTGGGCTCATTTTTTCGACTTTGACTGAGCAACTAAAATACACCTCATATTTATTCCTTGGTTCGGTGCGATCGCGGTACTAACCCAAAATTATATAGGTTTTATTGGTGTTAAAATACATTTTCCAAAAATTAAACTAATTGTACAAAAAGAATGAACATTTTTGCCATCCTTCTGACGCAATACTTTATACTTTGGTGCACGGAGATGTGTGCGGTGTCATTTTTTCGAAATGAGCCAACGTTTGCACTGCTACCTTTTGAGGTCTGTGCGACTTGTGATATTTTTTTATGTGACGTAAAAAGGTGTCAAAGTCGCATTTCGGACATTTGGGGTGCCATTTCCCCGCTCGGAGTTCACCGACGGCTCGTAACCGTTTTTATAATTTTGATAGATTGGGCATTTTGGGAACTCGGCGATACTAATGTGCCTTTTTTACTGTTTTATTATGTTTTATTATCATTCTAGGAAAGGGGGTGATTTGAATTTTTAATATTTTTATACATTTTTTTTTTTTTAAACGTTTTTTTTCCTTATGTCCCCACTATTTCTTAGACCATCTAGGGACTAACCCTAGATGGTCAATCGCGTCTACCATATACTGCAATACTTCTGTATTGCAATATATCACTTTTGCAGGTCATACGTCCCAGTTAACACATGTGCCACTGGCCTATGCTAAGAAACTCCGCCCGTCTAAGGTCACAGGGAGATTAGTGACACATGGCACAGGGAGGATCTATAATGGAGGGTTACTCTGTATCCATGGTAAAGGAGATGTCACAGGCTGAGGTCATTATAAAACATTTGTCATTGTTCCTTCATCTACAAATAAGTTTCCCTTTCTTCACAATGATTCTTCAAGCTGTGAAAAGTTAGAAGTTTACAGAGTGAAAAGGAATTAGATAGTGATGGGTTAAAGACAACAAGCCAATTATTAAAGGGGTTCTGCAGTGACTAGGCTTCCTACTGATTCAACTACCAGACTATACCGCAGCCTGAAAGCCACGTGTTGGAGACCACTTCTATTATGGGTCATGTGCTACCTCAGGGCCTTGTACCCCACGTGAAAGAGGAAACAATCAGATAATACAATGCTATTACAGTAAATGCTGCTGCAAGGGATTTTATTTTCAGATTATGCTCCTTACAAATGAAGGGGCTTGTCACTGGCGATGTGATGTGATGGGGTAATGTGACTGCCCTCAAGGTCTCTGATGACATTGTGTGTTGGAACTGGTGGTCATGGTGTTCGGGTGAAGGTGTTCAGTTTCTTTGGACCATTATTAATGAACAGAATGACAGACACATGCAGCACTTTCTTTTGAAGAAGATAAGATGTTAAGTAGATTAATAGGGATGTAGTTGAATGAATGGTAATTAACCCTTTGAGGTCAATATGTAAGGTCTTGTAGAAGTCTCCCACTGGTCTGCTGACATCTCATTCATTTCTATACACTTTCTATACTTTCCATGGGTTCATCATGTGTAACAGTAACCTCAGTGCCTCATGTGATGGCCTGATGTGACGGAGGCGGCTGCTCCTGTCCTGACTGACAGGTTGTGTCACTGTGTGGGTTTGGTTTTCATGGTTCCTCTGATGCTTCTTCTTTTTAATCTGTTTTACTTTCCAGTGACTCAAGCGTAATTTCCAGGGTTGCTCTTTTCTCCTAACCCTTTGTGTGCTGCTTTGTACTACTTGATTTAGCTATATTATCTGGCACTATGCACTACTTCCTGTCCTAGAAATGCATTGCTGCTTATCTGTTATCTTATCACATCAGCCAGTATTTAGTAAATTGATTCCTCTGAATCCATTAGTGAACCTGGATCTGTAAACATGGGAATATATGGGTTTTATATGATGTTGTTATAGTTATGTCCCACTTCATGCATGATCATTATTGGGTGGCATATCTTTGATAGTAAATATTTTGAAGTTGCCTTATGATGTCCTATGTGATCACATCCACAATGATCTACATTTTTTATCTAACCATTTCCCTTGATTAGAAAATGTATTAAAGACCCCAAAAATCCAGCCCGATCCTTCTTTTTGCCATCTACACTACTGCTAATCTATCTGCATAAACGATTCCGGTATGAGCTGGACACACTGGGTTATGCATTGCTTCCTTAGTTTGTCCCTGTCCCAGGCATTGAGTGCCAAGATGTGATTGCATCCTCTACAACCCCTATAGCAGTGGTGGCGAATGTAAGGTATGGGTGCCAGAGGTGGCACGCGGAGCCCTTTTTGTGGGCACCCAGGCCTTCACCCCAACACAGTTTGCCAGACAGGACTCCATGCTTCCTCCTGCAGTCCAATAGTGCCCAGGACTTGCCATGTACAGTGCCATTTTAAAGCAACATCCTTGGCTGCCAGGGCTGCAGGAGGAATGAGAAGGCGTGGATAGAGAGAGATTATTTATGAAGCTCCTGTTCTGGGAACCCGGGTCCTTCCTTTTCAGGGGACCCGACAGGGAAGCTACAATCCAAATTTCTCCATCATCTTTCTATTATATTGGTGAACTCAGAACGCCAATACGATTGAAACTTGTGATACAGCAGGGGCCAATAAGTGACTGCTTAAATTGTCATGTTGGCACTTTGCGACATATACGTGGGTTTTGGTTTAAGTCACTGCCCTATAGCTATGCCACCCACCATGTCAAGACTTTATCTGGTCCAGTTGTTGGTTGTGCATGTATATACATCTCTTAAATTGTTGATTTCAACCTATGATCCAGCAGCACTGGCACTGCTACAGGTTTAAAGATGCTGCATGCAGATCACATGAGGATTTTAGAAAGCCTCCTTATTACATGTATTCTGTAACTTGAAACACCAATGCTGTCCACTAACTAACTGTTCCTGGGCCCTTAGGGAAAGGAAAACGTAATGGTCTGGATCCTTCTAGCGCACGCTATGTCCCAGTGATTATATAACAACCCCCCCTGCCTTGTGTGATGAGACTTACATAACCTCCCTGCTGTGCAGCTGGCTCCCGTGCATCACAATTGGACATGTACTGTGCCTGTTTTGATCTGTGGTCTTGTGGAGAAGCCGGAAGTATATAGACCGGTTTATGATGGTGGCTCAGGTCACATGCATTCTGTGTCTACATATTGTCAGGAAAATGCAAACTATGATTTTGATCAGAATATGGAATTCCTTCATGTATATTTAGATAATGGAATAGATAAGTAATAAGTAAAAGTGCTTGTGTCACCAGAACAAAAGGAAGGATGATGTATTTTGTTTACCCTATGAATTCCTTTAAGACTAGGACAGCTATCCATGCCATGATCAGCCTGGCATCCGAATCCTGCAACGTTGTTATTCTCCGCATAGTCATTGAAATGGCTTTGTTTATTGACGGGAAATGCTGTCATATCCCCACCGTGCACAATATGGTGACTCTTGTGGATTCACATCATATGACTAATAGCTAATCTACTGTACAGTGTAAGACAATATTGCAATATGGCGGCTTCCATAGATCAGTGTGCATCTTCTAGGTGTAGCGGGTATGCTGTTGTTTAGGTCTTTATAAAACATGTTGCCATAACAAAGCTATGGAGATGTGATGTGCATCATCTGTAGTGTTCTGTCTGCGGTAGAGACATTGTGAAGAGGAAGGGTGTGATGGTTACACTACATGATTAGCCCAGGAAGTCACTGTAGAAAGGCGGGTGCACCCCTTCCGGGTGGCCGCATCAGCTCTCTATTTTAAATATATTTTAAAATATTTTTTTTTTAACCCCCTAGTATACTTTAACCCTAGGTTGTCTAATCTATCCCTACAGCATAGCACCCTGGCACATTTTAATAGATTAACAGAAATTACAAGTCCTGGGGTCTTATAAAGACTCCAGGCTATCATGGCAACTGACCATTGCTTCCCGATGATGTCATGGGGAGCAATGATCACAGCCAAGATGGCGACGCATCTCTTACATGTCGCCAGCAGCTTTGCAATTAGTACCAGCACCAATTGTGGTTGTTAGCAGTTGGTGTTCACTATATTATGCAGCAAACACCGTCAGCCCATGAGCCCTCTTCACACACCCACTGCCGGACATTGTGGAACGGCATGGTGTGGCAATGGGTTAATAGATGTATATTGGTAAATCATGTAATATTCTGTCCACCACACCTACACACACACACACTACAAAAACATGAAATAAAGTGGCCAACCCCTTTTAACCCTCACGTTTTGAGATCTAGCAGGGGTTCTCTTGTTTCGGGAAGCTTTTAAATTGCTTCCATAAAACTGTAGTGAATGTTATGACATTCTGCTGTGTTGCATTGAATACTTAAGGTTGTAAAAGCTTCCTCCTTCTCACGCGACGTTACCCTTAACCACAACAGTGTTTTTACAGGAGCCGCCAACAAGAATAAACAGCCGGATTCTGCTTGTCATGCCAAGTACTAGATACTTGCACAATAAATATACATGTATGAAAAGTTATATGTTCAAGGGGTGTCCTGTAATTAACATGGATGTGTGTAGAATTAATGCTGTTTTCATTAGGAATTCATATAGGATTAGGATTTTTTTTTCTATTTGTAAAACTAATGTTTTGAGGAGATTTTTTTTATAACCAACTTAGGGTAACTTCTTACAAAGCTGCTTCCCTGTTAATAAACTGGGTACCAGCGCAGCAATCCTTTTACTTGGAGCTTGTCATCAGCAGTTACTACAGGGAGCAAGGCACAAAGAGAATATTTAGGATTGCATGGTGTCCTTGAGAGTCAGTAAGTAATCATAGCTGTGCATAGTTACCGGAAGAGTATGGTCTTGAGGTGAGGTGAGCAGACCCAAAGTGTAGGTTCCGCTTTGGCGTTCAGGCACGTTCCACCCAACCTAGACTGATTGCTGGATTGGCTGCCAAGCAGCTATTCTGAAAAATTAACGCCCCTAACTACTAGCCATGATGCTTCGGGTCTGCTCATCTCTAATCTTGAGTAGTCCGCCTTTCCCTTCAAGATCAGGTTATTTCCACTATTGACATCCAGAGCAGCTTTGAAGATTCTGCCTTTTATCTTTAAAAACAGCAGGATGACCAAACTTCCACAATTGTTCATGTCAGAATTTACCTTTAAGGAAAATTCTCCCAGTGCTACAGTTATTTGAAGGTATTGAAAAGTCTACATTAAGGCAACCACTACTTTAGTAACTGATGTAGAGATTATTTTAGGAGCTACATCCCACAATGAGCAGAAAAAAGTTCAGAAGTTTCCAAGAATTGTAATGTACAAGTCGAGCCTGATGCTAGAATTTTGGGAGCAATTTTTCAGAATTTGTCTATTTATATGTTGCAAGTAGTCTGTGTTCTTGCCCTTCTCTTGACTTGTCGGGACAGAAGAGTCTCATTGAGTACATTTGCCGTCAGCGAGCTGGTGTAATGTTGCATCATGTTCCCGTAGCTAATGAGAAGTGAACTTTGTGCACACTTGGGTATTGTCCCTTAAAGAGACATTGTGATAGCGGAAATAAGGCCAGGATCTTTTGTCTCGATGTAGGTAAAAGGCAATTAATGATTAAAGATGCAATGTCTGCTAAGAAGTTTCTGTCCACATCTGTGTTGGTTGGCAATGACTTGAGTAGTGAAGGCAGCTAGTTCCAACTTTTGTACAGGTAAATATTGTATAACATGCAATCAATTTCCTTAATAAAGCTGGGTGGAAGTAATGCCAGGGATACTTTTGTCACCCAGATTTTTCAGAAAAAAACCCAGAGAAACACTATATATTAGAGGGTACTGCTGACTGTGTATAAACTACTACTCATGTGTCTTCCTACTTATTGGCTAATGTTTGGCTTTCATGTCTGTCTTTCTTTTCAATTAAATTTTAACTATCTGGCAATTAGAGGATTGGACTTGTGAGGCTCATTGCTGGTGTACCTTGACCTGGGGTATCAAAAAAAAGTGGGAGAAAAAGTTCTACCTAGATTACCAAGAAGAAAGACTGCTGTATACAATTGAAAACAATTTTCATTTCCTTTTCCAAGAAAAGAGTGTCTTGCCCCATCCTCAGAGGTAACTACAGTATTTGGGATACTGTATGCTGCCTAAGACACAATGGTAACCTCCCGAGGGACCTGTTACAGTGATTTAAACCTGTGCGGAAATGAGGTATCTGTAGGCAAGGTCTACTACTACTACTACTACTACTCCCAGCATGCCTTTAGAGGCACTGCCTATCTGGTGGACAGTGAACTCTTCCAGGGACATGCCGCTATACTTGCAGTCTAGAAGGGTGATGAGAGTCGGGGTGCAGTACACAATATTTTGGGGGCTCCCGAGACCTTTGTGCTGGGTCAGGTTTGTTTGTGCTGCAGGATGACACGTTTTGGGTTTCTGGCCTGCCAGGCAATGAGTTGATGCAGATGGTAATAGACAGAGCGGTGTCCGTAGTGACAGAATGATTCCAGAGAATGCTTTCACGCTTAAAAGGCTCTGCTGTGTGCTTCACTTGCAAATTTGGAAAAGTGGGTGGTGGTGGTGCTGATAATAGAACATCATCCAGTCCCTGCTGACTGTGTCCTCATGAGCCTCTGTCAGGCTGGTTAAAGGGGAACAAAGTGAACCAGTGAAATAAGAAGCGGATGTTGGTCATTATACACCCTTCATTTGGTAGATATTATGCTTTGCTACTTTTTGCGACTTTGTTGTGTTCTTCTCCATTGAAATCCAGAGCTGTGTCTGCTGTATGCTGTAGCAGTACAGTACATAGTGGTATTTCTTGTTGTTGTATCTGGTTCCAAGAGCAAACAGATTGTTGACTGGAGTGTATGATGTTTCAGTGTTTGAATTATGCAAAACATTGAGTTACACTTTAGTCCTTACTAACAAATACCAAAGTTATAAGATTGTCCTGTTTTTGGAGGAAGAAGTGAGTTTAAACAGACTGACATGTGATGGTGACAGCTGCCAGGACAATACATACAAAGGGTCGTAGAGAACGAGGAACATGGTAATAGCCACTATGTGTGTTCTGTGTATATTCAGACTATTGGGTCAGCAACAGGTGGCATCCCAAGGGCACATATACACAATAACCGCTGGAGGGCAGTTTGGTATCTTCACTGACTCCAGCTCTATGAAAGTCCACTACAAATCTGGCATGCAGAATAAAGACTGGCCCTACCATGGTGTGAAAAATCAAAGTTGTGCTCCCTCCTAGTTTTTCTTTTACGACGTGTGAACCATTGCTTAGGGTTATAGAACCTGAAATATTAATGGCATTTTTTGTGTTGCTCTAGAACTTGTCTTTTCATGTATAAATAAATAAATAAAACATACATCCCACGGCTCCTTCCAGTAAAAGACGTACCTTGGCAGCCGACCCGGTTTAAGTAACCATGAAATTTAGGTGAGCGAGATCTTTTCTTGGAATAAAACTCAAAGGACAAAGAACAAAACAAAACACAACAGTAAAATTGCAGTATCAGCAGGGTCATCCCAAACACTTGCGTAAAGAGGTTAGGATATGGGCAGGTAAAGGGGCCAGGCCACTGAATGACGCACACTTTGTTTTGCAGCCATGAAGGGGTTTATCCTTTGTCATAACATGATTGGTGGAGTAGGAAGCTTCAGGAGTTACTGTTTGCTCAGTGTAGTGCCTATGATCATTGACAGACTTTATCCTCCCTGCTTTCTAATGCTATTACCAGAACACTATGGATAATAACCTGCTCTGGAACCCAAGCCTTGGCATTGCAACCAACATAAGTAAATCTGTATTATATATGCCTGACTTTTTGCCAATACTGATGGATGTAGGTTGTTGGCCTTTAAGAAATTCTACCATAAAAATAAAGCATGAAAAAAACAGTGACACTTGCTCATGGATACAGGCATGTACCATGGTACATCATCTTCTCTTTGGTATAAACTAAAATCAACCTTTAGAATTATGCTAATGAGCCCCCATACCGCCAGATGTAATCTCACTGAAGCAGAAGATTTCCCTTAAAGGAAATCAACCTTTCCAAAAACACTGAAGCAGAAGATTTCCCTTAAAGGAAATCAACCTTTCCAAAAAACACAAAAAAAATTGTGTTGATTTCCTTTAACCCCCGCAGTACAGCTACTGCGCAGAGACAATGCCGGTTCAGCGCTGCACAGCAGCCGAACCGGCATAGTTAGCCGCGGGATTTCAACGGTAATCTACCGCTGACATCCCCGGCTAACACCCGCGGTCGGAGTGGGCTCCGATCGCGGGCGTTTAACCCGTTAACACATTTAACATGCCTTCCGGGGTCTTTACCCCACGATCGCCCCCCCCCCCCCCGTTTCGGGGGGGGGTTCGATCGGGACCCCAGAGAAGCCTGAAGGCAGTGCCTTTAAGATGGCGTCTGTGACGTCATCTTAAAGGCAAAGTGTCAGCCTATGCATCTGCATAGGCCGGCACTGCTAATACCCTGCAATACATCAGTATTGCAGAGTATTATCATGAACAAGCAATCAGATGATTGCTTATTCATATCCCATGGTGGATAAAGTATAAAATGTAAAAAAAAATGTTTTTCAATAAAAAATAACTTTATAAATCACTAAAAATGCCCATAAGCCCCAAAACATATAAAGAGACATATAACGCTCAAAAAAGTCTAAATCATA
Source organism: Engystomops pustulosus (assembly GCA_019512145.1). NCBI lineage: Eukaryota > Metazoa > Chordata > Amphibia > Anura > Leptodactylidae > Engystomops > Engystomops pustulosus. Next base: position 113,609,815 of record CM033646.1, read on the forward strand.
ACACAAACCCCACATATATAGTATCACCGCGTCCGTAACAATCCATAGAATAAAACTAAATAACTATTGAACCCATATGATGAACGCCGTTAAAAACCCGCCAAAAATTATGATTTTTACCTATTATATCCCACTAAAAATACAATAAAAAGTGATCAACAAAACATATGTACTCCAGAAAGATACTGTTGCAAAGAACAACATGTCCCGCAAAAAACAAGCCATCAACCAGCTCTGTAGCCAAAACAAGTAACAATGTTTGCCACTTGGAAGACGGCGATGCAAAAGGAAGATTTTTCCCACATTAGGGTTTTTATTTGCATTTAGTAAACATAAGAAAAAATATTCATGTCTGGTATCCCCGTAATCGTATCGACCCATAGAATAAATAACTGATTATTAGGATATACGGTGAACCGGGGAAAAAAAAAAAAAGTAAAAAATCAGTACAGATTGATCTTTTCTACCATGACCTAAAAAAAGTTCCTAAATTTTCAACAATAGGTCATAACCACCCCAAAATGTAACACTGGAAAAAGCATCTCATCCGCAAAAAAAATGCCATCACTGGCCCAATAACGGAAAGCGAAAATTTTATATAGCCTTCAAAGGGGGCACGAAAAAAAAAAAATCCTGGCAACTGCAGGACTCTCCTTCCCTTTTGCGCCTCGCTGTGGCCCCCATAACACAAGTAATTCCACATGTGGGGGGTCGCTGCACTTTAGAACAAATTTTATGGTGGGTTTTCTCTTTTTATCTTTTGGAAATGTGTAAATTTTAGGGCTAAATGAACGTATAATTTGACAAAATTTGACCATTCTAAATTTCACCGCCATTTTGATTCAATTACTATGAAGATCTCAAGGGATTAACAATCTTTGTAAATGCTGTTTCTGATAGTTTGAGGGGTGCACATTTGAAAATGGGTAGATTATATAGGGGTTTTTTGATGCTAAATATGTAAAATTAAATTTCAAACAGTATTTATCCCCAAAATAGTCAATTCTGAAAATACGGAAAATCGCTATTCGATTTGTAGGCCGCGTGACGTCAAAATAAATAATTCAAACATTTCAAAAATTATGAAAATGTAAAGAAGACAAATGGGAAATGTTGTTCGGCAAGTTATTTAGGTGGTAAATCGATCTGCCTAAAAAACGCGGTGATTTTGAATTTCGAAAATGGCAAATTTTTCTAAAAATTCATCATTTTTTTTCTTTTGTAAATAAACGCAAAACTTATCAGCCAAAATTTACCACTAAAATGAAGTACAACATGTGGGGAAAAAACAATCTCAGAATCGCTTTGATAAGTAACAGTGTTCAAAAGTTATAACCATATAAAGAGACGCAGGTCAGAATCCAAAAAAATGGGACTGAGCCTTGAGCTGTAAAATGGCTGCGTCCTTAAGGGGTTAATGTAATGTATAGTGGGAACGATATAATAGTATACAGGCTACACTTATCTGTTACCCCTTCATGATTGGACAGAAGTGGAATATCCGGTGCCTGTATGGTGATTTTCCAGTACATTGTTAACACATTGGGGACAACGTTTGGGAACATTCAGTCTTCTGGCATAACATTTAACTTTCATTTGTTCTCTCATCCCACGATGATCTGTAAACAATGTTCCAAATGCGTTATGACTGTGTGTAAATTCTTTATCGCCCTCTTTATCACTGAACGGGACATCCACATTATGAGAAACTATTAAAATACTTTGTTTAGGCTTCCAAGAATAGCTCAAAGTATCTATGGGGACAAGGCTGTGTCCTTATAATATTGAGGTTAAAAACTCCTGCAACACTCCACTTTTCCAGAGTACTGAATGGCTGGTCTCGGTCTGCCTAGTCTTGAATATAGGTGACTCGTCTAATATAGAAAGCTGAGTGTATGTATGTCCGCTAAAGGAATCTGCACTGTTGCGCTTACAGTCACCAAATCAGCCCAAATTTTCACCCCCTCTCCATCCAAAATCCACTTATTAACCACCATATACAGGAGCCATTGGAAGCTGAGATGTGATTGGTTGTTATTCTGGCACAGGTCATTAATATGAGATCTGAGCCTTGTTTGGTTACTATAGGCAATGAGTGTAAGACGCATATTGCGAGGTAAGATGGATAGAGGCAGACAGGCTGTGACGGGGACCGACTGACCGTGACAGATAAAATATTTCTTTTTTGTTTTAGCTAAGAGCAGTTACTTACTTTGTTGGGCAATGCCGGGAGCTACGGCTAGTTTAGAATAAAATTCATACTCTGAAGTGTTTATTTTTAACAGCAGATAAACCATTCAGGGCTCATAAAAAGCCGAATGACAACTCTGGTCAAACCTTTTGCAGCAGGAATGCATTTTAACATTTTGCGATTTGTTTTTTGTTTTGTAGGTGTGCGGGTACAGTGGGTGCCATTGCTACGTGTCCCCTGGAGGTAATAAAGACGCGGTTACAATCCTCAGGAATTGCTCTCCAACCGGTTTACTATTCTCAGGTCCAATTGGGGACCCTCAGTGGCGGAGGAGTCGTGAGGCCAGCTACATCTGTCTCTCCCAGTTTACTGCAGGTTCTCAAGTAAGTCCTTGTACTGACTGCCAGTCCTTTCTTTCGAGTAGGTTGAACCAGTCGGTTCCAGCTTTGGTACTGATCTGCTCCTGCTATGGATATTTGCAAAGTCAACCTGCTGCAGTGGCTTTCTGTAGACTATTTCTAGTTTCTCTAGTAAACCATTTTATAAGGTATATTTTCACACTACAGTATGCAGTAAATGAAGTTTACCACCATTCTTACAGGTTTCCCATATATTCTTAAAGGAAGTCTAGCGGAAGAGACTAATCCCTTTGATCATACCCGAACATGTCTACATCATAAGCCAGTAGCAGTGCTAACAAGTTAATCCATATATTAAAACTTTCTGTGCTGCACCATAAAACTTTCTGTTGCTGCACCTTAGCTTCTCCTACTGTGGCCGTTAGCAAATTTTAATGTATATGTAATTAAAATAATAACTAAAAGCTAATAGCAATCCTGCATTTGTGAACATTACAGATGAATGCTTTCTTGTGCATGAGGTGGGTGGGAGGTATTTCAATTGTTACTGATAAAAAACTACTACCCTAGTGGGTGAGATCTGGGGCACGGAGAGGAATAGATGGATAGATGCTCTTGAAGGCCCAATAAAAAACCTTGGGCCTCCATCCCCCTTTTTTATCGGGGTTACCTTTAGACCTCCCTTCCCACTTAACCCTATTCAAATTCAAACATCCCTAACTACACAAGAACTTGGTATAAGGTTGGTGGGGGGGAGAGGGGGTCCGACATATTTTGCATCGGGTGCAGTGACCTCAACGGTATGTCTGGACTTTTGCTGCTGTTCCTTTTCTGCAGAACTTTCTAAGTAGGTTAACCTGTTTTTAAGGCATGATGTAAGATTTGCGAAAGTTGCGTTGCACTTCTGTTTCCTGGTGTGCAAAACAATACGTTGTTGCATTTTAGTTAATGTGAAGATGGCAGAATTTCAACATAAACTTCCCATAAGGTGAATCAGATAAAAGAAAATGGCCTAGTATGTCAAGGGCGAATATCAATGTGGGTGTGAAAACATCATAGGAATTTACTAAGTTAACCTTGGATAACAAATGCCAAGTCATTGTGATTTCTAGTTTTATGCAGCTTTATTTTTGTTTTGGTTTTTAGATCCATCCTTGAAAAAGAAGGACCAAAATCTCTCTTCCGGGGACTGGGTCCTAATTTAGTCGGTGTGGCTCCATCCAGGTAAGTGAAAAATTATTGGTATCTTTGCCTCCATTGGTAAAATACAGAAATATATTGCATAAAAGTTTAATTGCATGGTTCTACACCATTGTTTTATGTGTCATGCCTTTGCTACTCGGTCATTGGCTTTTAGTTGTTTTTTTTCCCCTTCTCATTGACTGCCCTGTTATCTTTAGGTCATAAGTGCGCAGTTTGCTCCTATTGTGCATTTCTGCCTGCTCAATAACAACAAATATCTATTGAACTCTGCCCTGTATATACACTATAAAGATACTGGGGAGTGCACAGGAGAAACAGCAAATGCACAGCAACTACTGACTTGCTGGTACTAAGCGGTGCCATACTACCAACTAGTAATGATAATGGTTATTATGCAAGGGTTAATAAATCCTACAATAAACAGATAAGTTGCCTTAAAATTTAATTTTAAAAATGGTCCTGGAAAAGCCACTGTTTTCCACATGTTTAACCCTTTATTGTAAGCCGTAAAGATCTGTATTAGCCTTGCCCATTGATTGCACTATGGCTGTGCTCCTACACCTTTAAGCCCAGCTCTCTGCTCCTGGCAGAGTTTCATACTGGCATCCGTACAGAGCACATGTCAGCTGCTTGTGTTTGCATACAGTCTGTTCTTCAGTCACCTAGAATTTTCTTTTTTTTTTTTCCCAAACAGAGCCGTCTATTTTGCTTCATATTCAAAAGCCAAGGAGCAGTTCAATGCCATATTTGTTCCCAACAGTAACATTGTGCACATGTGTTCTGCAGGATGTGCAGGTAAATGATCTGCTGTTACTGAGCGCTGGCGGGGAAGGGGGAGCAGTCACACTGCTTGTGTCCTTGCATGACTTCTGATCTTAAAGTAGCAACCGGTAAAACGTGGGTTATGATTCTTGTATAAGCTTGGGTCCGCCTGTAGTTAAAGAGAACTAATCGCCAGATTTTACCCCATAAAACTACCAGCCGTGTAGAGTAAGCAATGGAATATTGAAATATTTGTTGCCCTTTCAAAATCTTGCCCTTTTACCATTTCATATGAAAATAAGCTGAGATGAGTCAGGTTTGAGGCTGCAGGGGAAGTGTAGATATAGATGTTTAGTTGTATAGTAACTAGAAATATGCTTTTGATGTCATATTAAAAGTAAGAAATCATACTCTTGGTTCTGTGAGCCACAGATCTCAGATACTGCCAGTTAGAAAAAAAAGCAGAATTTTTATCTGCAGCTTATATTTCCAACTATGTCGTTAACTGCTTTTACCTCCAATTCTATAAATCATAGTAATACAAACCTAATATGACAACAAAAACATGTTTCTAGGTACTATAGAACTGAATGTAGGGATGTCTGAAATTACAACCCCAGCAGCCTGTGAACTTGACTCATATGTGAAAGTGTGACTCTTCTCAGCTCATTTTCACATGTTTTGGAGAATATTTTGTATGGGTAAATGCGTGAGATTTCTCATAAAAGTAACTGGATAAAAATCTGGTGACTGGTTCCCATTAAAGGGGACCTCATTTTCACTAAAGACAGATTGCAGAAGCCCATTACACCTGCAGTGCAAATCTGCCTTCTCTAAGCATTTGCATCACAATATAATTGTGTGATATAACTTGCCTTGCAGCCTGACAAAATCCTGGGGTAGTCAGAGGCTGGGCTTTGGTTTGGATGCATTTCAAAAAACATGTGCCTTGTCTGTGTTACTTAATCCTCAGATCTTAGCCCCCCTGTGACCACCCCAGGATTTTGTCAGGGGGCAAGGTAAGTTATAACACACAATTATGTTGTAATGCAAATGCTTAGAAAAGGCAGAGAGGCATTTTTGCTCTGCAAGTGTGATGGGCTTCTGCAACCTGTCTTTAGTGAAAATGAGGTCCCTGGTGACAGATTCCCTTTAAGGTTCCCTAAAAGTCTAGCAGTGGTGTAGGGGGTTGCAGCAGTAGCGGTCACTACAGAGGCCTGGTCCCCAGAAATGACCATAAAATGAGTACTGGTTTTCACACATGTTTAATGACGCCTTAAGTGCCATGTGTGGCTCCTGGGCCCTACAACCTCTCTCCTCCCTTGACAGAAAATATGTCCAACCCTCTATGTTTTTAGCTTCACATTTCTATTTGATAAGATAATTGATTGATTTTTCCCATCAAAATAATCCTGCCAGGGACAAAACAACCTAATCTCTATATGGTCACAGATTCAATGGAAACTCTGTAGAGATATTAAGCCACAAGTCAGCTGGGTTTATAGTGCAAGGAGCGTACGAGGAAGAGAACGTGGCTGTAAATGCCAGCCTGGCACCTTTGCATCTACAAAAAAAAAAATGCACATTGTAGGAGCCATTGGGTAAATGTCCATTTAGTGCCTGTAATATCCTGCATAGGTTTACTGTAAATGTCCAATTTAAGTGCCTGTAATTCCTGCAATATGTTTACATGTAAAATGTCCATTTAGTGCCTGTAATATCCTGCATAGGTTACATGTAAAATGTCCATTTAGTGCCTGTAATATCCTGCATTGGTTAAATGTACAGCAGTTGAATGACAATCTGGAGAATTATTTTTCATTTGATTCTACAAGGCCATTACAATTCAACAACCCCCTCCTGATCTAGTTCTGCAATCTTCTATCTGCAGAGTTTCTGCTGTATTGACAGCATTGCAGGGATATGCCGCTCTGCAGTACCATTATTATAATTGCAGTGACTGCTGAGCCAGCAGCAGCTATGATTGTAGGGCATTCCTAACTGTACTCTGCCCCCTAGTGTTAAACTGGTAAATTGCTAATTCTGCATTGCCTTTTTATGGCATAACAACCTGGCCTGCTCTTTTCTTTATAGCATTTATTACAAATACAATGATGAACCCAATTTGGATGGTGAAAACACGAATGCAGCTTGAGAGAAGGTAGGGTAATGGACCTTACTATTTGACACTTAATATTCATATATGAGGTGCGTGCTATATTTGATGTCCTATTTATTATATTTTATTAGGGTAAGGGGTTCCAAGCAGATGAATGCACTGCAATGTGCCCGCTATGTGTACCGGACAGAGGGCATCAGGGGCTTTTACAGGGGTCTCACTGCGTCATATGCAGGGATCTCGGAGACCATTATCTGCTTTGTCATATACGAAGGATTAAAGAAAAACCTGGAAGAGATGCACCTTTCAGCAGGCAATTCCAGTGCTGGAGAGAAGACCACAGCCAACTTCTTAGGATTAATGTTTGCTGCTGCATTCTCAAAAGGATGTGCCTCCTGCATCGCATACCCACATGGTAAGTTTGGTGTTTTGTGCTGTGCTGACCATACTGAATCCTGTCTAGTTATTTTGCAAGCTCTTTGAACCAATAACAAACAGGGAAACTTTTATGATTGTTGTTTCATAGATAGTATAGACTAATAGGGAATCTGTCGTGCTGTGGCCACCATTGACTTGAACCGGCATTAAACTCTGTCTTCACTTTACAGAGGTCATCCGCACAAGGCTTCGAGAAGAAGGGAGCAAGTACAAGACATTCTGCCAGACTGCAAGACTGGTGGCGCGGGAGGAAGGCTATGCAGCTTTTTACAGAGGACTATTAGCGCAACTATTCCGGCAAATTCCTAACACTGCCATTGTTCTTTCTACATACGAACTTTTAGTCTATTTCCTCCGTGATAAACCCAAGTAAATGGCAAGAGTGGAAATCCACACTGGACATAGACCAAACTCAGACTCTTGTACTGTAAAGGACGTTGGTACAAGCCGCGCCCTTCTCACCATCTTTATCTTTCTGGGAAGTTTTATTTCTCATTAACATTGGTAGTTTAATTTGTATATTTTGTTATTTTAAAACTTGCAGTCCCAATTTCCACTGATGCTGCTAGATAATGAAATCCTGATATTTAATATACAGCCTCGGCTGACACGGTATTTTTCACAAGTTACATCTAATTTATATCTATAAAGAACCAGAGTGAAAGAACCAAAACGTTTCTGGTCCCATGATCATTTCAAGATCCTAGAATGGAGGAAGGTGGGCACAGGACCACTATGAACCATAGCTTTAAAGGTTTTTTTTGTGTGTGTGTGTGTGTGTGTGTGTGTGTGTGTGTGTGTGTGTGTGTGTGTGTGTGTGTGTTTTTAACTTTAGGTGGATAAAAAAAAGTTCCAATATTTCAGTTATTGGCAGGGAATGAAACCATCACAGATTTAGGCTGACCCTTATGTAACTACTGCGGGCACTGGAATGGTTTAGTTGTTTATGGACTGCACTCTTGTTAAAGCATTTCAGTAGGATATGACGTTACACCATTATAAGAATTTTCACCAACGAGTTAAAGATCCTCACACTGGGCTCGGGTGGACAAAAACCATTGGTCACAATAAAACAGATGTTTCTGTTTGGATTTATTATCAGACTATTCACCTTTTGAAATGTGTGTTACTGTAGCCTAGATACATCAGCAATAGGATTGCAAGGCTCCTTCTTCTCAGAATAGTCCCAAAATTGGGACAGTATAATGTCAATCAGTACAGTGGGAGACAAGAGGAGGTGTCTCATAGCTTGTAATCAAGCTATGGTGCACATTTGCATAAATGAATACAAATTAAGCTGTCACAGATTTCCTCATAAGAGCCATGCTGATAATGCAGAGTATATTTGTTTATGTCACCCAGGAGCTGACTTCATTTATTTGGGTCCATGCTGGCCTGTAGTAAGTTCAGTTTACAGATTCTAAGTATAGAGGGGCTTCTGTTGGGAGGTTGTGAATTTCCCTGAGTCTGCAGCTCTATATAGATCTACATTTACAACTTGCACACAGAAATGTATAACCACTGCCAAGGCTGTGATACATCGCAAGTATAGGTGGGCTTCTGTTGGGGGGGTTGTGAATTTCCTGGAGTCTGCAGCTCTATATAGATCTACATTTACAACTTACACACAGAAATGAAGAACCACTGCCAAGGCGGCGATGCATCCCATTGGGAGGAAAGATGATCTTGAGCTACTAAGGAATTTCTAGGTTATCTGGGAAAAGTCTTGTTGGATGGGGCAGGCTGGATGATAAATTAAAACCTACTTCCCCTTGCCACCCTTTACATGTGCCATGACATCCACCTAGTTGGGCGTGTCCGTGCTCTTTTGCTAGTTTCCGAAAAAGTTAGTGTTCATATTAAATATACATCATAAGGAAGTAAGAGATGTTGCTGCATGGGAGCAGTGGCAGGTATGCAGCCTGAACCAGGTAGACTTGCCTACACAATAAGCAAAAACTGCACAAAATGGACCCATATGTGGGTTTGATCCCATGAACTGCACAAATTTCATAGGATGGGAGTCTGCAATCTTCTTATACCTGTCCCACCAACTCCATATTAACTGTCTATTGCTCCTCAGCTCCCAGAGCACTACTGTTCCTTCCACAATGTGCTCCCAGTGTCGTCCCGTGCTTCCCATAAGACAAATTGCCTAATTATCAGATGGTGGGGGAATGGCAGTGCTCTGGCTCCTGAGGCCATGCACCAACTGTCTCATTAGCATACAAATTAAACTTGGAATTTAACAGAAACTGCATAGTGGACAGAAATAATGAAGTTAGATTTAAAATCTCTGCTCCTTTTATGCTTCCAGCAAATTCTAACACCAGGGGGCAGTGGTGGACTTCATTTAAACCCTTCCTGTTCTCTGCAAATCTCTCCTTAGCCAAGCGAACGTAAAAGCAAGATACAAGCAGGCACTGCTCATCTGTTAGAGAAAATAGAATAGTCAGTCATGGAGTAGAAAGCATTGCATACTGAGGTTGATCTTCTCTAAATTAGTTTTCACTAAAGGGGCTACATCACCTTTAACAAATCTTCTTTTAAGATTTCCTTATGTTTATGGGGAAGTCTTAAAGCAGGTTAGTTGGCAGAGTTCTTAGGGCTCATTCACACGCGGTATGTCTACCGTGCGCTGGAGAGGTGACCCCTCCTCCCTCCATAGAAAACAGGGGCGCATGGCCGCACACTTGCCTAAAGATAGAGCACTTAATAATGATCCGCTTACATATAGGGGTACAATGCAAGACAATAGGTTCTGGTTACCGATCGTTTGTGTTCCATGGAAACGCATAAGTAATCAGGCCGAGGTCCGCCCTGATATGCTTTGCCTGTGACCAGTGGCGGATTAAGTGTCCTGTGGACCCCAGTCAGCATCCAAACCCACATGTGCCCGGATGTTAGGACTTAAAGGGGTATTCTCGTCTGGGCATTCACATTCAGTTTGATAAATCTGCCATATATAAACATTTCTTCAATTAGATGTTATTAAAAAAAATGTTCCTGTGTGAAGATAATTTCTCATAAATGTAGTATTTTTGGTCCCTTAGAAACGAGATGGCTTCCTCGGATACGGCCACCTCTGCTGGAGGGATTGCACAAGTAAACAAAAGGTTTTTGTATATGAAATGTCCGGGATTTACTGTATGTCCCACAGCCGTCCTGTGGCAATGAACGCTGAATCCAGGAGGTCAGGCAGGGCTCTATTGTGCATGTCTGGCCACCACTGCCAGAGTGTGACGTGGTCGTAACCGAGGAAGCTATCTCGTTTCTAAGGGACAGAATGGCTACATTTATGAGAAATTATCTTCACACAGGAACATTTTTTTAATAACATCCAATTGAAGAAATGTTTATAAATGGAAGATTAGTGAAACTGAATGTGAGTGCCCAGACGAGAATACCCCTGTAAGTACTACTCTATATATTCTACATCCTATATATCATTAATCTTGTACTGTTCCTAAAAGTAATTCAATGATGAACTTCCTACCTGCTCTTATAACCGATCACTTTCTCTAACTGCATGAAACCCTCTACCCTGACTACTGTCCAGACCAGATTTTCCAGTCAGCGTAGGATATGTGGATGTTGCCCCCTGGCCTCTGTGTTCTGCAGCTGATCTACCCCTCATTCTGTAAATACATGCATATAAAGCAGAGGTTCCTAATATTACCACTAATAAAAACTGGGAAATGTTATTGACTGGAGTATAAGCCCCTAGGATAGGAAATGCAGCTGCACCTCATTGATAAAATGTCCTTTAGAAAGTGCCACCTTTACAGAAATGTCCACTGCAGAGTCGTCGTCCCCCCCCCCCCGTTTACTGAAATGTCCACTGCAGAGCCCCCCCCCTTTACTAAAATGCTCACAGCAGGGCCCCCCTTTAATGAAATGTCCATGGACAATGCCCCCTTTAATGAAGTGTCCACAGCCGATGCCCCCTTTAATGAAGTGTCCACCCCAGATGCCCCTTCTTAATGAAGTGTCCACCCCAGATGCCCCTTCTTAATGAAATGTCCACCCCAGATGCCCCCTCCTTTACATAAACCCCTCCAGCCTGTTAAAAAAAAAAAAAAAATATCCATACTCACCTTCCAGCTTCTTCTTATTCTTGGCTCCATGTTCTCAGTCTTCCAGCCCGGGCGCATCACTATTAAGCGGCAGTGTCGTGGCCATGTGATGTCATAGTGTCAGGGCCCATGCGGCATATAACCTATGACATCACGCGGGTGTCATGGTCATGCGTCCGGGTCAGAAGACAGAGAACGTGGAGCCGGGGAGTAGAAGCCGGAAGGTGGGTATAGATTTTTTTTTTTTAATAAGACTGATAGCGGATATTCATATAGGGCCTGGGTATCCCGCCTATATGATGATGCACCATTGCCTGTGATTGCAACCTCAAAGAAAGGTAAATCCTTCATTTAGACCAGGTGTGGGCAATTACATTTGCCATGGGGTCACATGAGGAATTGGAATGGTTTTGTGCTACCCAATACCCCCTCTCATTATGCCTCCTCTCTCCTATTGCCCCCTTTTATAATGCCCCATACATAATGTCTCCTCTCATTACACCCCCATTTATATTGCCCCCCTCCTCATGCCCTCTATTATAATGACCCCTTTCTTATGCTTTCTCTTTTTTGTCCCCTCAGTGCAGTATTTAAGACCAAAAATATGAAAGTACTTGCCTTTCTGGGCTCTCCAGTGGCTGCGCTAGGAGACATACTGTCCATATACTCCCTACTCTGCCACAAAAAAAGCACAGTCAGCTGAAGCAGTGCACAAGCCAGGACCCTTACTACTGAACAACAGGAGATGTGACCACAATCATGGCTGGTGTTCACTTCAATCCGATCCGATCCAAAATACTTAGCGTGTCAGATGTGGCTCATAGGGAGTATCATACCCAGCCCTGATTTAGACCATTTGGAATCAAACTTCTTAATCTTTCTACCCACCTTGCCTCTTCTTGAAAGAGTACCCTATCCAGATTACCTTATCTGTGACCCAGGTTCTTGCAAGAAAAATAAAATGCCCCCAAATTTTTAGGACTAATAATTCCCACTGTGGTAAGTTATCACACAAGTGAGGTATCTACTTGTGTGTTGATATTACTGAAACTCTAGGAGAACATTTTTTTGGTTGTATTGTTTTCTCTACATGTAACCGTAGAACATGGATTACTCCTTTGGTTTTGTAGTTAATAAAATCGCTGGCCTTAAAGTTTATTCTGATGGTGCAGTCTGGTTCAGTTTATTGCATCAAAGATACCGTCCATAAAAATGTTCAATAGAGAGGTGCTTGTCAATGCGGCGCACATTGGTAGTGAATGGAATTCAGAGTATTCTTCATAGGAAGCTTCTTATTGGTATCTCAGTAACACAACGCGTTTCGGAATCTCAAATGATTCCTTTTGTCAGGCTTGCCAGAGCTGTCGAAGCCTGTCAACACCTGAGCTCCAAGCCAAGGAATCCTTTGAGATTCTGAAATGCGTTGTGTTACTGAGATACCAATAAAGTTTCTTATGAAGAATACTCCGAATCCCACTCACTACCAATGTGCGCCGCATTAACGACCACCTCTCCACCGAATATATCTGATCCAGACTGGTGTGGCTACTGTGTTCTTAAGATCCAGTCGATTGCCAGCACCATACGGTACTCCCTTCATGCTTTCCACTAGTGTCGTGCCTGGTACTACCACAACTCTGTCTTGTGAGTCTCATTCTAATCACCTCACCATTATCAAAGTATTCCTGCAAAATACTACTCTATAAGTGCTTTCTGGTCTCCCCTTGTCCGGCTTTTCTATGCATTACAAAAAAATTTAGAATTTGTTTAATATAATATGTGTTTCATCTGTAAATGCTGCAACTGGATTGCAATTGATGTAAAAAACAATACATTATTCTTTCTAGAGTTCCATAGCCGTGGATATATCCTTGATTGATGCAATGGTAATCAAATCAGTTTTATGTACTTCCCTGGTTTTAATGTTGTGGCTGCTCTTTGCATAGAGGTGTGTGGTCCACCTCACAGAAATTCCCCACATGTCTCTGTAGGTACAAGTGTTAGAGTCGTGCAGGAATTCCCAATCCACTAACATAAAACCTTCAGCGTAGGCGGCTCTTTCCCTGCAGACGGCAGCAGCTCGGCATCACTTCCTAGCGCATCTTCTCATTGATGCTAGACACAAGGCACGCATCAAGCCTGACTTCATCTCCATATCCACCGTCACATAGTCATCGTGTATCACTGCTGAGAAATCCCCGCACCTCAGTCCCTGTCACGCTTATCTGCTATGACAAAGACTCTCATATGTTGTGTAATAAAAAGTTCTGCAATTTTTTTTAATGTACTTTGTCTTTCAATACCTTACAACCAGCTTTCTGTCGAGAATTAAAAAATATGGTCCAAAGTGCCCATTGAGAACAGTGGCTTTATCAATACCCAGTAAAATTAGAATTGGGAAAGGGATATAGAAACATCCATATTATTGATCAACATTTGATTTGCTGGTTAGTGATATGGATAACAATTTGAGCAGTGTGGTCCAACTGCCCGGATACTTGCCTATCACAAAAATGCAAAAAAGTAAAAAATGCAGGGTTTTTCCGCTCATTTCTCGCTCTCCAACTTCAAGAATCCATAACTTTTTCATTTTTACGTGTACAGACCTGTGTGAGGGCTTATTTTGTGCGTAACAAATTTTACTTTCCCTTATGTTATTTATTTTAAACAGCCGGTACTGCAAAGCTGAAAAAAATTCCAAATGTGGATGCGGCACGTTCTTGTGGGCTCAGTTTTTTCGACTTTGACTGAGCACTAAAATACACCTCAGATTTATTCTTTGGTTCGGTGCGATCGCGGTACTAACCCAAAATTATATAGGTTTTATTGTGTTAATAATACTTTTCAAAAATTAAACGAATTGTACAAAAAAGAATGAACATTTTTGCCATCTTCTGACGCTAATAACTTTTTATACTTTGGTGCACGGAGATGTGTGAGGTGTCATTTTTTTCGAATGAGCAACGTTTGCACTGCTACCATTTTGAGGTCTGTGCGACTTTGATATTTTTTTATGTGAGTAAAAAGGTGTAAAGTCGCATTTCGGACATTTGGGTGCCATTTCCCCGCTCGGAGTTCACCGCCGGCCGTAACCGTTTTTATAATTTTGATAGATTGGGCATTTTGGGACCGGCGATACCTAATGTGCCTTTTTTACTGTTTATTATGTTTTATTATCATTCTAGGAAAGGGGGTGATTTGAATTTTTAATATTTTATAATTTTTTTTTTTTTAAACTTTTTTTTTCTTATTTTCCCCACTATTTCTTAGACCATCTAGGGTACATTAACCCTAGATGGTCAGATCGCTCCTACCATATACTGCAATACTTCTGTATTGCAATATATGGCATTTTTGCAGGTCATTCATTACAATGAGCCACTGGCTCATTGTAACGAAACTCCAGAAGCCATTTGGTCTCGTGTCAAACGAAGACCCGAGGCTACCATGGCAACCGATCGCCGCACCCCGATGACGTTCAGGGGCACGGCGATCGCAATAAAGATGGCGGCGCCCGCGCGCCGCTGTCTTTTAAACGGCAAGGTCGAAGAGGTTAATAGCCACGATCGGTGCAAGCACCGACCGCGGTTATTAGCGGTGGGGGTTTTCTGCAATATGCAAAAGCTCCACCCTTGTATGAAGAGGACTCAGCCCGTGAGCCCACTTAATACACACCTTATACCTTTAAAGGGAACCTACCACCACAAATCTACCTATAAAGGTAGATTGGGTGGTAGGTGGATCAATGGGACGTGAGCATAGCCCTTTTAAGGGCTAATCCTCACGTCCCCACACTTTTTTGATAACTTTTATTAGACATATATTAATGCCGGCACATACTTTAGTTAGGCACGGCGATCGTTAGTTTAGCTTAAAAAATGTTTTACTTACATATGTAAATAGCCCTCTGGTGCTACCCTAAGTCATCTTCGGAAGGGAGATGGCTTCCGATCTTTAATTATTCCCGCCTCCTTCATTATAGCCGTCCTCCTTCAGGTGCCGAGAGCCGTGACGTCACCAAGCTGTGTATAAACAGCCTTATGGAAATGAAAGCTGAGCTCTGATGCTTGCCATGGGCAACTAGAACAGTTCTGCTCTAAAAGACTTATGATAAATCTCCCCCTATGTGTGCATTATGTCTATATAATGTATTTATGTGTGTATATGCTATATGTATTTATACACAGCATTAGAGTTTTTTTTAATATCCTTTGATGATCACTGTTTAATGTGTATAAAATGCTGTGAATTTTCTGTTTCATGCATAACATCATGTCTGACGAAGAGAACTAGTATTCTCGAAAGCTCACCATCAAATATACTCAGTTAGCCTCAAAAAGGTATCGCCTGATTTCTTCACTCTTCTTCTACACAGCATGGACACATTTATCATCATTTATTATACGACTGTACAAGTGCAGAGGGTGGGAAGTGAGACTTCTACCCCCTCTCTGCCCCAGTAGGTGAGGAAGGGGCAGTGAAATTGCATGTAGTGGGCCGATGCGGTGCAGTGCCTATTACCTGCATTATATGATATATATATATACCGTATATATATATAAACGGTATATATATATATATATATATATATATATATATAATGTGTATGTACTATATCATATGTGTGCAAGTTTGATGTGTATACACTTTTGTATATGTGTATATACTGCATGTGTGTCTGAATGTATGGATGTGTACTTACTGCATGTGTATACACTGTGTATAAATGATATATAAGAAGAGAAAAGAGAATGAGAAGAGCTGGGGCCGCCTCACATGTGTAAGAGTTCCTCAATTGTAAGGGTAAAAAATCTGTGCAATCAATGCAGCTCACCTGGTTCTGTTGTGCTGATGGCACAACGCATATAATGTGTATGGGTGGGAACTGGATTCTGCTCAGATTAACTTCGGTAAGAGACCGATGAGTAATCGTAGTGGTGAATGATCTCTCTTTTGGAGACCTGCTTGGGTTATCCCGTTGATTCTTGAAAAAGACTGCTCACTTGGTCCGAAGTTCGTTTATTTGAACATAAACCAACCTTAAAATCAAGAACGCGTTTCGGATCCCGACAACGGATCCTTCCTCATTGGTATGACCTAGCCAGTTTTCATCAAAGTGAGCGTTAAATACAAGTTTTTTTTGGCGCTTTACCGTACCGGGGTGGACGCGCTGCTGTGCAGGTGACAATGGATACAGATGTAATCTATTCACATTTATAAAAAATACAAATGTAAATTTCTTAAATACAATTAATAATAAATAAGTGGATAACTATAACCTTTTACTATATACTTCCCTTTTCTCATGTCTTTATTTATTAATTCATTGTATATAAATTATACATTTGTTATTTTATAATGGTGAATCGATTACATCTGTTATCCACTTGTCTACCGCACGCGCGTCCCCCCGTACCGGTAACGCGCCAAAAAACTTGATTTAACGCTCACTTTGAAACTGGGCTATGTAATCCATGAGGGAAGGGAAAAAAAAAAAAAAAATCCGTTCGCGGATCCTAAAGCTCTGTTTTAATGTTATGTTTATGTTTCAAATAAACCGACCTCGGAACCAAGTGCGGCCAGGTTCTTTTTTCTAAGATCACAGGGATACCAGCAGGTCTCCAGAAATAGAGATCATTCACCACTATAAATGTATATAGGAATGCATAAATGTGTTCATATGAGTGTACATGTATACAATGTATTCATGTGTATGTGTGTGTAAAAGTGTATAAAGACTTTTCATGAGTGTACAACTTTGTGTGGGTATATAACTGAGTATGCAATTTTTTTTAAGATGAAATGGGGTTCAGCCTCTCCTAGATACCCCCCTGGGTGGGGTTTTGTTTGGGTGGCCATGGGCCCCGGGCTATTGTCCAAACAGGTGGTTATTATAAACCACTACTGACCAGTGCTTCACTTGCATCGGGGCAATGATCATTCCTATAATTTCCCATATTCTGATAATTCGGCACTGTACAATAGGATATTGCAGAAAACTAAAAATTAGATTAACTGTTTTTTTCTTTAAAATCTCTATCCTAAAACATAGAGGAAGCCCAGAGTTTTGAATAAGATATATCCGCACCTCCTTACTCTCCTGGCATTCATACCCGGAGTTAGGACACAAGAAAGGCGGGTACCCATTAACTAGTGCCATGCCAGGGAATCCCCGTCCCGTAGATGAGTAATTCCGGCCCCGCACGACCCCGTGAATCACCGGCCCCCGGCCCCCCCCCCCACCAGCACGATCTCCTCGGCCCTTTCAACGCACGACTGACGCGCCCCCCCACCCATAGTACGCGGACTCCGCCGCCGCACGTGTGCGCCAATTCTGAAGACTTGTGGCCCACTAACGCCGTTCCCACCAGTTTGATTGGTCTTGTTGAGCGTGTAGGCGTGGTCCGTTGGCCGAGATGGTTGACGGAACCGTGTTATTGGTTGGCCAGGGAGGGGACGGGTTGCAGACAGCGCGAAGCACCGGAGAGTAAGGTCCATGATATCCGGTACCGCATGGAGGACAGCACCGCGCTTGTGCTGCCCCTGGCTGGCGCTCTCACCTCCACCCGCTGGGCGGAAAACCGGACGATTCTGTATCCGGCTATTCCGGCGGTGAGGTCGAAGGAGCGCGGGGCTTTTGTGGTATGATTGGGGGAGGGCCTTCACCCAACGGGGCTGAATCGCAACTGACAGACACAGGCCGACCCCGGCATGACTCCGAGCCGAGGCTGTGCCCACACTGCTAGTGTGCGGCGCCATGTGCTGAGGGGAGCGTGCTGGGTTATAAGCCCGCGAGGTCAGCAGTAGTATAGGGGCGCGAGGGAGTGCTGGATGGTGCTGCTAGCGGTACAATGGAGAGGGTTGGACCTGGCAGAGAGCCTTAGAGGAGGGTAGGAAGATATGGGTGAGTGGAATGTCTGGTTGGTGGTGCTTTCTGGGGATACATGGAGAGGGGTGACCTGCAGAGCTCAGGGTGGGAGATGGGTGAGGGAATGCCGGGAGGTGCCTGCTAGGGGTACATGGAGAGGTGTGACCTGCAGAGCTCAGGGTGGGAGAGGAGGTGAGGGAATGCTTGAGGGTGCCTGCTAGGGGTACATGGAGAGGTGTGACCCTGCAAGCTCAGTGTGGGAGAGGAGGTGAAGGTAATGCTGATGAGGGTGGCTTGTAGGGTGCCTGCTAGGGGTACATGGAGAGGGAATGCTGGGTGGGTGCTTTCTAGCGATACAAGGAGAGGTGTGACCCGCAGCAGTCAGGATTGGAGAGGGAATGTTGGGGGGGGGGGGGGGGTTCGCCGGCAGACACAGTGCTAACTATGAGCGCTGTTTTCGGGTGCAATTGTGACAGGGGACTGTTAAAATCGCTGAGCTGTCAAATTGATGGCTCAATGATGCCAATGGCATTGTGTGCAGGAGCGCACACTTCCATGGGGACAAGCGCTCCGGTCAAATGAATGGGGTACATTGAGAGGTGTGACCTGCAGCAGTCAGGATTGGAGAGGGGATGAGAGCATGCTGAAGGGTGTCTGCTAGGGGTACATTGAGAGGTGTGATAGGAGTTGTCTAGGAATGCAATCACGGGGTGTCTTGTCTGTTCACACTCTGGTCCTGTGGGAAAGCTTTCATATACACAAAGGATGTTTTCAGGGGTTCCTTCCTTTCAGTCTATGTACTTTATGGTGGATACTTTGTCAAGACAGGGTTGTTTGTGCATGAGACAAATTTTGAGGTTATTGAAATGCTTTTGGGTTGTAGATAGTTGGTGTCAGGGAAATGCTGTTGATAAATGGAGAATGTGTATGTTGTAGATACGTGTGTGTGTGTGTGCAGCACACGCTGTATTGTGAACTTGAGAGGAGGGTTTCACCTGTGCATGTGCTGCATTGTAAAATGGGTGGGGGGGCAACTTGATTCTGCACTGCATCATGAAGTAAAGGAGGGTATCTGTGAATTGCGTGGCTTTATGAAAGAAATTTGTGGCCACCTCTGTGGGTGAAAGGGGGGTTGGAGTTACGCGAGTCATATATTGGGAGGGGGGAGCCTGAGCTGAGCGGGTTTTGGATGGACCTTTAGGGTAATGGCACAGGTTTGTGGGATTTACGGCTGTAGTGATCCCTCAGCCATTCAGCAGCTTGTCAAATTAACGTGATTGTTATGTGATAAATTCACAGGTAATACAGAATGTGCAGCTCCTGTCACATGACTAAATGTCTTCTGTCATAATTGAAGATCCTTCTGTGAGTAATGGAGAAGGGCACTAACTGTTCTCATGATGTTTGGGGTTTTCTTTCCTGCAGGGTTCAGTAAATCCTGTGTAATCCTGTATAAATGGTTCTTGTATATTGCAAATTCAGCTGTAGTGATCCCTCAGCCATTCAGCAGCTTGTCAAATTAACGTGATTGTTATGTGATAAATTCACAGGTAATACAGAATGTGCAGCTCCTGTCACATGACTAAATGTCTTCTGTCATAATTGAAGATCCTTCTGTGAGTAATGGAGAAGGGCACTAACTGTTCTCATGATGTTTGGGGTTTTCTTTCCTGCAGGGTTCAGTAAATCCTGTGTAATCCTGTATAAATGGTTCTTGTATATTGCAAATTCATCCCAAAATTGAGGATGCTGTCACACCAGCCAAACGTTTGGTGAACATAAAAAACTGCATGCTTTTTCAGTGCGTTTAAAAGTGGACCAAGAATGCCCCATGTGATCGCACCCTTAGCAGTAGGACCAGATAGCACAATTTAGACCTGGCAACACTTGGGCATCTGTCTTACCAGCTGCTTGGGGTTCTGTCTATGGATGAGGGACCTCTTAACAAAGTCTTCTTTGTTTTCTCTGTCATCTGTCAGGATGTTGGGGAACAGTTGCTTCTGCACAAGTGTGTGGCACAATGTGTACAATCTTACCTTTTAGTTTATGGCTCTCTCTTAGAGGCTGATTGCATTGTTCATTAGAGCTGAATACGTTACAGAAATAAAGGTTTACAGAAAACACAATTAAACTCCCCGTTTGTGGCTACGGGGATTTCTCCAACCAAACGGCTAGGCCCTGAGAATCTGCATATAATATTATAGGATTGCCGTTCCCATATTTGGCACAGGAAGTTGTTCTTTATTACTGACTTGCGGGCTGGAGCTTGTAAGCTGCACAGTCATGCTTGGTTCAGCCTTGTAATTTTTTGGCCTTGAGAATGACTGATATAGTGTGCTACTGTGTATCCGCTCATTCTAGTGTCAGTGGATATGGGGTTAGTCATTCTGGTGACGTACGTTTAATCCTGGAGCTACATTGAAACATTTTTCTCTTTTGATTTGCAGGAAACCTCCAACACATTTGAAGGTAAACTGCTGGTTCTGCAGCAAAAACACTGTGGTGCCCTACGGCAACAGAAACTGCTGGGACTGCCCCTACTGTGAACAGTACAATGGCTTTCAAGAGGTAAAGAGTGGTAGCACTGCTATGAAGAGTATGTATTTGGTACTTATAGTGCGGCTTCTCATTGGGGACTGTGATACGTCCACATAATTAGCAGCTGTATCAGTGCCCCCATTGAGATATGACACCTGGGCACAGTGCAGTCGGCACACAGTGTCAGTGTCCACACACCGTGACCAAGCCAGGCGGCTGCTGTGTAAAATATGTGTCTTGTCCTAAATTGTGGTGGAGGCCATTCCACCCCTGGTGGAGGGGTAAAGACTCACCTGTTCAGACTATGGCTACATGCACACTGCTGTTGCACACGTGAGAGGAGGAAGAGGAGGTGAGCGCTGCTCACCCCCGCACCTCTGCATAGGAACATATGGCACACAGCGCCATAACACGGGCTACGGAGCAGTACCGTGCCGTGAGCCCATAGAAGTGTATGGGGGGGGGGGGGGTATCCGCCGGATATAACTCCCCCATACACGTGTGTGAATGTAGCCTATGGCTGATGCCTAGGTGGTGATTCTGGCCACCCAGACCGGACTGTGGAGGACGCCAGTCACTAGAGATGAGTGTTCCTAAAGTCCACATTCTGGTTCAGCTGTGCCACCCGGAAGTAATGCCACATTCCCGTGGCAAGGGGCGTCAATTTGCAGGATTAGCCGTTTAGCCGCCAATCCAATCATTATGTTTGGGTTGCACAGCCGAACCCAAAAGTGGTAGTTTCTATCATTCTCTCTATATTTTTTGGAGTGGGGTAACGTCTTTATTTTTTTTATTTATAGGCGTATATCGGCCGTATATACGTCCCCAATACACGTGTGTGAATGTAGCCTATGGCTGATGCCTAGGTGGTGATTCTGGCCACCCAGACCGGACTGTGGAGGACGCCAGTCACTAGAGATGAGTGTTCCTAAAGTCCACATTCTGGTTCAGCTGTGCCACCCGGAAGTAATGCCACATTCCCGTGGCAAGGGGCGTCAATTTGCAGGATTAGCCGTTTAGCCGCCAATCCAATCATTATGTTTGGGTTGCACAGCCGAACCCAAAAGTGGTAGTTTCTATCATTCTCTCTATATTTTTTGGAGTGGGGTAACGTCTTTATTTTTTTAATATTTTATTTGTTCCCTGCTATTATATGCAGATCACTGATAACAATGATCTTATTGTATCTTCCCATAGGATCACTGTTATCTGGGATTTGTATACACAGACATAGAGGATGCACATCTTTTTTGCATGTCTACTAGCCACCCCTGGTCCGTGAATCCTGTGAAATCGCAGGATTCGCCGGCAGACACAGTGCTAACTATGAGCGCTGTTTTCGGGTGCATTCGCCGGCAGACACAGTGCTAACTATGAGCGCTGTTTTCGGGTGCAGTTGTGACAGGGGACTGTTAAAATCGCTGAGCTGTCAAATTGATGGCTCAATGATGCCGGACTGTTAAAATCGCTGAGCTGTCAAATTGATGGCTCAATGATGCCCAGGAGCGCACACTTCCATGGGGACAAGCGCTCCGGTCAAATGAATGAACCGAAACTAGCAGCCGGCTAGAGGTAGAGGGAAGTTTAGTAGGATGCATTGGACCATTTTTAACCCCATAGCGCAATAAGACGTACCTGTACCAGGAGCGCACACTTCCATGGGGACAAGCGCTCCGGTCAAATGAATGAACCGAAACTAGCAGCCGGCTAGAGGTAGAGGGAAGTTTAGTAGGATGCATTGGACCATTTTTAACCCCATAGCGCAATAAGACGTACCTGTACGTTTTATTGCGCATGGGGTAGTATGAAGAGGGTTCACGGGCTGAAGCAAGCACCCGTCGCTAACACCCGCGATCTGTGCTTGTAACCCTTTCATCGCCGGCGGCATTAACGAGCCGGCAGCGCGTGGGCGCCGCCATCTTGGCTCCGATCGCCGCTCCCCGCGACGTCATTGGGGAGCGGCGATCCGTTGCCATGACAGCCTCGGATCACACAATGATCCGAAGCTATCATGTTTTGGGCCATTTATTACAATGTGCGATCTGTACATTGTAATAGATGGTGTGCAAAATCCCCATATACTGCCATACTGTAGTATGGCAGTATATGGTAGGATCAATCAGACAACCTAGGGTTAAAGTACCCTAGGGAGTCTGAAAAATAGTAAAAAACCCAGTATATACAGCCTCCCCAGTATACAAAGTCTTCCCCCAGTATACACAGCCTACCCCAGTATGCACAGCCTCCCCCCGGTATACAAAGTCTTCCCCCAGTAATACACAGCCTACCCAAGTATACACAGCCTACCCTCAGTATACACAGCCTCCCCCTGTATACACAGCCTCACCCCAGTAATAGTCTTCCCCCAGTAATACACAGCCTCCCTCCATTAATACATAGCCTACCCCCAGAATACAGAGCCTCCCCCCAGAATACACAGCCTCCCTCCAGTATACACAGCCTCCCTGCAATATACACATCCTGCTCAAGTATGCACAGCCTCCCCCCAGTAATACACAGTCTCCCTTCAGTATAAACAGCTTCCCCCAGTATTCACAGCCTCCCCCCAGTAATACACCGCCTCCCCCCAGTAATACACAGCCTCCCCCAGTATGCACAGCCTCCTCCCAGTATACTACCAGTAAAAAGAAAACACTAGTAGAACTTACTCACAGGTGTAAACCCCAAAAAATAAATATTATTATCATGAGGGAAGGGAAGATCGATAGGATAAGAGGTAAGTATGTAAAATATCACTTTTAGATATCAATTAAAATGAACCCTATCAAATTATTTAGTGTTACTGAGGAGTATCTAAAATATTTTTTTATGCTGTAGGTGGGTGACTTTAAACACCTAGGGACTAAGGAGGGAGAGGGGAGTCCCCTTTAAAGATATTATTCCCTCTTATCCCAACATGTATCTAGTATAAATGGACAGCAGCAGCAATCACAATGTGTCTCCACACATATTTTATTTCATGTAATTCAAATTGTGTATAGTATAGATATAATGCTGGGATATTACGGTCAGACAAAGTGGGTGGACTAAAACCTTTTGTCTACACACTATTCTCCTGCTATTACACGCTGCAGCTAGGCAATCGCTGCCGGGAGAGGCAGGAGAACATATGACTCGATCAGGGGACGCGGCTGCCGGGAGATCAGCTGCTTCTCCGGCGCCACTGTGAAGCTGCATACACGATCGCAGCACAACTAAATCGGATCAAGTTCTGACTCTGCTGTCACTGAAAGGTACTACCCCTGACCTAGAGCTAGACCCTAGAGAGCGTCCTAACACACGTTTTACCAGTGTGATCCGAACGCGGCCATCTTTTATTCATCCTTAGGATGATTGACATCCATAAGTGCCTATCATAGGCTATAGCTACGGCACCGCATAGGGAATAAGCTGTTCGGTATAGCTGTTAAAACAGAAATCTGTATAATAATGTTAGACTGCTGAGATATAAAAAAGGGGTTATGCAGGATAACTGAAAATATTAGACAATTGTATAAATGAGAATCTTGGGATATGAAACATAATTCGAAAATTACTCATAATGAAGTAAAGTTAACCTGACAAGACAGAGAACACTGTGTAATGAAAACCCAGAACAAATAAATTATTCTAGTGGCAAGTTGCAATAAGAGGCTACAGCATCAGATATACTATGGGCGTAGGGTATTACAAGAATGAAATGCATATCATCCAAGTCAGACAATAACATTAGCCATCACAATGCAGTGGTGAGTTTTCTTTGTACCAGAGGCGTTCAGTATCAAAAGCTTAATGAGTTCACACTTGAATTGCTTAGATTTTTTTACCTTTAATGGTAAATTCTTCCACCAGCTCAGGGAGGTAACCTCTTCCTGGGCTGGTGGGAGAAAGAACTAGTCTTCAATGATCAACTCAACAGATTTACATCCCACATCTTGATGTGGCTCCGCTTTATAGACGACGTGCTGATTCTCTGGAATGGGCCGGCTTTGCTATTTGATGAATTTGTGGGTACTTTGAACAAGAATTCTGTTGGTTTGTTTTTGACCTCAGAAATCCACAAATATAAAATATCTTTTCTGGATCTGATGATCTGGAAATATATTCAGAAAATCCACGGCTACAAATAGCCTTTTACAATGGGATAGTTGGCATCCTGAGCCACTTAAACACAGTATCCCCAAGGGGCAGTACCTCCGGGCTGATTTTTCTGAATATCAGCTGCAGCGGACCTTAAATTCAGATTCCAGAATAGGGGTTACCCTGAAAAAATTCTAAGAGATGCCCACCATGATGTCCTTAAGAGACAAGGGATACACTCTTATCACCCCGTACAAGGGATACACACACTGGACCAGTATGCATCATAGGGACATATGATGCGAGACATCATCAGGTTAAACAGATCCTTTCAAACTCTTAGAAATTACTTCAAATGTATCCAGACATTGGAGGGATGGTGGGTGATGGACCGAAACTTGAGGGATAAGATCGTTCACAGCCATCTGGAACCACTGACCAACACGACCTGGCTACCCAATCCCCATAAAGACACTTTCAAGTGTGGCTCATGTAAGGCATGCAAATCTATCAACGAAGAAAAGTCTTTCACAAGCACTTCCACTCGACACACATATAAAAACCAGCAGTTTATAAACTGTAAGAGTGTGGGACTGGTCTATCTCCTGACTTGTGATTGTGGAATACAGTACGTGGGCAAAACAATTAGGGAGTTCCGCGTCAGAATTCGTGAACACATCAGGGATGTAAAAAATGGTACTGATACTCCAATTTCTAGACATGTTTGGGATAAACATCGGGGTGATCGTACATGCATCAAATTTCAAGGCGTGGAGTTAGTGTTACCTCTCTGCAGAGGTGGGCGATTTTGACAGAATTGTTTACAGCTCGAAGCACGGTGGATATACGTGATGAACACGGAGAAACCAAATGGCCTTAATGACTCTTTTGCCTGTTTCATTTAGCTGTTACCTGTGTACAGATCCTCTGGTGCGCTATCCTATTATACTTACCTCTATAATGGAGTGTACCTAAGCCGTTATGGAAGAGGCTTCTTTGTCTTGCAATCTCAGTTATTCTCTTCAGATACTTGGTCATGGACCGCAATCGGGTCCACGCATAATGATGCTGTTATTGTGATTTGGTACTCCGATCAGGTGACGGCCTTCCTATTGGCTGCAGCGTAGCGAGCCTCCAGTATACGTCATGTTTTGTTGACGTCTGGGGATTGGTGGCGAGCCTGGCAGCACCGCCCTGATGGGGAGGGGCCTAATCTTTAAAAGAACCGGCAGTCCGTGCGCGGCGCTTGCGGCCGCCACAGCGCCGCCATGTTAGATATGGATTTGTGAACGCAACAAACAATCCATGCCGATCAGTATTGTTTAAAGCCTAAATACAGTGTCCAATAGCCTCTGATGATGCGTCAGGCAGGGATTGACTGAGACATGTATGACTGAGACAGTCTGAATGCTGTTCAGCCGATAATATACATTCACCGGCCACCTTATTAGGTACACCATGCTAGTAACGGGTTGGACCCCCTTTTGCCTTCAGAACTGCCTCAATTCTTTGTGGCATAGATTCAACAAGGTGCTGGAAGCATTCCTCAGAGATTTTGGTCCATATTGACATGATGGCATCACACAGTTGCCGCAGATTTGTCGGCTGCACATCCATGATGCGAATCTCCCGTTCCACCACATCCCAAAGATGCTCTATTGGATTGAGATCTGGTGACTGTGGAGGCCATTTGAGTACAGTGAACTCATTGTCATGTTCAAGAAACCAGTCTGAGATGATTCCAGCTTTATGACATGGCGCATTATCCTGCTGAAAGTAGCCATCAGATGTTGGGTACATTGTGGTCATAAAGGGATGGACATGGTCAGCAACAATACTCAGGTAGGCTGTGGCGTTGCAACGATGCTCAATTGGTACCAAGGGGCCCAAAGAGTGCCAAGAAAATATTCCTCACACCATGACACCACCACCACCAGCCTGAACCGTTGATACAAGGCAGGATGGATCCATGCTTTCATGTTGTTGACGCCAAATTCTGACCCTACCACCCGAATGTTGCAGCAGAAATCGAGACTCTTCAGACCAGGCAACTTTTTTCCAATCTTCTACTGAAATCACCTTTCTTCCCCATACTGATGCTCGGTTTGAACTGCAGGAAATTGTCTTGACCATGTCTACATGCCTAAATGCACTGAGTTGCCGCCATGTGATTGGCTGATTAGAAATTAAGTGTTAACAAGCAGTTGGACAGGTGTACCTAATAAAGTGGCCGGTGAGTGTATGTCCATGCTGTTCTCTCTCTGCAAGTATATATGTATATGTGTGTTGTAAAGCTGCCACCACCACAGCGAGCCAAAGAACTTGTTGCATATCTTTTTTTTTTTTTTAAGTATGCAATTAAAGCTCCGACTGCTTTATAATAATCTATTAATTTCTATTCATTATTTATGTGAATAAAACACTTTGTATATTATATATGTTTTGCAGGAGCGATATGATGAGGAGATTGAGGTCTATAAACATCACCTTGAGCAGATGTACAAACTCTGTCGGCCATGCCAAACTGCCATAGACAGTTATATCAAATACCAAAACAGACAGCTAAGGGCCATTATGCTGAACCAACAATTTAAGCTCCGAGAACAAGATAAAGGTTATATACAGGTAGGTGCAGGCTGTGCTAATGCATCGTGTATGAAGAGCGTTCTCTGTTATGTTTTAATATAGGAGACTATCGTGTCTTGTTCCCTAAGCCATAATATTTTTATTGCTTTCAGAGTTCTTCAAATTCCTCATTTATTCGAATACCTGCCACGGTTGTTTTCCTTCGCTGCCTTTCATTCCTGAGTTGTGTGTTCCTTGTGTGTGTTGCACAATTCGGTACAAAAGACCTATTCTCCATTAAGGACTCAACAAATTTGGCTACTGGACCCAGGAATGAGTCTCAGTTGGGAGAAACTGGGAGGCCATCTCTTATGGAGAAGGTCATTGGAGTTCTGCCTGAGCATACACTGGAAAACTTGAACGAAGCATGGCACTTTGGCTGCAACAACCAAATTGGCTTGGTGTTTGTCGGTCTCTTGACTTGTGTCTTTGCCATGATATTTGCCGGACGTACAAGGTCAGTACTTTTTAGAGACGATAGTATTGTAAGATTAATGATTTTTCAACCTTTTATAGAGGTTCTCTGACAAACAAGTTAGCTCCCATGACTGAAACCCCCACCAATCGGCAAGTTGGCACCTGTCCTCTGGATAAAATAAAGTGTGGATAAAGGGACACTTTAATCATAGATGCAGGCACAGTGACTCTGGTAATCTTCTTCTTATTTGTTATCCATGACCTTCTTTCTTCCAATATAAAACTTTAAAATTATGAAGCTGAGAGGCTCTGGTGGTTGTTTCCTGAGCTCCTCTGATGTATTTTCACTAGCTGTTACAATGAGCAGAGTATGTCTCTTCTTGCCTGTGTAATCTAACAGCAGAGCAGGTCTCCCCTCCCCCTGCACTTCCTGCTTCTAATTGTAACAACCTGTAATAAGACATCACTGAGAGGCTCTGGAAACACTAACCAAAGCCCCTCAGGCTAATTTGCATAATTCAAATAGTTTATTTCGGGAGGAAAGAGGCAATCGATAACAAATATAAAATGATTTCCAGTCATGGTGCCTGGAGGAGTGTTAGCATGGTAGATACAAAGGAATTATATAATTTAAGATTCTCAGGTTTTGCATCAATCGTTTTATTATGAGAATCTTAATGGTAGAATTCGTATCCGGACCAGTTACCTTTTTAGTTTCTGAAAAGTTAGCCTATACAAATGAAATTAATTTCACTTAAAATTTTCCACGCTTGATCTTTACACATAAGTGGCCAAAGATATAAGATCTATTTCACTGTTTATATTTTTGCAGTTTTATAAAGTTTTAATTGTTTGTTTCAGGATGCGACGTGTCGATGCATTTGCCTCTTTCCTCTGGATCCTAGTGACAGGACTTTACCTGTCTGAGTTGTACCTTTTGAAGGACTCTCTGATGTGGATGGATATGGTGAAGCTGGGCACCACCTCCTTGTGTTGCCTTGTTGGTCTCACTTCTGCAATGGCAACAAAGAAAGCGATTGGTCAACGGAGACAGCGTCCTCGAAGGTCAGAGCCAGAACAGTGAGCTGTGCGACCAGAGGGAAGGTCCTATCTAATTACAGTAGTCTGTGCAGGACCCCTGTAGGCTGCTGTACTTTTATTTTATCCTTTGTGCAAGTACCTTATGTCTTGTTGCCCTACCTGTAATTAATGGTCTCTTCCTATGGGTTTCATGGTGTAATTTTCACTGCCGCATTATACCAACATGAGGATCCTTCACTGTAAACATGCTTGCTCTCCAGTAGAGCGTTTTCTTCAGTGACAGGTCTACATTTTGAATGAAATCTAAATGTTGGTAATTCCAGCTGCATAAAAGAAACTTTGTATCAGTAGTAGGATAAACAAAGTTGCCAATTTCTTATCAGTGGGTGAGGGCTTCATTGATGGGTTTTGTAAAACTTTCTTTAAGAAAATGCCCTTCTTCAAGTATTACTTGCTTAGAACACTAAGTGTGGGGTGCGATGCTGGTCATGGTGCTTAGAGAGATCATGATATAACCTTGAACCGGAAACTGTGGTGTTTTTTGACCTGCTGCCTTAGGAATCCATTGTCTAGGTTTAGGCCAACTCTTCTCTTGTACTCTAACAGTTTTTTTTTTTTTTTGCATCTGCTGTTGTGAGCCAAACCCAAAGGTGATTGATGACTGAACAGGTACAATTGCTGATGCAAACTGGCTACATTAAAATGGTTCTACTGTAGTATTCTCTACTTAAGCACAAGCAGGACTTTTTTTATTGGTACTTAAAGGAACCTGTCAGCAGAAGTTGACCTAATGAACGTTATGTTTCTTTCATGAGCCAGTGTGGTGATATCATCCAGAAAATCAACCTTAAAGTGAGATGTAAATTGGTTGTATAAAGTCAAGGAGGCGGTGACACTGGAATCGAGCTCTCTTCCTTACAAGGCCTCCTTTACTGTAATTGATGGACCTGCATCCACTAACAGCACTAACCAGATCTCCTCCTGAAATCCAATTAATAATTTCAATCACTGGAGTTCGCCAACCTCGATTTCAGTGTTAAACGCTCCTCCTCCCTTGACAATCAGTTAACATCTCACTTCATAGTTGATTTTTCTTGATGAGGTCACCACACTGGCCATGAAATAAACAAACTTTGACAATATTCTGATGACGGGCTTCCTTTAATACTTAAATGAAGTTATTGATTTCATATGTTCTAGATTTAGAATATGCTTATCAGTGACTGGTTTTTATTTTTACTATTTAATGGATTTAGATATAGTTTCTAGCATATTTAATGCCTCCACTATAACGGTATCCCAATTGTTAGTTTTTGTAATCTGTATGTATGCATAGCTTATATATAGTGTGTGGGTAATGCCTCTGAAATCGCAGCAGGACACTTTTTTTTTTTTTTTTTTTAAGGTGCCTTTTATTAAAGGTGCGGCCTGTCCCTAGGGACCTCATTTTCAGTAAAGACGACAGGTTTCAGAAGTTTGAGTGAAAGAGCAGGAGGGGTGTTGTACAGGAGCACAAAGGTCGGGCTGAGAGCTGAGGAGTGATTAAAGGGAACCTGTTTGAGAGACTGAATAGTACATACCAAACATGCTTTTATCATTTCTGTTCAGTACTTCACCCTCCCACTAATGATGTAGGCTCCCACTTACAACATAGACTTTGTAATCCTGACATGCGCACGTGCACCTTCGCTACACTGTCTTACAAGGCAGTGCGGAGGTACTCAAACCCTCTACGAAATTTGCATACCTCCGCAATGCTTCGAAAGTGTAGCTAAGGGACGCATGCACAGTGAACAATGAGGCACAGCGCCGCGATGTAAATGGGAGCCTACCACACTAGTGGGAGGGTGGATAGAAGGCGGCTGTGAGAGGGGTTTGGGCTGAATAGCAATGAGTGTGGGGGGGGGGGGGGGAGAGCCTCTTATGGGTTCAAAAGAGCAGGCACCTGTTACCATTTTGAAAGTGCAACCCCCTAGGACTTGTGAGTGCGAGGTGCCAGGGAGCCTGGTATAGTTCATAATGGCAAAATTCTAAAACCAAGTACTGAACAGAAAAGATAAAAGCATCTTTGCTATGTACTGTTCAGTCTGTTGGAACCTGTCACCAGTCAAAGAGCCCTCTGGTGACATGTTCCTGTTAAACGGCACAGACAAATCACACATCTTTTTTTGGTTTTCGTGTTTTTTTTGTTTGTTTGCAGCCAAAACAAAACTAGGATTCACACAATTATATTGTAATGTAAGAAATGCACAGAAAAGATAGAAAGACTTCTTTGTAATCCAGCTGTCATGGGTTTTCTGCTACCTGCCTTTGGTGAAAATGAGGTCCCAGGTGACAGGTTCCCTTTACTAACTTCATCCCATGCAAATGAGCTAATGATGTTACTTTTTGCCAATAAGGGGAAGTTTATGGGGGTTTTGTAAACATGATAATTCAAAAGGAGTCATGGTTGTGGTTCTATGACCTACAGACCGAGATTTAGGCAGTTAGACAGTGTTGGGAATTAGATCTTCATTTGTAGCTCATCTTCCAACAATTTCCTATTTAACTGTCATTATCTCTGACTTTATTGTACATGAAACCACAATCATGGTTCTAGCTTCTATGGAGCATCTGTAGTGACCTCTAGCCTCTAAAAGTAACTCACCTCGGGCACAAATTACTCTTCTCGGCTCATTCGCAAAAGAGGGTTGTTAATACACACCTGAGGTTACTGTGGATTTATTGGTGTAAGAGCTGGACACAGAGTCAATATCTGCTTTTGGAGTAGGTTTTCTACATAATTTTCTCCAAAGAATGTTGTGTGAGCATGTGCACAGTCTGTATTTTCCTATTGGTAGATAAATGGCAAATATCGGAAAGCACTTAAAACATAACCCTTCTGCAGGTGTAATAGAAAACCTTTTTATATATCTGATTACTAAAAAAAATGTTTTTTTACAATTTTCTTCAATGATTGAACGCAATTGTGAAGTCCGTGCACAGAGAGAAGGATAAAGCTCCTAGATTCCATAAGACCTGGATTATATTTAACTTGACAACTCAGATATTTACATTAGCAGCAAAAGGTTAGAATGTCTGACTGTGTGTATGGAAATACAGGAGAAAGGGTTTTTTTTTTTTTTACATTTTTCTTTTGTAAAAATTTATTGTGCAATTTGCTATGGTCACCCGCAGAATTTATTAAAGGGGTTGGCCATTTCATGTATTTTTGTAATGTGTGGGGGCAGGGTATTAGAAAATGTAATTAAATGGCTGAAGATTGAAGATTATCTCCCTTCCAGGAGCTTGTGATGGTATTCGTGAATACAAGCTTAAAGTCCTGGCAGGCAGGTAGGTCATGGGCAGTCAGGATCACATGACCCTCCATCTGTGGCTATTTTGTAGACCGGAATGACATTTACCTGAGGTAAAAGACTTTTCTGAACCAGGAGCTTTGCATTAAATGTATTTCACAGCTTTTTTAATAGATGGGTATTGGTAATTTATCTACCGTAATATCCCATGCCCCCTCACAAAAACAAAAAAAGAAACCTAATGTGGCCAACCCCTTTAATTTTAAAAAAAGGGGGGGGGGGGAGTAGGGCTGTCCTGTAAGCGACCCCGCAGTGGGGTGCAGTATCATTTCGTCCCCACATCATGAGTCAAAAATTACAATTAAAAAGAGGATTCCACCTCAAATGTCAGTGTTAACCTTTTGATACCTGGTGAGGGGTTCTGCAGCAAGGAGGTGTCAATTTTCTTTTTTTTTTTTTTACTTTGACTGAACCCCCTCTGATCCTATGAGGCTACAAGACATATACGGTAGCTCCTGCAATGCCAAGTGTTAGGATTTTAATATTTATTGAATATTATATTTATGTGCGTAATGTGAGAACTAATATGTAATGGTAACTAATTCCCTTTCACCTAGTACTGGTGTAAGGTAGGTAGATGCTTGCTGTGATTTATTTATTCACGATTTATCTTTGGTTCTACAGTACATTAAAAGTGTGAGGATCACTATGAGATTGTTCTTCCCTTCATAGTTATGTGAATAGTTGAGACTGTAACATTTGCCCCAAGGTAGATAACCTTTTTTGACATTTGGGCATCTAAACCTCTGTATTTTTTTTTTTAATTTCTGCTGCTCTGCATAAAATAAAAATGCTTATAGCCCATATGAGTTTTTTTGCAGAATATTATAAACTATTAAGGGTTCAGTTCTATAATCCTAACTCTTAATAACTTTCTACGAGCAGCATACATTTTATATAAATTGACCCGGTCATGTTTTGGTTTTTGGCATGTTTGAGAGTTTTTTTTTTTGTTGTTGTTGTTGTTTTCAAATAGCGTTATATATTTTTTTTCTTTTTTTGTTACATTCATTAACTTTGCTGCACAGGCAGTCCCTGACTTAAAGGACTTCTACCACAAGGGTGGAGAATTGTAAACCAAGCACATTGACATACTAGTGTGTGTGTGCCCGTTCTGGTGGGATCTTCCCTTGTTTTTAAGATAAAAAAAGGCTTTAAAAATTATGTGAATGAGCCGAAGAGGCTCCATTACCAATCCCAATGTGTGAAAACAGTTTGTGGTCTTTTAAGACGGAATGGACCGTTTTTGTATAACCTGGTTATTTTAGAAATGGGTAGTTTACTTTTAGTTCCCTAAACTAAGAAGAAGCAGCTTTTTTGGTATTTAAACTTGTTCAGTAATTTCAAGTGTCTGTTAAAGAGCAAGTTGTCCATTTGTTTTAGGCCCATGTATCATTGGCGTGTGAACTTGAAGTCTGCTCAACCTGTCTGACTGTATAAAAGAACTGCTCCAAAATTCAGTGAAGCTGGTGTAGTACAACCCAGCATCATTGTGCATGTGCCTTAGGTCAGTACTTTCTGGATTTGATTCCTGCTCATGCCTAGATCTCCGCTTGCTGTACTTCTATAGAAAGCTTTTGTCTATGTCACTGGTGCACGGCTCGTTAGTATCACAGAGCATATTGGGAGTACTGTTATAATGACCTGTGCGCCTGTGACTTCACATGACCACGGAGAGGTGTTTATCCACTGGAATAGAAGCTTTCTATAGCAAGCAGAGATCTAGAAAACTGAGAAATTGATACATTTTCCATTATAATTTCTGTATGTAACTTTTCATTATACAAAGGGATAGATTTATCGTGTACAATAGGAGCCATAAACTTATGACTATGGTTGGGCAGATTCTGATCTGTCTAATCTCTATTTGTGTCAGCTACTAGTAGAATATTCCGACTCTATATGAAGGTATAGCTAAACCCTGTAGCCTGATAATCTTGGCACATTGTCAGCAGACAGGGATCATGAAGTGTTTGCTTGGAGAGTCCCCGCTAACACTCTGGAATCATACACTGACCATCACTGAGTCATGGGACCAAAACTGGCAATAGAATTGTAAACGAAGGGGTTAAAAACTGCGTAAAACGTTTAATTTTTGAGATCGTTCTTTCATGGGTAAACCCCTCTTAGTGTTGGAGCGACTGCTTGCAGGTACCACCTAAAGTAGTAGTGACTCTTGCATAAGGCAATATTCATCTGGTTTTCATGAACCCTCAAAAACAAAATCCTATTGCTTCTCCTCATTGACACCATAGTATCCTAGTGATGGTTTAGGTTCAGCCTATTGGAAAAATAGAAATTGAACCTGCACTGATCTTGGTTCGATTTCTTGAACTCCTTGTGGTTATAGCTCCTCTGAGTGATTTTCGTTCTGTCCTGCCTCCTGGTATGTTACTCCATCCATGTGCAGTACAATGCTATTATGTAAGATCAATGTTGTTCTGTTCCTTATTTCTCTGCTGTTCCCGCTCGCTGGCTGCCGTCCTCTCATGTGATGCTCATGCTTCTATCATGCTGTACACAACTTATTATTTTCTGTTGTTATGTGAATGCTATGTACTCTCTTCTCATACCTTCAAATGATATGTTTAATAAATGGCCAGAGAACCAATGACTCCAGTAGCCGTACTTTTCATTCAATGTTTTGCTGGTTTGGGGGGAGTGGGGGCTTGTTGCTTTTTGTTCTGGCACGTTCTTTGTTTTGTCATTCATTGTTTTTTTCACCAACACACAAATACATACACAATACTTTCTTTGGGATTAGACTTGTGCCTGAGAAACATTGCAAATAAACCATAAACCATTTATGACAATGCAGCTCCCAACTATGTATCAAGTTGGCCATTGGGGTGTGATTACCCGTTTTCGCATAACAGCAGAGTACAGATCTGCCTTAACATGGCGTAAACAATGTCATAACACATCTGTTTGTAAACACAATGTTTACAGTTATGAAATCAAGCAAATCTCCTCCTCTTCTCAGGTGTTCTGTTGCATGTGAACGCACCCTTAAAGTTGCATCGTTGAAAGTTAGTTGTTCCCATTGGTTATGTGTTATGTTAAAAAAAAAAATTGGGGAAGAATT
This sequence comes from Engystomops pustulosus, assembly GCA_019512145.1. Lineage (NCBI taxonomy): Eukaryota > Metazoa > Chordata > Amphibia > Anura > Leptodactylidae > Engystomops > Engystomops pustulosus. The sequence continues at coordinate 113,644,973 of CM033646.1, forward strand.
GAGATCTAGTAGTGAGTCACATAATCCAACAAGCATTGCCTGGCCTTATATGGCACAAGTTTGTGTATATACTGTATTCTTTTTCTTATATTTATCCGGACAATCCCCATAAGATGTGAATACCCTTTTTAAATATATATTTTCACTGTTGAACCCAGGTGTTATAAAAAGTGTTCTACTTTTCTTGGTCCAGCAGAAGCTGGCAGTGGGGGTCTATCCAAGGACAGCAACTTGAAATATTTGTGGCATATTAACGCAGTGTGCTTTATCTGCCTAGAAAGTGATAGCCCTAAGACCTTTTTTTACTCTCTATTCACTTACAAGTTTGGTGTGTAGGATCACTAGACCACCACTCTCCTGGAGGAGGGATTGGCACCTTCTGGGCATTGGCATACACTGTGGCCATGTCTCTGAAGCAGGCAAGATTTTGTGGGCCAAGTCTTTTTTTTCACAAGGGTATGCAGCTTCACATATCATTGTCGTTGGCTTCCATGTCTAGTTATCACCTGTGTAATCTTGTTCAATTTAAAAGGGTATTCTCCTCTGGACATGCACATTTTAACTTAATTCATCTGCTAAATACATTACTAGCTGTTATATAAAAAAGTCAAATAAAGCTCTGAACCCATATGGCTGGGCTGGGCTTAATAGCACAGCTGTGGCCATGGTGCTAGGTGGTTGTATCCAAGGACAACAATTTTGTTTCTAAGGAACAACATGGCTGCATTACTGGGAAGTTGACTTCACATGGGTCAATTTTATTCATTTTGTTTAGCTTAGAAATATGTTGCTTTATTTTTAGAATAGTGTGAAACCACAGGTACCAAACATATAGTACAGCAACACTTCTTTAATAATTGTGCAAGGACACTGGAATGCTACTATTGATGGAATAGAACAAATCGTATGTTCCTTGAAATCTTCTCATAACATCACCAAGTTTTCCTTGCCCTTACCAATTACGTGTTTCATTATGAAGTAAAAGCATCTCTCCTGGGTCTCTTGATTCTTGGTCAAATGATGCGTTCTTGGGCTGTTTTTAAATGGACAGAAAACGCATGTTATATAAACATTGTGCTTCTGTATGTTTAGCATACATTTTGCCGGTTCCAATTTATCTTCATTTATAGAAGTGTAGGCAGCTTTGAAACAAAGTAAAACCAGCCAAATGCATGGTAAACATACAAAAACGCATGCATTTTTAGTCCGTTTATCAGCGGCCCAAGAAATGTGCAAGAATGCACTCTGTGACCGCACCCATAGGCCTTGTTTACACAAGGGAAAGGCCACGACAAAATCTCTTCTCTAATATAGAGCATTTGATCAAGAGCCAGACGGCAAATTTTGTCTCCGATTTTCCAACCAGAAATGCCTCAAACTGTGAAATGTTTTAACCTCTTTGTGACTGACTGGCTATGGGTGCCTGACTGTCCAGGTTAATTTTTTGACCTTCTGCTATGCGCTTCTTTAAATGACAATATCTCTGGGATAGCATTAAGGATGTTTGGGACACCTTGGTGCATCCATTGGCATACAGCTTTGGAACAAATTCACATGAACGCCTGCCTGCCACGCGGTAGCACGTCGGCGCATGGGAGTGGAGGAGGGGGTGAGCGCTGCTTGCCCCCACACCTTTCCATAGAGAAATATGGCTCATGGCACCGTAATACAAGAAAAGATGGGACATGTCCTATGTTTTCCGGGGTACTCAACGGTACGGTGCTGCACCGTACTGTGCCCATTGCCGGCCTATGGGGGGATGTATACGCGGCGACCGTATATACAACCCCCCCCCCCCCCCCAAACGTTCGTGTGAATTCGCACTAAAATGAGTATTTCTCAAACTGCATAATGGATATAAATGGTAAAGATATTTTTGAAAACATAGTGCTCTCCTCCTGCTGCCAACCTATCACAATGCTTTGGCAGGCGGTAGACACCCTTGCTGAAGAGGAATATAATTGCATTTGTACTTGGGTTGAAGTAGAGGAATACACTAAAGTGAGTATAATTGTAAGAAAAAATAAAATTGTGACTTCTATGAACTCACTTGAACTTGATCTGTTTCTGGTTTCTTTCCCTACAAGGCGTCTATTAAAGTAGCAGTTGTACATGGCACATGTGTTCAATCTCTGAGCAGACTTAGACATGAATGTGATCTGAAGCTGCTCATCAGTAGTTCTAAAGATCTGACAGAAGTTCAGCTGCAATGTAAGGGACAGACATGCTACTGTAAGTCACTTTGCTTGCATAGTGTCATTACCAGCTTTGTTATACTCCAGCTGTCAATTTGACAGATGTTTAGAAGCTAACAATCCGCTTCAGGTTTTTTTAATTGCAGTTAACGTTCTGCAACTTTTTCATTTTAGAGAATGGTGAAATTTTGTTTTCCTCCTACTATAATACTTTTTGGTGGTACTGCTTTGCTCCACTTGTTTTTACAGTCTGGACTCTGTTTCTATATTTTCCTGTACTGAACTTGTAGAAAGACAGATTTTGTGCTGCTGATGCATTTAACTTGTAGTTTAGGTCTAGAGGAACAATTGTTGAGAAGTAAAAACTGTCAAAACTGATTTAAGCTTTATTTTATTATAAGGAAAAAAAAACTCTGGAAATCTATCATCCATAATTAGCCGCAAAAACTACTACTACTTGATCATTTACAGACTAATTCAGGTATGGGGTTTAGAATATTTTTCCCGTTCATTAGATATATATCTCAAAATATGCAAATGACTCTGCAGTGTTTTGAGGGTGGGGCGTTAACCCAGCCCCTCTATGCTACAGCCCCTACCCAGCGCTCAGTCAGGAATGCCTACTGATGGGACTATTACTCTGTGATCTGGCTTCCTGTGTAATGTACTTTGGGAGTTAGGATCATTATAATTTTGGTTGATCAGCGTTCTATCCTTACCTCCTTCTATATCCTTTTCCGGGTATATAAGGTACCCAGAGAAAAAAAATATAAAACCCATGCTTGGATTAGTCTGGGAATCTATAAGATGATATTATGCTTTTGGATGATGGATTTCCTCTAAAGGAAATTTGTCACTGCCATGTGGTGCCAAGTGTTGTCCTTTTTGTTCAGCCACATCCTTGCATCTACAGATATGTCTCTGGGGATCCAGTGTCTACGTTCGGACTTATGAACAGCAGTATAATTCTTCCAGACCAACCAACTCCATTACTATCCACTCCACCCGGGCTCCTACACCTGTTAAGCCAACCAGCTTATCGCTCTGAACGCAAAGCTTCACACTCGTCTCTACCAGGACGGCTGAACCGGGCCCTGTCTCTTGGCACCATTCCTTCTTTGGCACGGGCAGGTAAGTTATTCCTATAGATAGAAAACAATGAAACCCTTATGGGATGTCATTGGTTTGCAGACGTTATGCAGTTTAGATATTAAAAAGGATGATTTCCTATAGAGGAGTCAATACAGCAGGGCCTTGAGCTCAGAAGCAACTTGGTAAAGTATTTTCTGTAAAGTACACTACATCAAGGTTGAAGTTGTATGCAAGTAAATGGCTTGTGCAACCTAAATATTTTTAAGAATCCCATAGTAGGAATCTGCAGAATCCTGGAAGACATGAAGGCGGATAGACACATTTCTGTATAGTAAATTACGGTGGTCTTATGTAAATTGCAAAATTGCCTATTAGTAAAGCTCTGGAATACTGTTCCTTGTTCTGGGAAATATTTGGATACGTTGGAATGTCTGGTATGTGCAGGGGTCACAGGAAATGGGAAGGGCCTCTGTAGGATAGGTTTTCTGTAAAAGGTTTAAGTTTTTTTTTTTTTTTTTTTTTTTTTTTTTTTTTTAGCTGTAAACTTAGATTTAAAATTTTTACAGAAAGAAACAATATACCGTAAGCATAAAATATAACCGGTAACTTACATGCACTACAGTAGATGAAATGTCAGGCAAGACAATATAAGTTACAACATGTCACATAAAATGTAGGCAGATAATACAGTGCTGGCTTTTCTCTTAAAGTCTGCACAAAACTACCAGCTTTGAGCCATTATCTGATCAGCAGGACATGGCTATATGTCGATCGGTCAAGTCTCGCACATTAGTGACAGTTTGGCAGTGATGCCTATAGCAGAAAACAATAAGCTGCAGATGAAGGCCTAGAGGTCAGTAACGGATAATAACCAAATTAACAGAAAACCCTACACAAGACCAGACCATAAATATAGAAGACATGGTGGGGAAATGGGGGATATGTCTTGGGACTACAATAGGTTCACATAGCTTGAGGTGTAAAAGGGGCACATCCAGACAGGGATCTGTATCATCCAGTAATTGTTCTGATGGTTTTGTTCTTATTAAAGTGCAAGTTTCCACTACTTTTCTGTCCCTGCACAGACGAGATTGTGTTTTAGAATTTGACAGTGATGGGACTTTTGGCGCCCTGACCTGTTTACATAGTTTAATTGCAAAGTACATGCAGATCGCATTGCATTACTTTTTCTCATACCTTTTGACTTTAACGAATTACAGTAGGAGAATTTCTCATATTGCCAAAGGTTGCAGCAACTTGAGTTAGTTCTGGTTTAGAGGGGTTTCCAGGATGTTACTGCATTGTCCTAGTTGTACAGGACACTATAGGACTGACAAACAATGTAAGTGGTGGGAATTATACCAAGGATAGGTCCATCAGTAGCAAAGTACTGGAAACCCCTTTTAATATAGTCGATGAGAAAGGTTAATAACTTGCGCTGCGCTCTTCTAGATTCTGGATACCTCTTCAGCGGGAGCCGTCCAGCTTCACGGTCTTCAGTGCTCAAAGAATCTCCTGGATCAGGTAAAACCAGTTGGGAAAAACAGAATTTTTCTACTTTATTGTGACTACTTCTGATTCTCTCAGATATACTTGTGGTTGCTTATGTATAGCTCCCACTGATGTGTGTCTGGCTATTAACCCCTTAGTGATCGATGGTCCTTTGTACCTGAATCTCCAGGTCAATTTTTGACATTCTATGTGCTTCTTTAAATGACGATATCTCTGTAAAAGCTTTACATATAATAACAATTGTTATTTAGTGTTTTCTGTGACACTATAGACTGTAACTTGATAGGATGGTTTCATTAATTACATAGTTCTGTTTTTTTTTTTTATATTCCAATAATTGACTACAAATGTAAAAAAAAATAAGCTGTTTTGTAATTTTTCCAGTTTTGCTTCTGCAAAGTAAGTCTCGTGCAAATTCTAATGTATTCTGCCTTCAGCTGATGTGCTGGAGGGAGGTACACTTCAAACGCTTATATCTCCTGAACCCTGGCACCTAGAAACACAATTCTGGTGCCGTATTACACAGGAGAGGGATTGGTGAGATTTGTGACTAATTCATTCAATTCGGGCCCTTGGCTGAGTCATGTGTCCATATACAAGATTCTGTATTCAAGTTAGTTTATCCGTTCCTTCTGATGACGGCCTTGGTGTGAGGAATACATGCTGGATGTGACTTTTATACATAAGGTTCTATGATAGCTGAGCCATGCAACAGCAGTCAGGTCCTTCACCTAAGATTCCCAAATAAACCATAAATACAACCGCAGTTAAGATTTCCTCCACTATAATTTACCTCATGTACTCTTTTAAAGCCAAGTTCACACCTGCATTAAGACCTTTTATCTTCATCACTAAAACGATAATAACGTGCCTCTAACAGATCTGGTAAAATGTCCTTTTGATTTCTTCTTTAATTAGGTGTTATTTTTAACTAAAGCCTAACAGGAGTGGTGGAAACTGACACTATCCGAAGCCATTAAAAAAAAAATTGAAATCTTTGGCCGCACTTGGACGTAATAGTACGTTCCTGTGGGAACATACTTCCCACACAAGGACGTTTTATTATGTCCAACTTCTGGCCCCGGCTTACAGCTGACAGCCGCTGCTTCTGGTGCCAGCTCAATTTGTATGTTACAGCTCACATCACACTCTAACACCCGCGGTCGGAGCCACTAACAAACTGTATAATAAAACGGGATCTTTACTGGACCCGCACGGTAAAAAAAAAAAAGACCGAAAAAGTTCAGAAAAGATAATTTTTTATTAATGCCGGATAAAAATAAGACCACTAAAAAGAAACTCTTCTCCCAAAAAATAAGCCTTTAACCAGATTCGTCATCCAAAAAATAAGTTGTGCATGCGGAGCCTCCCTCTAATAATTGTTTAATTATTTTCCAATTAATGTGAAAAATTATACCCAAATTCTAAGCCCCTTAACATTCTATTAAAATATGTGGAGTCTTAAAAAACCATGCAAACATAAAGCAGACATTTAGGAAATGTAACATATGAATTAAATTGGGTGCTATGACTACCTGGTTCAAAAGTAGAGAATTCAGAACTTTGAAAATTGAAATATATCCAAAATATCTTTTGGCAAAAATTTAGAAAAATTTTTTTCTACTTCAGGTTAGTTAATCTCAAAATCCCCTGGATATGTTGGTGTCCCAAAGCTATAACCACTTATTGTGACACAGGGCAGATTTGAAAAATGGGGCTGATATGAAAAAAGGGCTGCATCCTTGAGGCCAAAAAAGTCCTGAAGGGTTTAAACAAATCCGTTATCGTTTTGGGCACACAACGTAAGAGGTCTGAACGCAGGTGTGAACTGGGTGTTTTGGGCGAGAAAAATAAATGCATTTTATTTATTTTAAAAGGTTATTGGTTCAGTTTCCTGAGTAGTGTGTCCAAAATAGATTAGAAACTTATTAGTGGCTTGATAAATACAATCCTTTATTGTCTGCAGATTATTTTTCCCTACTCTCTGGAAGCTGTGCTGTGTCTCCTCTGCCATCTCCGACACCATCCGTGGCTGGCTCTGCCACCTCCAGCTGCGGGTCGTTGTTCCACAGGCGTCCTATAATCAGTCCTGCTCGTCTTAACTTACAAGGACAAAAACTTGGACTTTCTCTGGAAAAGACAACAACCCGGACCTTTGATGTGTATCACCCTGACAGCAACCACTGCTCCCATGAGATCACTCCAAAGTTTGCACAAAGTGCGTTTCTGATGATTTGAGACAAGTATATAACTTATTCCCCTCTGTTACTAACCATAAGGTCCTCCTTATAATGAACTAATGTATCACAAGGGCTTGGAAGGACTTGAGTGCACATTTGATGTAGTATACATTGCTAGCATCCCAACAGATACTTCCTTTTTCTGTTTTTAAGTTGAGGTCAATTACTCAGGGCTATGTATTCTTGCAAGTTATACTCTTGCTCCTTATACAGTAATACGGGAAATCCAGGACTACGAGGACCCCATCATCACTACTGAATCTCCTCTGCTACCTGATGCACATAGATCACTTTTATTTCTCCTTTTCAGATACCATGAAGCTCATCACAGAAGCCAGCAGTATTTCTAGCAATCGCACACTCAAGAAGGACAACTCCTCTCATTCTTCCGCCTGTCAGGTGGACTCAACCACTGCATTCCTTGAATCTCCATCCAAGTGGAAAAGTGAGTGGCTTTTCCAAACTGCTGCTCAGTTATCATTGGAGCGAGCTAATGCAAGTATATGCTGATGCTTCACCTGGGTATCCCAGGACATGTGTTGCATTGTGTTTGTGTATAACTTCATGGGATGCTCTGTTTTAATGCCTTTAAAATGTTTAGGTTTTCACATCATCCCCTATAGCAGGCTACGCGAAGGTGAGTTTTTGAGCCTTTCCCCTGTATTGCATGGACCAGGGCAGTGGATTCGGTAAGCCAAACCTCCAGCTCCACCAACATTGTTAAGACTCCATGACTTCCGACTCCACAGTCCTGTTTTCCTGGTCACTCTAGCAGTGCTCGAGACAAATGCAGGTATTCCTTCCCAGTGCTTTATTCCTCTGATCTATAGCAGAGGAGCTTCACTTCTGAGCATAAGTGTTAATGAAGACTAATTTGCATAATTATTAAAGCCTATTTAAAAAAAACGGCATAAGAAGCTTGAAGAGGAGCAGATCTGCCAGAGGGGGCACACACCAGTATGTCAGTGGACTTGGTTTACAATCCTTCATCCTGGTGGTAGATTTCCTTTAATGTTGAGCAGTATGACAATGAGGCCCTTGGACCAATAAATGTTGCTCACCCCTGGCCTCAATATGATTTGACACATCCTGGTGCCTTAACTATAGTTTTTTGGCATTGTGTGTTGAGGCAATATTTCTCACAGAGAACCTATTACCAGTGGTCCAACACACCCCTTCTCTCAGAAACCACACACAGTACATTTATACACGTTCCACTGTTGTCTAAATCCATGTGATTAGAGCCACCAGTCGTTCAATAAAAGTTTTTTGTTTGTTTTTTTGTTTTTTCAATGTCCTGCAGTATACAGTCAAGCTATCCTGCCATCTTCACTGCTGAAGATTATTCCTAAGGGAGGAGTAAAGGGCAAGGCTTTTTTTTTTTTTTTATTTTTTTTTTTTTTTACTACATGTAGCCAGTGTCCCTCTTAACCCCCTCACTTGAGTTGCCGTTAATGATTTGGCAGAGCTGATTCATGCAAAGACACTGTCTGTTTCTCTCCCCCACTTGCCCCCCCCCCCCCCCCCCCCTCAGGAATTCTCTCCAACAAGTCACATGTTTATCTCTCTCAGGATTCCAGCAAGGCATTGTGTGCATTTCTGTCCCCTGATAATAAACAGAGCTGTGTATTTCTGCTTGAATATTCAGAGTCCTTATGTACTACTACAATATGGTGGTAGCAGTGAGAACTGGCAATGGAGGACAAATTGGTGTTAATGCATGCATTTACAAATGCATGACAGTAGCTGAGAAGAGGAGATTTGCCCAATTACATTTCTGTAAACATTGCTTGTGTGTGTCTTCTCAGCTGTTGTGTTGCGTTTGAAAACGCATGTGTTAACGCCAGGTGTGAATGCACCCTTGCTATGGTTAGTCTCGCATCAGGTGGGCTGCATGTACGTTTATAAACTGATTTTATTAACATTGCAGCCATGTGAAAGAACCATTTAGGGATAAGGGCAATGCTTTTTAGGGCAGATTCACATTGGCTTTGTTTTTTGGTTTTTTTGTTTACTACTGATGCTTTACTGAACCATTCTTTTCGATGTGCTTCTTAACACTTCAGTTTTCTCCACTGGTTTACAATCCTTGATCCTGGTGTTTGATTTCCTCTAAAAGAAATCTACCATCAACACAAGTATGATGCAACAGGGGCACTTACTGCAGTAATTAGCTTATGTTTATCCATGGCCTTCTTACTTCTAAAATCAATGTTGAAAATTATTCTAATGAGTCTGAGGGGCTAGCCTAGCCCCTCTGTGATCTGTCTTTACAGACTGTTACAGCTCCTTACCCCCTCAATACAGCAGGAAGTAGGCACTGCAAAAGAACTGATTTTAAAAGTTAGCAGGCCATAGATAACAAATATAACATTACTTTGGTCACCGTGCCTGGAGTAAGCGGTCCTGGCTTATGAAGCTTAATGTTCATGGTAGATTTTCTTTAACTCTGGATACTGTGTATATCATCCATGGCCTGTGCTGTAATGTAGTGTGATAAGTGTTATCTATTTCTCTCCTGTACAATAGACCTATTTATCATTCTATTGGTTTTAGTTTGGTACTTGATTACTGGATGTAGCGAGAATTGCCCAACTTTCTGATATTGACCACCTTGAGGATTTTATATGCAAAGAATAACTGAATGTGAACCCTCTTGCTTTTATTCGTGCTACAACCACTACATTTGCTCTGCTTTATCGCCAGGTTGTGGTGGGATGTCGCTGACTGGTATCTTCTTGGCCATGAGCTTCACCATGAACTTGGTTATGATCGTCTTCTTCTACCAAAAACTTGTGTGACCGTGTACACAGTCCTCATTTCATCTGGTGCTCTGAATTGTGATGCTGCCTGTTAATCTGGGCTTCTTTTCCTGATGTTGCCCATCACTGGTGCTCTGATGACTCCTGGACACAGTTATGACTACTCCAAGAAGACTATTGTTCTACCTTCTCTCCGGGTGTTAATCCCTCTCCATTCTGTGCTCTGAGCTTCACCTGGAAGCTTCTATTGACTGTGGCAGATGAAGGGGCTACATGTTGTTTGCTCCTGCATGGAGCACAGAAGATTTTATGTTCCGCCAATCAGTGATCTGTAAATAACTTGTGTGTATATATGTGTGTTTGTACAGTGACTGAAGACCTATAAATACAAAAATACTGTCAAATCTTCTGGCAATTGTGCAGTTAGCTTCCCACCTTGAGTATTATTGAATTTCCATAATCCCAAAGTGTTCCTGCTCATGTGTCTTATATGGATGTTTAAGCCATGTTGCCCACAAATCAGAGGAAACACTATTGGAGAACTGTTTGGAGAGCATTGTATCAAAAGTAAAATTTTCTTAGATGTATTTACATCTTATTACTTCAGTATATCAATTAGAAAATTAAACTTAGTCTTAAAATGGACAAGTTAATATGACCACTAACAACATAACCCGTAAGAGGTTCTTGTTATCCTGGAGATTCTATGGTCCTGGCAGGGTGATTGTACATGGACAGAGATCACTTCATCTGCAGCCATTTTATGGACAGGAATGTCTGGCTGATGAATTTAAAGACAGGAGGCTTCACTTATATCTAGAGAGTTGTGCAGAACTTTTTGTAGATGTTTGTTGGTAAATTACCTAATATCCTGCCCCCCATTTTTACTGGGTGTGTAAGTTTGGGGGCAGAATATTTGGTAATTTAACTAATATATACATATACATTAAAAGTGCTGCACTACTCACTAGACATTTAAAAGCACATATGTGATCGGCCACAGGCCATTGCATTGCGTTTTGATTCTGTTACAGAAATGAATCAAAATTCTATCATCCTAAAAAGCATCTACTGTTCTTAGAAGCTGCCTCTGGTAAGTATTGAAAGTGTTGTTTGCAGATATCTTTTCTCTTATAGCAGGATTGACAGACTGTTATTAATATTGAAAGGAGTTGTAGCCATATTGTTCTTGTTGCTGACAATGACACAGCACCATCGGTATCGGTTTTGCCAGTAGGTGAACGCTAGACCTTCAATTATTTAAAAAAAAAAAATTTAATTAAAAAAATCCCTTTTTAGTGCTGGCGCTGACTGTCTCTAGAATGGGATGGAATGTCCTCTGCTTGTCCACTTGTACATCGGGACAAGAATAAATAAATCTCCCCAGAATCTCCCACCAGGCTTTGAGCTAAGATATATAAAACATGTGCTTCACTAACAGATAAATCACATGGTGGGTGAAACCACATACGTTCTTATAAATAGTTTATATCTAGTGGGTGGTTTTTATTTGACTTTATTCACAAATGCAATAAATCTTCCACTGTATATGCAATTACCAAACATATTGATAAAATTTCTTGACCAACATGAAGTACAATGTGTCACGAAAAAACAATATCAAAATCAACTGGATATGTTAAAGTGTTCCAAAGTTATAACCACTTAAATAGACACATGTCAGATTTTAAAAAATGGGCCGTGTCAGGAAGGTGAAAAGTGGCTTCAGCGTTAAGGGGTTAATATTGAAAGGAGTTGTAGCCATATTGTTCTTGTTGCTGACAATGACACAACACCATCGGTATCGGTTTTGCCAGTAGGTGAACGCTAGACCTTCAATTATTTAAAAAAAATTAAAAATCCCTTTTTAGTGCTGGTGCTGACGGTCTCTAAAATGGGATGGAATGTCCTCTGCTTGTCCACTTCTACATCGGGACAAGAATAAATAAATCTCCCCAGACTCTCCCACCAGGCTGAGCTAAGGTATATAAAACATGTGCTTCACTAACAGATAAATCACATGATGGGTGAAACCACATAAGTTCTTATAAATAGTTTATATCTAGTGGGTGGTTTTTATTTTACTTTATTCACAAATGCAATAACTCCAGAATGTATATACCACCTATATATTCTTCACAAAAGCCAAGTGCAGAGCCCTAACACACACTCTAGGCCCCAAGGCTTGCTTTTTTTTT